>JAJHZJ010000857.1:600000-1002833 GCA_023548195.1 Bettongia penicillata ogilbyi | reverse complement strand
ATTTTCCATCATGAGTCTTTTGGAGCAGTCTGAGAATCTTGCATTTCTGAGAAGAGCTAAGTCTATCAAAGTTAGTCATCACACAATGTGGCCATTACTGTGTACAGTGTTCTCCTGGTTCTGCTCACTTCACTCAGCATCAATTCATATAAGTCTTTCAGGTTTTTCTGAAATCTGCCTGTTCATCATTTCTTTTTGTTTTTTTTGCTTTTTAATAAAAAAATTTATTTATTTAACTTTTTACATTCATTTTCACAAAATTTTGGGTTCCAAATCTTCTCCCCTTTTATCCCCTCCCCCCACCCTAATACACCGAGCAATCTAATTTTCCCTATCACCAATCTGCCCTCTCTTCTATCATCACTCCCTTCTCTTGTCCCCATCTTCTCTTTGTCCTGTAGGGCCAGATGACTTTCTATTCCCCATTGCCTGTATTTCTTATTTCCTAGTAGCAACAACAATACTAAACAGTTGTTCCTAAAACTTTGAGTTCCAACTTCTCCCCATCCCTCCCTCCCCCACCCCGTTCCCTTTGGGAAGGCAGGCAATTCAATATAGGCCCAATCTGTGTAGTTTCGCAAATGACTTCTATAATAGTCGTGCTTGTAAGACTAACTGTATTTCCCTCCATCCTATCCTGCCCCCCATTGTTTCTATTCTGTCTTTGATCCTGTCCTCCCCAGAGTGTTGACTTCAAATTGCTCCCTCCTCCCATTGCGCCCTCCCTTCCATCATCACCCCCCCTTGCTTATCTCCTTCTCCCCCACTTTCCTGTATTGTAAGATAGGTTTTCATACCAAAATGAGTGTGCATTTTATTCCTTCCTTTAGTCGAATGTGATGAGGGTAAACTTCTTTTTTCTCAGCTCTCTTCTTTTTCCCTCCACTAAAAAGTCTCCTGCTTGCCTCTTGAATGAGATATAATTTACACCATTCCATTTCACCCTCTTTCCCTCCCACTACATTTCTCCCTCACCATTTACCTTAATTTCTTTTAAGATATGGTCCCATCCTATTCAATTCACGCTGTGCTCCTCTGTCTCTATATGTGCGTGCATGTGTGTATGTGTGTTTGCATGCACGCGTGTACATGTGTATGTGTGTGTGTATGTGTGTGTGTGGTCCCACCAACTACCCAGATACTGAAAAATTTTAAGAATTACAAATATTGTCCTTCCATGTAGGAATGTAAATAGTTCACTTTTGGTAAGTCCCTTATGACTTCTCTTTGCTGTTTCCTTTTTCATGCTTCTTCTCATTCTTGTGTTTGAAAGTCAAATTTTCTTTTCAGCTCTGGTCTTTTCATCAAGAATGATTGAAAGTCCTCTGTTTCATTGAAAGGCCATATTTTCCCCTGAAGTATTATACTCAGTTTTGCTGGGAAGGTGATTCTTGGTTTGAGTCCTAGTTCCTTTGACTTCTGGAATATCCTATTCCACGCCCTTAGATCCCTTAATGTAGAAGCTGCTAGATCTTGAGTTATCTTGATTGTATTTCTACAATACTGGAATTGTTTCTAGCTGCTTGCAATATTTTCTCCTTGACCTGGGAATTCTGGAATTGGGCCACAATGTTCCTAGGAGTTTCTTTTTTTGGATCTCTTTCAGGCAGTGATCAATGGATTCTTTCAATACTTATTTTGCCATCTGCTTGTAGAATATCAGGGCAGTTTTCCTCGATAATTTCATGGAAGATGATGTCTAGATTCGTTTTTTGATCATTGCTTTCAGGTAGTCCCATAATTTTTAAATTGTCTCTCCTGGATGTATTTTCCAGGTCAGTTGTTTTTCCAATGAGATATTTCACATTCTCTTCCATTTTTTCATTCTTTTGGTTTGTTTTATGATTTCTTGGTTTCTCAGAAAGTCATTAGCCTCCATCTGTTCCATTCTAATTTTGAGAGAACTATTTTCTTCAGTGAGCTTTTGAACCTCTTTTTCCATTTGGCTAATTCTGCTTTTGAAAGCATTCTTCTCCTCATTGGCTTTTTGAATCTCTTTTGCCAACTGAGTTAGCCTATTTTTCCAGGTGTTATTTTCTTCAGCATTTTTTTGGGTCTCCTTTAGCAGGGTATTGACCTGTTTTTCATGCTTTTCTTGCATCTCTCTCATTTCTCTTCCCAGTTTTTTCCTCCACCTGTCTAACTTGATTTTCAAAATCTTTTTTGAGCTCTTCCATGGTCTGAGCCCACCGGACATCCATCTGGGATGTCTGGGATACAGAAGCCCCGACCTCCACATCTTTCCCTGATGGTAAAAATAGTTCTTCGTCATCTGAATTAAAAGGCGGGAACATATGTACCCCCTCAATGTAGCTTTCTATAGTCTTATTTTTCTTCCCTTTTCTGGGCATTTTCCAGCCAGTTACTTGACTTCTGAGATTCCTGTCCACCCCCACCTAGATCGCCCAGCTAGTGCTTGGGGTCTGAGATTCAAATGGGCTTTCAGGTGGCAGGCACAGCTGCTATTCTATGTGAGCTTAAGCTCTGTTGCTGGGATGGGGGCAGGGTCATCTCCCAGGCTCAGTTCCCTCAGGGGGTTTATGCAGAGACCTTTGGTAATGGCCCTGAACTTCTGCCTGCTGCTCCGGGAGTTCCGGCCACCGCCACTGCCTCTGCCGCTGCCTCCCTTGGGGGCCGAGTCACAGAGACACCCCGCTCCCCTCTCAGCCAGCCCAGAAGGCTCTCTCACTGACCTGTAGCGTCTGTGGGCAGAGGGACATTCCTGGCTGCCGGAGATTCTGTCCCTGAAGCCTGTTCGGATCTGGTCCTCTGAGGCTGCACAGCCAGGACAGCACAGGGGTGGACTCTGATGTCTGGTGCACGACGGACCCCTGGGGATGGCTCTCCAGGGCTCTCTGGAATGGAAATCTTTTTCACTGTGTTTCTGCGTGCCTTGCAGTGCTCCAGAATTTGTGGGGAGTTCTTCTTGCAGGAAATATGTGGGCTGTGGGTTCGGAGCTAGCATATATGAGTCTTTCTACTCTGCCATCTTGACTCCACCCCCATCATTTCTTATAGCATAATAGTACTCAGTTCCATTCATATGCCACAACTTGTTCAGTCATTTCCCAATTGATGGGCATCCCCTCAATTTACAGTTCTTTGCCACCACAAAAATAACTGTTATAGATATTTTTATACGTGAGGGTTCTTTTTACATTGTTTGTGATCTCTTTGGGATACAGCCCTAGAAGTGGTATTTCTGGGTCAAAAAGTATGCATATTTGTATACCCCTTTGGCATAGTTCCAAATTTTTCTCCAAAATGGTGCATCAGTTCACAAGTCCACCAACACATTAGTGTTCCAATATTCCCACATATTCTCCTGTTTTATAACTTTCTTGTTTTGTCACATCAGCAAATCTTGTAGGTGTGATGTGATACTTCACAGTTGTTTTGATATGTATTTTGCTAATAAATTGTGATTTAGAGATTTTTTTCATATGACTTTAATAGCTTTAATTTCTTCTTCTGAAAACCACCTACTCATATCCTTTGACCAGTTTCCTATTTGGGAATGACTTGTACTCCTGTAAATTTGACTATATCTCTATATGTCTTAGAAATGAAGCTTTTATCAGAGACATTGACTGTAAAAATTGTTTCCCAGTTTTCTGCTACCCTCTTAATCTTGGTTGCATTGACTTTGTGCAAAAACTTTTCAATTCAATTCAGTCAAAGTCATCCAGTTTTGGATTTCATCATCTTCTATATTTCTTACTGCATCATAATTTCTTCTGTTCTCCCTGAATTTGACAGGTGAACTACTGTTTCTTGCTGTCCTAATTAACTTATAGTATCAGACTTTCTGTCTAAATTGTGTACTCATTTGGACTCTCATTTTGTTATATGGTGTAAGATATTGGTCTACACCCGGATCTGCATCTATTTCCAATTTTTCCAGTAGGTTTTGTCAAATAGTGACTTTTTATCCCAGAAGCTGGGGTCTTTGGGTTAACCAAACTGTAGATTGCTATAGTTTATTGACCACTGTCTTGTGAATCTAACCTATCTACTGATCTACAACTCTATTTCTTAACCAGTACCAAATAGATTTGAGATGCTACTTTATAATATAATTTCAAATCTGACTAGGCCAACCTTCTCTCACATTTCTTTTCATTAATTCCCTTGACATCCTAGACCTTTTGTTCTTCCAAATGAATTTTAAAGTTTTTTTGTTCCTGGTTGTATATGCCATTGATAGTATTTGATTGGTATGGCACTGAATAAATAAATTAATTTAGGTAGAATTAGGTGGAATTTTCATGTTTTTAAGGCAATTCTTTTCTCTGTTTTAAGTTTCCTTCATATCATATAGTCATATATATGAATAAAACATAGGAAAGTGGAGGAGCATTGGATTTATGGTCAGAAGACCTGGTTATGAATTCTGGATCTGTAATTGAAAACTGGAGTGAAATTGGATAAGTTAACTTCTCTGGAACTAAGTTTATTTAACTGTCAAATGATAGATGGTTTAATGAGAAATATAAGTTCCTTCCAGCTCTAAACCTATAATGTTATGAAATAAACATTTGGAATAAACCAGTGTGTGTGAAGCCATTTCTCTTGTTAAATTTCTTTGGCAAGATTGGCACTGTAATTCTGCCATTCCCAAATGTGACTGATTTAAAGAGTGAGCCTATTAAAGCAATTGTGCTGGTACCACATATCTTTGTGAGTATGACTACTTAAGAGTTAAACTGAAGAATATTAAAAGCATATTTTTGATCAACAGATCTGCAGAAATTCCTCCAAGTACATGGGAAAGCAGTAGGAATGAATAAATAGGCCACCTTCACTAGTATTCATAGCTCATAGCAAACTTATTCCTCCATTGTTTTGTGAGAGGAATAAAAATAGCTATGCTTGAATAAGAAAGGAAACCCCAAACAATGACAGATAAAAGAAAATAATTATTTTCAGAAATGTCCTAGGGCAGACAAAAAGTAATTTCAGAATGAAAGTGTAGGAGCAAAGACTAAAAAAAAAAAACAAAAAAACCCAAACTACATGCCTCTGTAAAATGAATACTGCTTATTCTTTTTTTTTTGTTAGTTTTGTGTTACAATAATGTCACAATAACTTTATTTTCTGTATTTGATAGGATTACTAAACTGTTAGGTGAGAAGATTACTGTAAATATAGATGACTGAGATTTTGGCAAAGCATTTGATAAAGTTTGTCATGTCAGCCTGTGGAAACTATGGAAAGATATAAACAAAATAAGAACACAATTATGAGTTTGTAACTGATCAAATGACCAGGTTCAAAGAGGAGTTGTTAAGAGTTTAGTATCAACTTGCAAGGAGGTATCCAGTGGACTTGCCTAGGGATCTCTGCTTGACCCTATGCTTCTAATATTTACTGCTATCTCAAATAAAGATTTCAATGACACATACTTTACATTTTCAAGTAGTACAAAGCAGGGAAGCATAGATAACATACAGTACAATAATACAGATAAAAATGAGGCGGATACAAGGTTTAGAATATCTGAAAAAGATGAAACTTAATAGGAACATATGTAAAATATCATATTTGCATTTAGATTATCAACTTTACAAGTATTTAACTCAAAAAACTTTTTACAATATATTTCTTTTTTTTTTATTTTGGACACGTCTTTCTAAAAGGAAAAAAAATGGACTCTAAAATTTTTGGAATAAAGTGAATGCTTCAAAATGAGATTTGACTCAAATTTGCAACTATAGTCTACTAGAAATTCTAAGCGGATCAATAATCTAATTAGTTTACAAGCACATGATAATCAACTGGAAGAAAAATGAATGGTATAGTAATCAAAAATGTATAAGGATGAATGACAAAATGGCACAATTAGGAGACCATTGGTAACTTTGGAGAGAATAGTTTCAGTTGAATTATGAGGTTAAGCTAGATTTTTGAAATTAATTTATTTTTGGTTTTCAACATTCACTTCTACAAGATTTTGAGTTCCAAATTTTCTCCACATCTCTCCCCTTCTCCCACCCCAAGACAGCATGCATCTTGATTGCCCCTTCCCCAAATCTTTCTTCAAATGTATCACTCCTCCCCTCTCTGATCCCCTTCCCTTCTATTTTCTTTTAGGACAAGACAGATTTCTATACTCTATGGACTGTAAATCTTATTTCCCAGTTTCAACTATAAATAACTTTTAACATTTGTTTTTTAAAACTTTGAGTTGCAAATTCTCTTCCTCCTTTCCCACTCTCATTGAGAAGGCAATCAATTTGATATAGGTTTATACATGTGTAGTTACACAAAACACTTCTACTTTCACGTTGGGAAAAGCTAACCACATTTCCCTCCATCCTATCCTGGGGAGGAGCCAAGATGGCAGAGTAGAAAGACTCACGTATGCTAGCTCCGAACCCACAGCCCATAAATTTCCCTTAAAAGGAACTCCCCACAAATTTCTGGAGCAGAACAAGCCGTGCACCAACGCAATGGAGGAGATTTCTGTTCCAGAGAGCCCTGGAAAGCCATCCCCAGGGGTCCGTCATGCACCGGACAGCGGAGCCCACTCCCTGCGCTGCCCTGGCCGGGCGGCCCCAGAGAAGCAGATCCGAGCAGGCTTCAGGGACGGAACCTCCAGTGGCCGTGAAGGTCCCTCCGCCCACAGGTGCTACAGGTCAGTGAGAGAGACTTCTGGACTGACCAAGAAGGGAGTGGGGTGTCTCCATGACTCAGGCCCCCCTTGTGAGGCAGCAGCAGAGGCAGTGGCAGAAGCAGAGTCACAGGCAGTGGCAGCCCAGCACTCCCGGAGCAGCAGGCAGGAGATCAGGGCCATTACCAAAGGTCTCCACATAAACCCCCTGAGGGAACTGAGCCTGGGAGGCAGCCCTGCCCCCACCTGAGCACCAGAACTTAATCTCACATTGAATAGCAGCCACACCCACCGTGGAAAGCCCTGAGGCTGGGGAGCAGCATTTGAATCTCAGACCTGAAGCACCAGCTGGGGAGATCTAGGCCAGGGTGGGCAGGGGGATCTCAGAAGTCAAGTAACTGGCTGGGAAAAATGCCCAGAAAAGGGAAGAAAAATAAGACCATAGAGAGCTACTTTCTTTGGGAACAGATGTTCCCGCCTTTCATTTCTGATGATGAGGAACAATGCATCAGGGAAAAACATAGAAGCCAAGGCCTCTGTACCCCAAATATCTGAAATAGATATCCCATGGGCTCAGGCCATGGAAGAGTTCAAAAAGGATTTTGAAAATCAAGTTAGGACAGGTGGAGGAAAAAACTGGGAAGAGAAATGAGAGAGATGCAAGAAAAGCATGAAAAACGGGTCAATACCTTGGTAAAGGAGACCCCAAAAAATGCTGAAGAAAATAACACCTTGAAAAATAGACTAACTGAATTGGCAAAAGAGGTTTCAAAAAGCCAATGAGGAGAAGAATGCTTTCAAAAGCAGAATTAGCCAAATGGAAAAAGAGGTTCAAAAACTCACTGAAGAAAATAGTTCTCTCAAAATTAGAATGGAATAGATGGAGGCTAATGACTTTCTGAGAAAACCAAGAAATCATAAAACAAAACCTCCATCCTATCCTGTCCCCCATTTATTCTGTTCTTTCTTTTGACCCTGTCCTTCCTCAAAAGTCTTTACTTCTAAGTACCCTCTCCTGCAATTTGCTCTCCCTTCTATCACCCCTCCCCCTATCTTCTTACCCACTAGTTTCCCATAGGGTAAGGCATATTTTAATACACAATTGAGTGTGCATATTTTTCCCTCCTTAATCCAAATCAGATGAGAGTATGGTTCACTTATTCCCTCTCACATCACCCTCTTTCTCTCCATTGTAAAAGCTTTTTCTTGCCTCCTTTATGTGAGAGATGATTTAACCCATTCTATTTCTCCCTTTTTCCTCCCAATATATTCCAACTCTCACTGGAAATTTACATTTTTTTTTACAATTCATTCCTTCATATTCAACTCACCCTGCACATTTTGTGTATATATATATATATATACATATATATATACATATATATTATATCCATATTTATATCTATCTATCTATCTAGCTATCCATCTATCTATCTATCTATATGTAATCCCTCCAAACTACCCTAATATTGAAAAAAGTTGAAAGGGTTACAAATATTATCTTTCCATGTAGGAATTGTAAACAATTCAACTTTAATAAGTCCCTTATTATTTTCTTTCCTGTTTTCCTTTATATGCGTCTCTTGATTCTTGTATTTGAATGTCATGTTTTCTATTCAGCTCTAGTTTTTTCATCAAGAATACTTTAAAGTCCTCAATTTCATTGGAAGTCCATTTTTTTTTCCCTGAAAGATTGGTTTTTCTGGGTAGGTGATTCTTGGTTTTAATCCTATATCCTTTGACCTCTGGAATGTCATATTCCAAGCTCTTCAATCCCTTAATGTAGAAGCTGGTAGATCTTGTGTTAGCCTGATTGTTTCCACAATAGTTGAATTGTTTCTTTCTGGCCGCGTGTATTATTTTCTCCTTGACCTCAGTGTTATGGAATTTGGTTACAATATCCCTAGGAGTTTTACTTTTGGGGTCTCTTTCAGGAGATTATTGGTGAATTATTTCATTATCTATGTTACCCTCTGATTCTACAATATCAAGGCATCTTTTCTTGATACTTTCTTGAAAGATGATGTCTGCGCTCTTTTTTTATTTCTCATGGCTTTCAGGTAATCCAATAATTTTAAAATTATCTCTCTTAGAGCTATTTTCCAGGTCAGTTATTTTTCCCAATGAGTTGTTTTACATTGCTTTTTTTTTCCTTCTTCTGATTTTTATTTTATAGTTTCTTGATTTTTCATAAAGTCATTAGCTTCCATCTGCTCCATTCTAATTTTTAAGGAATTATTTTCTCCAGTGAACTTGTGAACCACCTTTTCCACTTGGCCAATCCAACTTTTCAAGACATTCTTCTCCTTATTTGCTTTTTGGACCTCTTTTGCCATTTTGGGTTAGTCTATTTTTTGAGGTGTTATTTTCCTCAGCATTTTTTTGGATCCTCTTAGGAAAGCAGCTGACTGTTTTTTTCATGATTTTTATGTATCACTCACTTCTCTTCAAAATTTTTTCTCCTACTTCTCTTACTTTTCCAAATAATTTTTTAGCTCTTCCATGGCCTGAGTCCAACCCATATTTTTCTTGGTGTCTTTGGATATAGGAATTTTGACTGTCTTGTCTTTTTTCTAATTGTATGTTTTTGTTTTTCTTGTCACCAAAGTAAGATTCTATAGTCTGATTTTTTTCCCTAGAGTTTTCTTATTTTCCTAGTCAATCACTTGACTTTTGAGCTTCATATCAAGGTAGTTCTCTTGCTTCCAGTGGGGGTGGGGGAGTGTACTGTCAGCTACTCAATCCCCCCACAATCTGTGGGCCTGGAACTCCAGAAAGAGCTGCTGTTGCTGCAGATTCCTCCACTCCCTCCACTGAACCAAGGCTGGTATTGGACCTGCTACTCTGTCACACTGGTCTGACAGTCTTTTTCCATTGGCCTTCCAAGTTGTCCTCCAGGTTTCGGAGTCAAGAAGTCTGGAAACTACCACAGCTGCTGGTAATTCAGTCCTCTGAGGTCTGCTCAGGCCTCATCTGTGGTGGTGTGACCCAAGTGGATTGCACTCTATTCTCAGTCTGGTGAGATACATACTTCCCGTCAACCTTCCAGGCTGACTTGGGTTGGAGATTTGCTTCAGTCCATCATTCTGTGGGTTATGCAGCTCCAGCATTTGTTTAGAGTTATTTTTACAGGTATTTGGTAAGGTTCAGGGAAGAGCTCAAGCAAGTCCCTTCTTTTACTCTGCCATATTGGGTTTCACCTCCTCTGCTGTTTATTATTCCTGATTATACTGCAAAGAGCATGGAACAAATAGCTGAGCTTTTCATATGGTAAGCCTTTTTGATTGCATACCTACAACAGAATGATACAGCAGATGCATCCTTTGCTGCCAACCCAAATGAATAAAAGGGTTCCTTAATGGCTAAAATTGATTTTGTGGTGAAAAACACTTTTTCTTCCTTTGATACTATGGCAGAACATATTGTATGAAGGTTAAAGAGTTGATTAGTTGTTTTCCTTTGTTCTTGAAGAGGACCAAAGTGACATTATCATGATAAAGTGAAGTTTCAATGTGTACAACTGTGTCTGATCAGTTCAGAATGCTCTACAGATTGGGCACAGATATTCCTTGTGAACATTTGGTGTGGGTACTCCAAATTTGTGAATCCTACATTTCCTTTGTGCTGTTTCAATTCTGCTTTTCTCATTGAGCACAGCACCTTTTCTGATGTGGATATGCCATGCTGAGTGGTGTTGTGCCAGTGTCTCCCATGTCACACAATCAAATACAAAGTTCTTGAGAGAGACCTTGAGAGTGTCCTTGTATTGCACCTTCTGGCCACCATGTGATTGCTTGCTCCATGCTAGTTCTTCATAAAATAGGCCTTTTTTGTCAAGTGTACATTTTGCATTTGAACGACATGACCAGCCCATCAGAGTTGTGCTCTCTGAAGCATAGTGTGAATACTTGGAAGTTTAGTTCCAGTGGAAGAGTATATATTAAGAGAAAGCACAGGTGCCAATCACCCAGACACATGATTCTTGATTTATATTGGATACAAGTCAAGGATTTGATGATGAGAGCAAATTACAAGTTAAATATAAGCAGCAATTTAATGTTTATTTAATATTTATTCATTCCTTCAGGGCAGCTAGATGTCACAGTGGATAAAGTGCTGGGCCTAGAGTCAGCAAGACTCATTTTTCATAGTTCAAATTTTACCTAATATACTTACTGTCTATGGAGCCCTGGGTAAGTCGCTTAACTATGTTTGCCTTAGTTCCTCATCTGTGAAATGATCTGGAGAAGAAAATGGCAACACACTCCAATATCTTTGCCAAGAAAATCTTCAAACAGGGGTCATGAAGAGTCATTCATGATGGAAACAAATCATTATCATCATTATCATCACCATCAACAACAACAGCAATAATATTTCTTGATTAAAGAAGTATTGGTTGTGTCTCCTGTGGGTAAAGTATTTAGCTAAATTTTGAGATAGATGCAAAGTGAAATGAGATATAGCCTCTATCTTTATGCGGATCAAGAAGTTGTTTCTCCAGTTATATTACCTTAGACATGCCACATAACCTTTCAAAGACTCAGTTTCCTTAATTATAAAGTGATAGATTTAGACTACAATGTCTCTGTGTTTCCTTCCACCTGCAGATGTATATGATCTTATGTTCCTAGCACCAAAATAACGTGATGCTAAGATCCAGTAATAGGCACAACGAACAAGTATAACTAGACTTAAGTGAACAAGGAAATCTCACAAGGTTATATAAGTATTTTTCTTATTGTGGTTATTTCCTATCTACTCCAAACTCCCCAATTCTCATGTTCATTCAAGAACTGAATGACCGTACATTTCTTAAAATTAAGCAAGGCAAAGTAAATGACAATGATGATGATGATGATGATGATGATGATGATGATAACTGGCTTTATAAAATACTTTGACACTTACAAAGAACTTTGTATATGCTATCCTATTTACTTGTCACAACAATGGAGTAAATTAGGTGCTGATATTATCCTTATTTTACAAAACAGTAAAATGATAAATGTTGGAGAAAATATGGGAGACTTGGAACATGAATTCTTTGTTGGTGGAGCTGTGAGCTGATCCAACCATTCCGGAGAGTAATTTGGAACTATGTTCAAAGGACTGTAAAAAATGTACATACTGCTTGACCCAGGAATTCTGCTTCTAGGGCTATATCCCAAAGAGATTATAAAAATGGGAAAATGACCCACTTGTACAAATATATATATACATATATATATACACACATACATACATATATACACACACATATACATTTGTATGGATATATACATACATGCATATACACACACATATATACATATATATGTATACCTCAGCTCTTTTTGTGGTGGCCAAGAATTGGAAATAGATAGGATGGCTATCAACTGAGGAATGGCTGAACAAGTTGTGGTATGTGAATGTAATGAAATACTATTGTGCTGTGAGAAATGATGAACAGGTGGACTTCAGAAATACCTGGATAGACTTATATGAACTGATGCTGAGTACAGTGAGCAGAACCAGGAGAACATTATACCTCATAACAGCCACAGTTTTTGATAGACTTAGTCTTTCACAGCAATGCAAGGACCTAAAACATTTTCAAAAGACTCATGATGCAAAATGCCATCCACATCCAAAGAAAGAAAGTCTCTCCCATTTGTTTTGATTCTTCTATGTAACATGACTAATGTGAAAGTGTGCTTAATAAGAATGTATATGTAGAGCCCATATAACATTGCATGCCATCTTGGGGAGGGGGGAGAGGAAGTGGAAGAAAATTTGAAACTTATGAAAGTGAATGTTGAAAACTGAAAACAAACAAATTTGGAGGAAAAAGTGACAAAAAAGAATGTTAGTTTCTTTATTAAAAAAATCAGTCAAGGCAATGCAATGTTCATTTTAAGAAGTTCTGCCTTGGAAGTGAATAAAATTTTAAAAAAAAATTTGCTTTATAAAAAAATTAGCACTGAGCAGGTGAAAGCTAATGACTCCATGAGAAACCAAGGAAGAATAAAATAAATCAAAATAATAAAAAAATTAGAAGGTAACATGAAATACCTCATTTGAAAACAATTGACCTGGACAATAGATTAAGGAGAAATAACTTAAGAACTGCTGTACCACCTGAAAGCCATGATTAAGAAAGAGCTTAAACATTAAATTTCCAGATATTATCAAAGAAAATTGCCCTGATACCCAAGAACCGGAGAATGAGATAGAAATGGAAAGAATATATCAGTCCCTTCCTGAAAGAAATCTCAAAGTGAAAACTCCCAGGAGTGTCATTGTGTATTGCCAAGGCAATATCACAGCACTGGAGGGGACTATGAATATGCCAGTGTAGTTTCTCAGTTGCAAAGTATAAAAAAATTCTCCACGTAGAAGATAGAAGAAAAACATTTATTTAAGCCCCAGAAAGCCAGATCCCAGAACCAAAAATCCAAATTCCAGAACCAGAAAGCAAAATCAGTCATGGTGACCAAGAAGTTGATAAACATGTTCACAGCAAGGGGCAAAGTCATTCTCCAACCTCCCCTTCCTCAGCTTGGGCTTTCTCAACTGTCAACTGTCACAATGTTTCAGTCTCAAACTTCCTCTGCCTCAAAGGGGGTCTTCTCACCATCAACTGTCAAAATGTTTCAGTTGGCCTGTGTTCTTTCCCCTCTGGCCTGACCCCACTCACTCACTTGCTCCCCGTTCTCCTCCACTCTTTATGTTCTGCCTCTTCAGCAAACTCATCCTATCACATGTGACCCAGGCTTCCAGGGGATCCAAGCAGATCATATGGGCATATTAATTAATGAGAAATATCTTTCTGCTTTAAATTACTATCACACGTTGCCAAATTCCAGAGCTCCCAGGTCAATGAGAAAATATTGTAAAAAGCAAGCAAGAAAAAAAAAAAACCGTATCTAACAAAGCCACAGTGCAGATAACACAAGCTTTAGAAGTTTTTGTATGAAAATATCAATGTGATATCACAGAAGGCAAAGGAACTAGGATTACAACAAAGAATCATCTGCCCAGCAAAACTGAGTATAATCTTTCAGGGGGAAACAGATATTTAATGAAATTGATCACTTTCTCACATTCCTGATGAAAAGGTCAAAGCTGAACAGAAAATGATTTTCAAATATGACACAAGAGAAGCATAGATAGGTAAACATGAAAAAGACATTATAAGGTAGTCAATGAAGTTAAATTATTTACATTCATCCTTGGCAAGACACTTATAATTCCTAACAATTTGATCATTATTAGGAAAGTTAGAAGGTGTACACATAAGGAATGGGGCAGGCATTATGAGGGGATTATCCTATTGTGATAAGATGAGGGGTAGATTTAAAAAACATAAAATTAAGGAATCAGAATGAAGGATGAACTTGGAGAAAAGAGAAAGGAGACGTAGAATGAGAGAAATGATCACATATGAAAGAGATGCAGAAGATGGCAGAGTAAAGGCAGGGACTCACCTGAGCTCTCCCCAAACCCCTCCAAATACCTTTTAAAAAGTGACTCAACAAATTCTAGAGCAAGAGAACATACAAAAAGGTGATATGAAATAAATTTCCAGTCACAGACAACTTGAAAGTTTGGCAGGAAAGATCTGTTATATATATCAAACTCAGAGCAGGCCTTGAGGTGACTGAATTACTGGAAGCAATGGTTATTTCCAGACCTCTCACAGCCAAAAACAACACAGTCATCAAGAAAGGTCTGTTGCATCTGGGTGAGAGTGGGTCACAGTCAAGAGCAGGAGGCACCACCACAGCTCTGGTCCCAACAAACCAGGAGCAGACCTGGGGAGTGACTGAATCAGCATTGTAGCAGCAGTGGCTGCTCCTGGAGCTCTTAGCCCATATACGATAAGGGGATCAAATAACTGGTCAGAAGGAGATTATAACTAGCATTGAGGCAGGACTCTGTTACATTGCCTATACTTGGATCCGAGTCACAGTCTTGGGTGGCAGTCCCAGGGTGAGAAAGAGCACTAGCATAACAGAGCATGTGGCAGCGGTAGAGGTGGGACCTTCCTCACAGATCCAGGGCAGAAAATAAGACTTGTAATCACTCATAGAGCAGAGCACTACTCCTTAGATCATACCACCTGGGAAGAACTGAGAACTTATAGGTGCTCAGAATAAATTCTGAAAATAGGAACACAAAATCCCTGAAACCTGGGATGGTGTGCCCAATATTTTGGAAGCAGAGCCCTACCTTAGGAAAGAGTTAAAAAATCAAATAATAGGCCTGGAAAATGATCCAATTATGGGGGGAACCACCTTAGACTATAGAAAGTTACTATGGTGGCAAGGAAGATCAAAACACACACTCAGAAGAAGTGAACAGTCAAAGGTTAGTACATCCAAAATAGCAAGAAAAATATGAATTTGTCTCAGACCATGGAGGAGCTCAAAAACAGTTTTGAAAATCAAGTAAAAGAAGTAGAGGAGATATTGGGAAGAGAAATGAGAGTGATGTAACAAAATCATGAAAAATGAGTCAAGAGTTTGGTAAAGGAGACATAAAAAACTACTGAAGAAAACAACACCTTAAAAAACAGGCTAGACAAAATGGTAAAAGAGCTCCCAAAAGCCAACGAGGAGAAGAATGCCTTAAAAAGCAGAATAGGCCAAATGTGAAAAGAGGTCCAAAAATTCACTAAAGAAAAAAATCCCTTAAAAATTAGAATGGAGCATGTGGAAACTAATGATTTTATGGGATATCAAGGACCAATTTGAAAAAGAATTAAAAAATTGAAGACAATATAAAATATTTCACTGGAAGAGAACTGACCAGGAAAGTAGAACCAGGAGAGATAAATTAAAAATTATTGGACTATGTGAAAGCATTGATATAAAAAACAGGATGTAGACATCATCTTTCAAGAAAATACAAAAGAAAATTGCCCTCATACTCTAGATACATAGGTTCCCAAAGAGGGCAATACCACCAGCTGTGGGGTCCTAGTACGATACAGGGAGGTGATATGTATCTTGGGTGCAATTAGGGGGCTTTGAATAAAAATAAGGGTAAGATGGAAGTATAAAGAAGGGAAAATAAGAAAATTTTGAAAAAAATCATGCATGTTTCATCCATTATGTAACAGAGTTAAAGTTGTAGTGATTACATTATTCTTCAAATAAGCACATAAAATGAATGTTTTAACTTTCACAGTGGTGAAGTTCACTGACAGGTCTTGAAAAACAAGTGATGACAGGCGAGTGTGTCTCTCATTGTTGGGAAGTTCAGCATGTAGCAATGGTAATATGTGAGAGTAGTGACTTGCTTAAAATACAATATGGTTATATGATGCAATATTAGATCATCGAAATTTCAGTGCAGGAAAAAACCCAACACATTTACATTATATATAAATAAATTTATGAATCATCATTTAAAAATATCTTACATTGGAGGTGGAGCCAAGACAGAGGAGTTAGAAGTAGGGTCCTGCTACAGCTTTACCCCAACCCCCTCAGAAACCTGTAAAAATTGACTCTAAACGAATTCTAGAGCAGTAGAATGCACAACATGACAGCCTGAAGCAAATTTCCAGTTAAAGACAAGCTGGAAGGTCAATGGGGAGGGTCTATTGCACCAGGCTGGTAGAAGAGTGCAATCCTGGCAGAATGTAGCTCAGTGTGAGCCATGCTGGAACAGACAGAATGGGAGCAGGCTTACGGAACTAAATCACTGGCATTTACTGTAAATTCCAAACTTCTTAACCCACAAATCCTAAAGACAGTTTCAAATGTCAGTAGGAAGGGTCTGTCTCCTGGCTGAGAGGGGAGCATAGTCTCCCCCAGCCCCAGCCTCTGCCCCTAACAGAGCCCCAGAATGGCTGCAGTCACTGCTAAAGAAGAGGATGTTTCTTGAGTTCTCTCTTGAGTTTGGCAAAGCTCAAAAGTCAAGTAATTGACTGGGAAAATGGATGTTAGAGTCTGTTTTCACATGAAAGTAGGAACTAAGATATATAAGAAATGGAGTACATAAATCTATCTTATCCTAAAGGAAAACAGAAGTCAAGGTAATAGAGGGGCAGTGATAGAAGGCAGGGCTGATTTGAGTAAAGGGAAATCAGGATACACACTGTCATGTGGTGGGGGTGGGAGGATGGGGTGAAAATTTGAAATTCAAAACTTTTGTGGAAGTGAATATTGAAAACTGGAAATAACTAAATTTATAAGAAAAAGAAAAATATATAGTTTTTGAAATGCTGTAAATTTAAAAGTCACACAGAGTGCCTGGCCTAGACTCAGACAGACTTTTCATTGAGAGTTTAAATCTCTCCTTCCAAACTTCCTAGCTGTGTGACCCTAGACAAGTCACTTTACCCTGTTTACCTCAGTTTCTTCATCTATAGAACATGCTAGAGAAGAAAAGGGCAAACCAATCCAGTATCTTTACCAAGAAAACACCAAATAGGGTCACAAAGATTTGAACATGGCTGAAACAATATAACCAATAGCATAAACATCAAAATAAAATGCAGAAAAAGTAGAAATATTAAATTCATCCCTTTCAGATCATGATGCCATAAAAATTACATTGAATAAAGAGATAGGAAACATGGATTAGAAGTTAATTGAAAACTAAATGATCTAGTCATAAAAGATGAGTAGATCAAAGAATAAATCATAGAAACAATAATTTTATTAAAGAGATTGATAACAATGAGACAACAGTAAAATTTATGAGATGCAAACAGTGCAGTACTTAGGAGAAGTTTTATATCTATAAATATTTATATCAATAAAATAGAGAAAAATGGATTAATATATTGGGCATGTAACTGCAACAACAAAAACTAGGAAAAAAGCAACAAAAAATCCTTAATTAAGTACCAAATTTGAAATGCTGAAAGTCAAAGAGAGATTAATAAAATGAAAATTATGAAAAACATTGAACTAATAAATAAAATTAGAAGCTGACTTTATAAAAGCACAAAAAATGATAAACAATTGATTCATTTCATTTAAAAAGAAAGAAAAAAGAAAACCCAAATTATCACTATCAAAAATGAAAAGGGTGCCTTCACTACCAAGGAAATGGAAATTTAAGCAATGATTAGAAGCTATTTTGCTCAATTATATGTCAATAAACCTGACAATCTAAGTGAAATTGATGAATATTTACAGAAATATCAATTATCCAGATTATCAGAAGGGAAAGAGAAGGTTTCAATAGCTATAGCCTAGAAAAATAAATTGACCAAGACATCAACATCATTCCCTGAGGGGAAAAAATCACCAAGTCTTGAAGGATTCACAGGAGAATTCTACCAAATATTTAAAGAACAACGAATTACAATATTATGTAAACTACTTTCTTAAAATATCCAAAGAAGGTAAAGGTCTTATTTCTCAATTATGTAGAAAAGCGAATATTATTTTTGAGTTATATTTTAGAGGCACATGGTCAAGTCTAGTGTTGAAAACCAAAAAAAATAAAATAAAATAAAATTCATGTTTTCTTTCCGTTGTTACTTCATCAAACATTTCCATTTAATTTTAGTAAATCATATTTAGAAAAAATAAACAAACAGCATTAAATAAAAAACTCTTTGAATGATGCTTTTCCATTTTCTTACGATGATATTATTTTGTAAAGGATATGCTGCTTTGAACGCAGTAAGTATGTAACGAATGTTTGTTATGTTACTAGTACTTACATGCGGTATTATATTACTTTTACATAGAAGCACATTGAGGGAAGTGTGTTTAGGGAAAAATTCACTTCCTATTTGTTATTTGTCTTTTAAGGGAAGGAAGTTGACAGAAAGGACTGGAGATTAAACAGAATGTGCTCACTAACAGGGATTGTAAACATCCCAAGGTCTTGCAGCATGAGCACAAATAATAATGATTCCCTTGATCTGACAGTGTGGCTAGGCTCCCTCCCACATCAGGGAGTTAATGAGCACTGGTAAAATGCTTCAGTGACCAGAATGAATGAAACTTGAAGGAAAGCTTAATTTTCTATAAAGAAAAATAGCTAGTAGGAGTCCATTTTTTGTATTTTCTCAATTATAAGGATGGAAGGAAGGAAGGAAGGAAGGAAGGAAGGAAAGAAGGAAGGAAGGAAGGAAGGAAGGAAGGAAGGAAGGAGGGAAGGAAGGAAGGAAGGAAGGAAGGAAGGAAAAAACAAATGTTAGAATGAAGCAATTCAAACCTTAGTGTTTCAAAAAAGATGGAAAGTAAAAAATGAAAGCAAGTATAATTACTCTTTTAAAATGTATACATCCCATCATTATCAATTTGACTTTTATTTTCTTCAAAGGAACAAAATTAAGTGAATAAAATAACAATAATATTTGTGCAAATTCCTATTATATGTTCAAAATAACCACCTATGCATGATATTAGTGAAATATTTTAGGTTGTAAATATAGAAATCCTTGACTGCTTTTGGGCTTTACTTCTTAATTTTCAAATTAATCTTAATAACCTTTTGAAAATAGATCTGCTTTAAGAGGGTGGAAAAAAATAAAAAATACTATAATTATACATATAGTTTTTTTTTAATTTATTTTTTTTGAGGAAGAGGTAGTTTGTTTTATTTAGGCATAATAAACTCTTTCATTTTGGATCCCTTTATGATATGAACTTTCCTATCACACCTGGAATTCATACGTTTCAATTCTATGTTGTAGTTAATTTTGAAATATTTCCTAATGTTTCCTCCATTTGTCATGGAAAAATTCTTCTAAGTTGTGTACCCCTTCAATTTGTGACACTCTTCTTGTCAGAACTTTCCCTTTTTAAATGTTACCATGACTTTGCCATCAGGGCAAAGTTCCTCACATTCCTCTCCTGAATATAGAAAGCTTTTATTCTCCAAAAGATGAATAGTAAGGTATATGGTTAATCCTGAGGGGGGATAATTTGACTGAGTATTAGTCACTATGGAGATTTTTTAAAAATTAGACTAAAGACTTGTTTGATTTAGGAAATATCTATTGAGAAAACTCCTACCAATAATACTGCCTGCTTTGCAGCGTATAGTTTTGCAGAGCTTATTAGAGGTACTGATAGGTTATGATTGCACTAGGTCACAAAATCAAGATACATCTAAAGGTGGACTTGAGTCCAGGACTTACTGACTTCTCTATGACAATGCCAAGCTGGCTTTCTATGGATATTAGTAGTATGAATGAATATTATTTAACATTATATAACCCCTTTCTCAGAACATTCCTGAGGTACTGTATGTGTTATTATTCTCATTTGATAAATGAGCTAAAACTGATTATGTGAAGGAGACAGTCACACAATTAGTGAATGGTAAAGTCAGAAGTCTAACCAAGAAATATTGATACCAAGTCCAGTGCTCTTGTCTCTGAGATACATTGCTTCATTATGTTAATTAGCAGTATGATACATATACTTTAGATATTTCTAGTCTAATAAAACAAAGTGATATGGAAATGTGATATATTTCTTTGGAAACATAAAAGAAATATATCCTCCTCCCTTCATGTACCCTTCCCTTAAACTTGTTCTTGTGGTTTTACTATGTAATTATTTTACCAGTGTAGACTATTACTGATACAAGCATGTTTTTCACTTGAGAAAAATTTAATTCCAACTCATAGGATGACTTTTACAGTATGCTTAGTTCAATTGTGTGAGAAGCTTTCTACTACAACTAAATGTTGGATTATTCATGGGCAGACATAAATGAGATTCTCAATTTCATCAGGTATAGAAGTCAAATGAAGTGGTCTACTTATCTGCAGGCATTAAGTCATGTTTGTATTTCTGTAACAGTTATTAAAAGGTATATTCACAATGAGTACAAATTATTCTTTGTTCTAGAGGAGAACATAAAAGATTTTAAGGAATGCCAGCGATCGGAGAATCTCTAAGTCAAAAGGGACCACTGAGGCCATCAAACCCAAAGGGAATAAATTACTTTTCATGTTGCCCTCTAGCCACTTCCATTTCATTATACAGGGCTCTGATATTAAGAAAGTTTATGCATTATTATTTTTTTCTCTGACATCAAACCTGAATTTGTTTCCTTTGCAACTTCCAATTACTGGGCCTGGTTCTGTCTTTAAAATTAAGTAGAATAAATGTGTTACCTCTTCTACATGATGATCCTTCAAATATTTGAAAACAGGAATTATGCTCTACCAGTGAGTCATCTCTTCCACAGGTTAGGTATTCTTACTTCCTCAAGTATTCCTATTTTCTTCCACAGCAATCTTGTTTCACTTCTCCTATCTGCAAAAGTATTAGTATGACCATGGTCCTCAGATATTTCAACATTTGAGATCTAGGTATAGCAGTCACAAGTTAGTGGGTATAATCCCAAGGTCTGGTCAAAAACTAAGTATTTCATTTTCTACATCATTTCTCTGGATTTTTGTGGACAAGATGGAGAAAATAGCTTGGGTTATAAAGCATCCAGGTGTTGTTGCTATTGCTGTTGCTGTTTTCTATACTGGCTGTTAGTGGATTGATGTCAGCCTGAGTTATTATCAATCTGTGGTCTTCCAGTGTCAATATCTCTGTTTTGCTCAACACCATTATCAATGTGATGCCATATGTGGTGCTTTGCAAATGTTAAGCACCTAAATGATTCATTCATTCATTCATTCTTTCTTTCACAGTGAACTTAAGTTGGGAACCAAGGGTGATAGAGTTGAGATGGAAAAACAAAAACCATGCAGATAGGTTGGGAGAGAAGCCTGAAACTAACAAGATGAATCTTTTTTTTAATTTTATTTATATGTTTTCAGTTTTGAACATTCACTTGCACAAAATTTTGAATTTTAAATTTGCTCCTTATCTCCTCCCTCCCACCACTCCAGGACAGCATATATTCTGATTGAGTTCTCTTTCAACTCCTCTCCTCTCCCATCTCCTTCTCTTTTATTTTCCTGTAGGGTAAGATAGATTTCTATACTTGATTGCTTATGTATCTTATTTCCTAGTTGCATGTAAAAACAATCTGTAACATTCATTTTTTAAAGTGAGTTCCCCATTCTCTCCCATCACCCCTCTCCATCCATCCTCACTGAGAAGGTAAGCAATTTGATACAGGTTATACATGTGTATTCATACATAGCACTTCCATAAGAGTCAGGTTATGAAAGACTAACTATATTTCCCTGACTATAACATTCCTAGGAGTTTCCTTCTGGGATCTTTGCCAGGAGGTAATGAGTTCTAGTTTACCTTCTGATTCAAGAATATCAGGACAGTTTTCCTTGATAATTCTTGAAAGATGATGTCTAGGCTCTTGTTTTGATCATGGCTTTCAGATTTTCCAGTAATTTTATATGACCTCTCTTGGATCCATTTTCCAGGTCAGTTGTTTTTCCAAAGAGATACTTCACATTGTCTTCTATATGTTTTCCTCATTTTGGTTTTGTTTTATGATTTCTTGATTTCTCATTGTCATTAGCTTCCATTTGCTCCATTCTAATATTTAAGAAATTATTTTATTTAGTGAACTTGTGGACCTCATTTTTCCATTTCATGCATTTTTATTTTTAAGGCACTCTTCTTCTCATTGGCTTTTTGGACCTCTTTTGCCATTTGGGTTAGTTTTTTTTAATTATTATTTTCTTCAGCATTTGAGTTTTCTTTAGGAAGCTATTGACTTGTTTGTTTATGATTTTCTTGAATTATTCTCATTCCTCCTCTGAATTTTTCCTCTACTTCTGTTACTTGATTTTCAAAATCCTTTTTGAGCTCCTCCATGGACTGAGACTAATTCATATTATTTTTCCTTGGAGGATTTGGATTCAGGAGCTTAGGCTGTGTTGTATTCTGGTTGTACGTTTTGATCTTCCTCATCATCAAGGACGTAAGAAAATATCTCTTCCCAGAGAAATTAAGAATCTATAGTCTGTTCCTTTTCCCACCATCTGCTAATTTTCCCAGCCAGTTACTTGATTTTTGAGCTCTTTGTGACTCTAGCCTGCCTGGGACTGGGGCCAGGGCAGGGTTTGGAGCTGAACCATGTTCCCCTCTTAGCCAGGTGAGACCCTTCCCACTAACCTTCAAAGTTGTCTATAGCATTAGTGCATTGAGAAGTCTGGAAATCACAACTCCTGCCAGTGATTCAGTCCCCTAAGGCCTGCTCCAGCTCTGTCCTGTGCTGGTGGGGCCATTGACAAACTGCACTTTACTCCCAGTCCAGTGCAACAGACCCTCTTGATTTTCCACTTTGTTTTAGACTGGAAATTTGCTTCCATGTGTCATTTTATGACTTTTGCTGCCCTAGAACTTATTTAGAATCTTTTTTATAAGTATTTTTTGAGTGGTTTGGGGGAAGAGCTCTAACAGGACCCTGCTTCTACTCTGCCATCTTGCCTCTGCCCTCCCCCCAAGATGAAACTTAATACAAGTGTGTGTGTGTGTGTGTGTGTGTGTTATGTGTGCTTGTGCATATGTATTTTGTGTGTTTGCTCCTTTACTTGTATTATAAAATTCAGCACCAGAAGTTTAGGATGAGGAAATGGTAAGGGGCTGGAGCCAGGATTACAAATCAATTTGTGTGAAAATTGCCTGAATATTCTATTGCATAGCAGTACAATAATGTATCAGCAAAATCATATGGCAGCCTAAATAGTCAATGAAATTATAGGCAAGCAGAGAACATTCAAAATTCTATGCATTGACCTGACCATATCTAAAGAAGAATGCCCATTCTGGGTGAAAAACAAGCTGTTTTGTTTTGTTTTGTTTTGTTTTATTTTGTTTTTTCACAAAGAGGGGCAGACCATATTACAAGGGGACATAAAAATGGCATCCATGCATTAAATGAAAACCACAGGTAATTTCTAGCCAGGAGAACAGGATGCTGAGGTGAAACATGATAGTAGCTTTCAACTATATGAAGAAATGTCATAGGGCATCGTAAATTTAAGTTTGGTCTTGAAAGGCAGAACTTGGAATGGGTTGAAGATACATCGAAGCAGACTATATGTCAACATAATTTTCTAAGAGAACTATCCCCAAATGGAAAGAACTACCTTAGGGTGCTTACAAACTTTGTTTTACTGGAGATTTATAAATTAGGATCTGGAAAAATATTGGCCTAGTTTGCCTCATATGTCTCTTCCAACTCAGATTCTGTGTTTCCATTGAATATATACTATTGAAGTTTCCAACTGTATGGTTTTGTTTATTTTGTAATATTGAACAGTCCTGTGTACAGTGAATTTCCCCACTCTCTACTGAACTTTACTAGGAGGTGTGCCTTCATCATGATTACCTGATACTTTATTACTGCAAAGTAATGCTAATTTCTTTTTTTCTCATATTTGTTATTTGGTTGTGTTGGCTGCTTGGACTTCTATCTACTCCATGTTATCCCTCACACTTGCCAATTAATATAGATTGAGCTGTTTTATTTATGTTGTATCTCTTGGCCATTGTTAGCATATCTGTTCACTCTTCCTTCTCCCTTCCCTTTTCTCTGTGTTTCTTCTGTTTGATCTCTGTTATCTCTCAATTCTTTCATATGTCTTTGCTTTTCAGATAGATACTAGGTTTTTATAGATACAATACCAAGGAGATCATTGGATTTAGAGCTAAAAATAACCTTAGAGGTCAATTTTTTTCAAGGCACAAATAAATTTTTGATATATTTTGTAATTGAATAAGGAGGTGGGAAAGACCAAAGTAGAAGGACATATTCCAACATGACTTCTTGCTCTTTGTTATCATTGCACCAATCTCACCCTCCAAACAAAGATTATACACACATATATATACACATGTGTGTGTACATATGTATGTTCATATATAATATTCATATTTAATATATATGCACATATGTATACGGACATTGTAGGGATCTCAACACATTAGTTGCATAACCAAAAAAAGTACACAAGTTTTCTCTTTGAACACCCTTACATTTTATTCCTCACTCTCCTCAATTGCAATATAATATATTAATTATTTGTCCACAGTAAACAATCATTCATGTACCTACCAACCTTCTTCTCCATTCAGAGGCATTATTAAACATGATTACCAAGGTGGAAGTGGTCATGTTGTGACGGTGGTGAAATGTTGAATCTGTTTTGTTTATACTGGAAAACTATTGTCCTTTTCTTCCCCTTTCATTTCTAGTGTTACTTTTTAGGAAAACAAGGTAATTCAATGGGATAGGTTCCACCCTATGTCACTCTCCTTCCAGGATGTCAACAGTCTGACTCCTCATGAACAGGTACCAAATGTTCTGCAATTTGAGTTGTCTGTTTGAAAGAACTTGGCCTCTGTAGCATCTGGCAGGGAAGACATTGCTATCTGATGTATGACCCCACTAAGCTTGTACAATTGAAAAGCAGACTGAGATAGAATCCAAGATTCTGAAAGATTTTTATTTTCTTTATCAGTCTGGAATTTTAAATTATACTTTTAATTCCTCTGATTTCAAATATACCTTTATCTTGGAGAATACTCATCTTTTTTATATGAAGAATAATATTTTCATTAGAGGCTTATATGGTCAGGTTTGCATTATCATGGTTGTCTGGATCATTTTTACTATTGTTTATTTTTCTTATATACTTCCAGGAGATCCACCAAATTCTTAGGCTTCAAATGGTTTAATAATTTGATTTCTCTTGTGGCAAATTTGTATCATTTGCACTCTTCAAGAATTTCTTGATAGCCAATATTTTTTCATTGTCTTTATTCCTGCCCTTTATTACTGCTACACAGCTCCCTTCATGAACCAGTCCTAGATTATGTTCTCCACTTGAAAAATAACAAAATCAAGAGGAATTTGTCTTGCTTTGAAAAGGAATCCTTTACACAATATCATATCAAGCTTTGAAGATTATGTCTTAATGAAGTCCAAAGTTTTTGATTAATCACATGAGGAAGAAGTTGTTTTGGATTCCTGTCTTAGAAGTGCTTCAAGGGGTGGTTTTGTCTGTTAAACCAGAGGCTGCCTCCAGATAGGTAGTTTGGGCAGACTGGCATAAGCTCCACTGGATTCTCTACCAATTAGAGATGAAATTGAGGTCCATAAAAACAAAGTTGCATAGATTTAAGAAGAATAGCTGGGCTTCAGACTCAACAGCTCTGGTTCTAGAGTCAGTGTTTCTTCTCCATTGCTATCTATTAGTGAACCCCCTTTGCTTTCTTTTGAAGATGCAACCAGCCTCAATGTGTCTGAAACTCTGAAGTTCTGAAGTAGAATTGACTTTTTTAGCTTGACAGTTGTATCCATTTATTGTCAAATTTAAATGGATCAATTTTCACCAGAATATTTCTTCACCATTCTCCTTTTAACTACTTTTGGGTCTGCAGCTGTTTCAGCTTCATGCGTTCTAAAGACACTTGATTTCAAAATCTCAGGGTTTTACTGTACCTAATTAAGGCCATCAGCAGGAATAGTGCAACAAACTTGAATGGTAAGCTTTTTCCCTCAATTATTTTGCAGTCCCAGGAATTAGAGTACACAAAACTCGTGGCATCTCTGACTAGGAATGACGGAAGTATAGAATCATATACCATGTAGAATTTAGAATTTGAAAAGTAAAGTATAACTAGTATTAAATGCAATTTATTATGCCTCCAATAATTTGTGGGCTTGTTGTTTTTAAACTCGGGTTCAGAAATATTCAAATGATTATTTCTGACAAAATTTATTATATTGCACTATCAAAGAGCATCTCTGGATAAAAAAGGCAGCTCTCTAGTTTGGGGTGAATATATACTGAAGTGATGTTTCTTGAGCAAGAAAACAACACTACTGAAGGGCAACTAACTTCCTATCTTAACTGTTAGTACTAGTCATAATAGTCATTCTAGAGAGTAAAATTAAAGTTATCTCCAATGCTAATAGCTGAAGTTATTATAGTCTTTTAAGGTTTGCAAATAACTTTACATACATGTTCTCATTTGAAAATACAATTTGTTAAAGTATGAGAAGAGAGAAAGGAATCCTGCTGGTATTTGAAGAAGGTAATTTCAAGGCCTTTTGACTCACAGTAGCCCTGAAGTCACAGAAGTGTCATTCACACCTTGAGAAGATTTTGCTAATTTAAAAAGAATAAATTGCAGAGGAACATTCTAATGAGAGTCAGTATATAGAAGTAAAAGAAATGCATTAACAGATTAATGAAATTGATTTAAATGAGACAAATATTGGTTTATAACCAAAAAAAAATGCTTTGTTGCTAGTAATATGAGGTGGCATGTATAATAGTAGGCTGCCCTTGTAATCAGGAGAAGCTAGGTTCATTTTTCCTTAAACTAGGTTCATCTTCCCTTTGATATATCTGAGTTATTAACTGTAAGTAAGACACTTGACATCCCCATGTGACTGGAAAGCTCTCAAAGACTCTTAAGACATTGATGTATTTATTGGTGACCTGGTTTAGTAGAGGAAATTACAAACTGGTATTCCTTTTACTGGTGAAATCATAGAGCCAGGAGCCAAGATGGCAGAGTGATCACTAATTTCTATCATTCTCCCCTTGTTGACCTTGATAATCCCAGAGAATATCCCCCAGGAAAAGCCCTGGAACAGAGGAAGAAGCAGAAGGGGTAAACAGTCTCTTAGCCCATGAGGCTAGGAAAATCACTAAGGGGGGGTCTCTCTTGCTGTGGCTGAAGGGGAGTAGTGCCCGACTAGAAGTGTCCCAGTCAGCCCCACCTCAGAAAAACTGGGAGAAGATCTTGAAACCCAAGGGGAGTGAAGTCAGCAACTGCCAACACCAGGACATGAGGCATACATCCCAGGGGAATCGGGAAGACAGTAGCATAGATGGTATCACCAACCGCTGAGCTTGCATATGTTCTTATTCAACAGAGGAGACATCCTGTGATCACACCTCCCCCACACTTAACGAGCTAGCTCCAGGGTAACTGTGGGGAAACCCAAAAAGACTTCACCTGGCCTCTGCATTCCAACACCAGCCAGCTCAACACCAGGGAAGCTGCAGCATTTTAGCTTCTAGCTGAAAGAATCAAAGACTACAACACACAAAGCCTCAAGTTTTAGGCACAAGGACTGTGGAAAGAGCTCCCTGTGCCTCAGAGGTAGAGATCTACTTTAAAAGCCAGGAAAAGGGTGATTATCATGAGTAAGAAGCAAAGCAGAAAAGACCATAGAACATTTCTATGAGGACAAGGACCAAAGTACAAAAACCAAAGAGGTCAGCATTGAGACTGTACTCCCATCTGAAATTTCAGAAGGGAATACGAATTGGTCTGAAGCACAGACCAATTCTTCTTGGAAGAGCTCAGGAAGGATTTTAAAAGCCAAATTAGAGAAATAGAAGAAAAATTGACCAATGTCTTTAAAAATATGAAAAAAAATCACAGAAAAATTTAAAAAGAAAATTGGACAAATGGAAATGGAAGTACGAAACCTAACTGGAGAAAATAACTCCTTAAAAGAAATTATTGGACAGATGGAAAAGGAGATGAAAAAGTTAACTGGAGAAAATAATTTGATAAAAATTAGAATCAGGCAAGTAGAAGCTAATGAATCTATGAGAGAATCAAGAATCAGGCAAACAATCTAAAGAATGAAAATATAGAAGAAAATGTAAAATGATTTTTTATCTTTATTTCATTTTATTTTTACTTATTAAATGTATTTTTAAAATCCAGGAGAGAAAATCTAAGGATTATTGGTCTACCAAAAAGCCATGATGAAAAAAAAAAAGCCTGGACAACATCATCCAAGAAATCATCAAGGAAAATTGCCCAGAAGTCCTAGACCCAAAGGGCAAAATAGTCATCAAAAGAAGCCACTGTTCAGGTTCTGAAAGGGATCCCAAACTAAAAATACCAATGAATATCGCTGCCAAATTCCAGAACTCTCAAGTAAAGGTGAAAATCCTACAGGCAGCCAGAAAGCAGCAATTCAAATATCAAGGACCTACAGTCAGGTTCACACAGGACCATTTGCAGCCTCTACATTAAAAGATCAAAGGAATTAGAATATGATATTCTGTGAAGCAAAGCAGCTGGGTCTACAACCAAGGATTAATAACCCAGAAAAGTTGAGCATAATATTTCAGGCAAAGAGATGGACATTCAATGAAATAAAGGATTTCCAGACCTTCCTGATGAAAAGGCCAAAACTCAGTAGAAAATTTGATCTTGAAACACAGATCTCAAGATAGATATAAAAAAGTAAATGGGAAAAAAACTTGTTGTTCAATATTGGCAAACTGTTTACATTCCTATAAGGGAAGATAATGCTGGTTAATCTTGAGAGTTTTATATTTATTATGATATATACAAGGGATATACATATTTAGAGGGAGTGATATAAGCAAATGATGTCATGATTAAAATGTGATTTAAGAGTGGGAAGGGATTGTAATGGGAGATGTGAAAAGGAGGAGTCAGAAAAAAGTAAATGACTGCACAGGAAGAGGCACAAAAATATATTACAGTAGAGGGAAAGAGGCAAGGGAGATGAGCACTGTTTGAGAGGTACTCTCAACGAATTGGATTCAAGGAGGGAACAATAAACTCAGTTAAATATAAAAATATAACTAGCTCTATAGCCAGTAGGAGGGGAAGGGAGAAAGAAAAGGGAGGGGAGGCTAAAAGGGAGGGAAGAGATAGTAAGGGAAAAGGAGGTTAAAAGGAAGGGGGGCTGAAAGAAGAGAAGGAAGACTGAGGGAGGTGGTGGGCAAAAATTAAAACTATTTTGAAGGGGGAGGGAGAAGGGAGAACTAAAAGTATAAACAGGGGAAAAGGAATGGAGGGAAAGACAGGGATAGTAATCATCACTGTGAATGTGAATGGAATGAACTCTACCATAAAATGGAGCGAGATAAGAGAATGGATTATAAGCATAATCCACCAGTATGTTTACAAGAAACACATTTGAAATGTGGGATACACACAGGATAAAGGTAAAGGTTGGAGCAGAATATATTGTGCTTCATCTGATGTGTAAAAAGCAGAGGTAGCAATCTTAATCTCAGACAAAGCAAAAGCAGAAATAGATCCAACCCAAAGAGATAAGGAAGGAAACTATAACCTGCCAAAATGCACCACAGACAAGGAAGCAATATTATTACTAAACATACATGCTCCAGGTAGTATACCATCTAAATTCTTAGAGGAGTAGATAAGAGAGTTTCAGGAAGAAGCAGACAGCAAAACTATACTAGTGGGGGACTTCAACCTCTCCCTCTCTGAACTTGATAAATCTAACCTCAAAATAAAGTTAAAGAGGTGAATAAAACTCTGGATAAGTTAGATGTGATTGGTCTCTGGAGAAAATTGAATGGGGATAGAAAGGAATATACCTTTTTCCCAGTGTTACATGGCACATATACAAAAATTGACCATGTACTAGAGCATAAAAATCTCACAATTCAGTTTAGAAAGGCAGAGATAGTCAATGCATCCTTCTCAGATCATGATGCAATAATAATTATATATAATAAAAGACCATGGAAAGACAGACCAAAAATTAATTGGAAACTAAACAATGTAATCCTAAAGAATAAGTGGGTTAAACAAATAATAGAAACAATCAACAATTTCATTCAAGAAAATGGCAATAATGATACAACCTCTCAAATCTTATGGTATACTGCAAAAGCATTTCTTAGGGGAAGCTTTATATCTTTGAATGCCTACATGAATGAAATAAAGAGGAGGTTAATGAATTGGGCATGCAGCTGAAAAATCTTGAAAAAGAACAAACTGAAAATCCTCAAGTAAATACCAAATTAGAAATACTGAAAGCCAAAGGAGAGATTAATGAAACTGAAATTAAGAAAAATATTGAACTAATAATACTAAGAGATAGTTTTATGAAAAATCCAATAAAATTGATGAAACTTTGGTCAATTTGATTTAAAAAAGAAAGGAAAAAATGAAATTACCAATGTAAAAAATGAGACGGGTGAACTTCCAATGAGGAGGAAACTGAAACAATAATTAGAATTTTTTACCCAACTGTGTGCCCATAAATTCAACAACCTAAATGAGATGGGTGTTTAGTTCTACAAAAAAAAATATAATTTGCCCAGATTAAGAGAAGAGGAAGTTGGGTACTCAAATAATCCCATCTCAGAAAAAGAAATTGAACAAGTCATCGATGAAGTCTTCATTGGAAAAAATCTTCAGGGCCAGATGGATTTACAATGAATTATATCAAACATTTAAAGAACAGTTAATTCCAATACTACATAGACTATTTAGGAAAATTCTCAAACAAAGAGTCCTCCCAAATTCTATTTATGATACAAATATGTTTCTAATACCTAACCGAGGAAGAGCCAAAACAAGGAAAGAAAACTATAGACCAATTTCTCTAACAAATATTGATACAAAAATTTTAAATAAGATATTAGCAAAAAGGATATAGCAACATCTCATGAGAATAATGCATTATGATCAGGTAGGATTTATATCAGCAATGCAGGGCTGATACAATATTAGAAAAACTATATATTGATTGTATCAACAACAAAATTAACAGAAACCACATGACTATCTCAGTAGACACACAAAAAGCTTTTGACAAAATACAACACCCATTCCTATTGAAAACACTAAGATCAGGGGTGAAAGAAGGTTGTCCATTATTACCATGGTTATTCAATATGGTATTAGAAATGCTAGTTGTGGTAATAAGAGAAGAAAAAGAAAGTGAAGGAATTAGCACAGACAAAGAAGAAACTAAGTTATCACTCTTTGCAGATGATATGATGATAAACTTAGAGAATCCCAGAGAATCAAGTAAAAAAACTACCTTAAATAATAAACAGCTTTGGCAAAGTTTCAGGTTACAAAATAAACCCAGATAAAGCATCTGCATTTTCATATATTACTACCAAAGCCCCACAACAATAGACAGAAACAAAAATCCCATTTAAAGCTACATTAAACACCATAAAATATCTGGGAGTCCACCTGCCAAAACCAACTCAGGGACTATATGAACACAATTACAAAATAGTTTTTGCACAAATAAAGTTAGATCCAAGTAAGCAGGAAAAAAATCGGTTGCTTGTGGATATAGGCTGAGCTAATGTGATAAAAATTACAATTCTACCTAAATTTATATACTTATTCAGTGCCATACCAAACTACCAGATACTTATTTCCCAGAGCTTGAAAGAACATCAAAATTCATCTGGAAGAGGCGGAGCCAAGATGGCGGAGTAGAAGGACGCACATTCACGAGCTCCGAACCCACAACCCATGGAATTGAGGTAAAAGGAGAGCCCCATAAATTCTGAATCTCTGCAGGGGGTGCACAAACATAGGGGAAGAGATTTCCGTTCCACTGAACCCTGGAGAGCCGTCCCCGGGGTCCATCGCAGCCAGGAAAGCGGACCCCACCCCCACCCCTGGCCGCGACCCAGAGAAGCTGACCTGAGCAGACTTCTGAGAGGAAAGCTCCGGGAGAATCTCCGGTAGCCGGGAAAGTCCCTCTGCCCACAGAAGCTAAAGGTCAGTTAAAAAGAACCCTGCGCTAGGGGAGGGGAGCGGGCCCCCTCGGGAGGAAGCGGCGGAGGCAGAGACGGGGGCAGGAAGCAGCGGAGGAAGAGACGGGGGCAGGAAGCGGCGGAGGCAGAGGCGTGGGCGGGCGGCTGAGGCGGCAGCGGCCCGGGACTCGGGAATCCCCCAGCAGCAGGTAGGATCTTCAATACTGAAGGTCTTTCCAACCTGAGGGAGCCGAGCAGGGGAGAGGGCCCTGCCCCCACACCGCTCTACTGCTGAACGCCTCTGAATAAAACCCCCAAGGGAGCTGAGCACAGCAGGCGGGGCCCCCCACCCCACCCCCACCCGCTCTGTTCCTGAAAGTCGCTTCAGAAAGCCCCTGAGGGCCCAAGCTAGGAAGCGGCCCTGCCCCCACCCTGCGCCAGAACTAAAGCTTGCCGCGGGAAAGCGCATTTGAATCTCAGAGGCCAAGGACTAGCTGGGCGGATCCAGGCGGAGGTGGAAAGGAATCTCAGAAGTCAAGTAACTGGCTGGGAAAATGCCTAGAAAGGGAAAGAAAAATAAGACTTTAGAGAGTTTTTTCCAACAAATGCAAATGATCCCGACCTTCGGATCTGAAGGGGAGGATGAGGACGTATTTTTCCCATCAGGGAAAGATGTGGAGGGCGGGGCCTCAGTACCCCAGACACCCCAGGGGGGTGTTGGGTGGGCTCAGGCCTTGGAAGAGCTTAAAAAGGATTTTGAAAAGCAAGTTAGACAGGTGGAGGAAAGACTGGGAAGGGAAATGACAAAGATGCAAGAAGAGTATGAAAAAAAGGTCAATATCTTGGTAAAGGAGTCCCAAAAAAATGCTGAGGAAATTAACACCTTGAAAAATAGGCTCACTCAATTGGCAAAAGAGGTTCAAAAAGCCAATGAGGAGAAGAATGCATTCAAAAGCAGAATGAGCCAAATGGAAAAAGAGGCTCAAAAGCTCACTGAATTTAATAGTTCTCTCAAAATTAGAATGGAACAGATGGAGTCTAATGACTTTATGAGAAACCAAGAAATCACCAAACAAAACCAAAAGAACGATAAAATGGAAGAGAATGTGAAATATCTCATGGGAAAAACAACTGACCTGGAAAATAGATCAAGGAGAGACAACTTAAAAATTATGGGACTACCTGAAAGCCATGATCAAAAAAAGAGCCTAGACATCGTCTTGCATGAAATTATCAAGGAAAACTGCCCTGACATTCTAGGACCAGAGGGCAAAATAAGTATTGAAAGAATCCATCGATCACCACCTGAAAGAGATCCAAAAAGAGAAACTCCTAGGAACATTGTGGCCAAATTCCAGAACTCCCAGCTCAAGGAAAAAATCTTGCAAGCAGCCAGAAACAAACAATTCCAGTACTGTGGAAATATAATCAGGATAACCCAAGATCTAGCAGCATCTACATTAAGGGATCGAAGGGCGTGGAATAGGATATTCCAGAAGGCAAAGGAACTAGGACTGAAACCAAGAATCACCTACCCAGCTAAACTGAGTATAATACTTCAAGGGAAAATATGGTCTTTCAATGAAACAGAGGACTTTCAATCATTCTTAATGAAAAGACCAGAGCTGAAAAGAAAATTTGACTTTCAAACACAAGAATGAGAGGAAGCATGCAAAAGTCAACAGCAAGGAGAAGTATTAAGGGACTTACCAGAAATGAACTGTTTGCATGCATACAGGGAAGGACAATATTTCTAACTCTTAAAACTTTTCAGTATCTGGGTGGTTGGTGGGATCACACATACACATGTACACGCATGCACACACATACACACATGCATTCACATGCAGAGACAGAGAGCACAGATTGAACTGAATAGGATGGGACCATACCTTAAAAGAAATTAAGGTAAATGGTGAGAGAGAAATGTAGTGAGAGGAAAGAGGGGGAAATGGAAGGGGGTAACTATATGTCATTTAAGAGGCAAGTAGGAGATGTTTTTAGTGGAGGGAAAAAGAGGAGAGCTGAGGGAAAAAAACAAACAAACAAACAAACAAAAGTTTACCCTCATCACATTTGACTAAACGAAGGAGTGAAATGCACACTCATTTTGGTATGAAAACCTATCTTACAGTATAAGAAAGCGGGGGAGAAGGAGATATGGGGGGGGGGGGGGATGATGGAAGGGAGGGCAAAGGGAGGAGGGAGAAATTGAAAGTCAACACTTGGGGAGGGACAGGATCAAAGGACAGAAGAGAAACAATGAGGGGCAGGTTAAGAGGGATGGCAATTCAGTTAATCTTACACAACACGACTATCAGGAAGGTCACTTGCAAAGCTACACAGATATGGCCTATAATAAATTGCCTGCCGTACCAAAGGGAATGGATGGGGAGGGAGGGATGGGGAGAATTTGGAACTCAAAGTTTCAGGAACAATTGTTTAGTATTGTTGTTGCAACTAGGAAAGAAGACATACAGTTAATGAGGAATAGAAAGTCATCTGGCCCTACAGGAGAAAAGAGAAGATAGAGACAAGGGAAGGGAGGGATGACAGAAGAGAGGACAGATTGAAGATAGGGAAAATTAGATTGCTTGGGGTATTGGGGTGGGGGGAGGGGAGAAAAGGGGAGAAAATTTGGAACCCAAAAATTTGTGGAAATGAATGTAAAAAGCTAAATAAATAAATAAATTAAAAAAAAAAAAAAAAAAAAAGAACTATATAAATCCTATGAAATACTATCCTAGAAATAGTATAAATAATATAAAAAGTAAAATATAAGTAAACTTCCTTACAACTATACTTTTATTTGAGTAACCTGTTGAGATAGGTATTATAGGCATAATTGTTAATGTTTTACAAAGGAGAAAACTGAGGCACAGTAATATTCCTATGGTTTTACAGTACTAGGCACTGGGAGGCAGAACTGGATCTAGGTCTCTCCTAACTCTATGTCCTGTGTTCTCTGTACTGATCTACACTTATTCAATTTGCTTGAGGAATATTTACTTTAAAAAACAAACTCCATTGGATTGTTTGAGTGAACCACACTTACTTTGTCTAAAAAAAAAAAAAAAAAAAAAAAAAAAAAAAAAAAAAAAAAAAAAAAAAAAATTCATCTGGAAGAACAAAATGTCCACAATATCAAGGGAACTAATGAAATGAAATGCTAGGGAACGTGGGCTAACTCTATCAGATCTCAAATTGTATTATAAAGTAGCAATCATCAAAACACCTTTGTACTGGCTAAGAAACAAAGGGGTAGACCAGTGGAATATGTTAGGTACTCAAGACACAGTAGTCAATAAATAGAGCAATCTACTGTTTGATAAATCCAAGGACCCCAGCTTCTGGGATAAGAACTCACTGCTTGACAAAAATTGCTGGAAAAACTGGGTAACATTGTGGTGGAAACTGGGCATAGATCAAAGCCTGACACCATACACAAGAATAAAGTTCAAATAGATACATGATCTAGGTATAAAGATTGATACTATAAACAAATTAGGGGAGCAAGGAATAGTGTATTTGTCAGATTTATGGAGAATGAAGAATTTTATGACCAAACAAGAAATAAAGAACATTATGAAAGTGGAAAATGGGATAATTTTGATTACATTAAATTGAAAAGTTTTTGCACAAACAAATCCAATGCAACCAAGATTAGGAGGGAAGCAGAAAACTGGGAAGGAATTTTTGCAATTAGAGTCTGTGATAAAGGCCTTATTTCTAAAATATATAGAGAACAGAGTCAAATGTACAAGAATACAAGTCATTCCCCAATTGATAAATGGTCAAAGATATGAACAGAGTTTTCAGAAGAAGAAATTAAAACTACCTATAATCATAGGGAAAAATGCTCTGAATCACTATTGTTAGAGAGAAACAAATCAAAACAACTCTGAGGTACCACATCACACCTGTCCGATTGGCTAACATGACAAAACAAGAAGATGATAAATGTTGAAGAAGATGTGGGAGAGCTGGAACACTAATTCATTGTTGGTGGAACTGTGAGCTGATCTAACCATTCTGGAGAGGCAATTTGAAACTATGCCTAAAGGACTAAAAATGTGCACACATTTTGACCCAGCCATATCGCTTCTGGCATTCTATCCCAAACAGATCACAGAAATGTGAAAGGATCCCAAGTGTGCAAAAAATATTTCCAGCAGCTCTTTTTGTGGTGGCCAAAACTAGAAATCAAGGGGATGCCCATCAATTGGGGAATGGTTGAACGAGTAGCCTTAGTACTTCATTGAAGTGCATAGACTTAAATTTCCAATGGGGATTCTTGAGGCAAAATGCCTTCCACATCCAGAGAAAGAACTCTGAAATTGCATTGCACATAGAAAGAGATAATTTTCTTTCGTATTTTGTTTTGTTTCGTTTTATTTTATGATTTTTCCAATTCATTTGAATTCTTCTATGCAACATGTATTTAATAGGAATGTAAGTGTAAAACCTGCATAAGAGTGTACCCTGTCTCAGGGAGGGAGTGGGGAAGGAGGGTAGAACATGTGAGGGAGGGGAAGAAATCTAAGATATATGGAAGTGATTTTCCAACACTGAAAACAAATATAATATTTTAATTAAAAAATAAATCATAGATATGGGCAAGAAAATTAGTTATAGGTATTATCAAGTAAATATAATTTTAGCAGCAAATTGAAAATTTAGTTATTTTATTGCAAACTATTTTATCATTCTCTTCCTCTTCTTATTTATCTTCTTTTTCCTCCTCCTCCTCCTCCTTCTCCTTTTCCTCCTCCTTCTCCTTCTTCTTCTCCTCTTTATTCTCCTCTTTCTCCTCCTCCTTCTCCTCTTCTTCTTCCTCCTCCTCCTCCTTTTCTCTTCCTCCCCCTTCTTCTACTTCTTCTTCTATGATTATTGGAGTTCATAGTAATTAAGATATATTAACCCATAAAAAAGCTGGTGACATGCACCTAAGTAATCTTCAATTCCTTGAAAGAAAGGTATGAATTGTTCTTTATTACTGAAACCCTAAGGAATAACAGATGCCTGTTTGCTGAAGTGAAGCAAGATGAATACTAATTAATCAGTATCTGAGAAAAGTTGTCTGGTGCATTTTTGGAAGTTTCTAAAGTACTAAACTTTCAAATCCATAAGTATTCCACATTAAATGTTATCATTAATAAGATGAGAAGAACTTGTCCTCCAACTGGAGAATGATGTCCTTGGGTAATATGACTAAGGTTTATACCTTGGTTGGCACTGAGATAGGTCAGCTTGCATGATGGAGCAATTAACATAATACAAATACCTGGAGTAGTATGACTTCTACCTGTTTTAAAAATGATTTTTTTTAAGAAGCATTGACTTATTTTCTCTATATATGTACCTTACAACCATTTTGTATTTACATTTGAGTACACTCTCCTTGAGAAACTTGAGTGAAAGGAGAAAGTATACCACTGGGTTGGAAGGGATTTGTTGTTAACTAATGTTGTTACTGTTGGTTCTCAATGAATTACATTCTTATGGAATTTAATAGATACTAACAATGGGAAGCATAGCAGATGAGGATTCATGAGCTAAAATTTTAGAAGCCTCACCTCTTAGGGTTATCTCTAAAACACTAAGAAGAGTAATATTTTCTTTCATGTGAATTTAAACTGTTAATGCCTTCTGAGTCGGGTGAGGGGACCAAGAGGGCATCTACATGTATCCCCTTATTAAAGCTCAGGAACACTTTCTATATCATCCTAATTCTCACAGGTGGAAATGTTGAATAAATTTTTATACAGGTTTTTCTTGAGTCACTTGACTTTCATGCAGAAGGCTAGCCACGAAATTTTGAGGAAGAGATAGTGAGTTTAATAGTCATAGACATTGTTTTGAGAGGCAGCATGGTACAAGAAAAAGAACACTGATCTTATAGTCATAAGGTTTGAATTTGAATTTTCCCCTTCTGTAATTAAATGTTTGATCCTGGGGAAGCTAACACATCTCTTTAGTGGCCATTTTCCAGAGGAATGTACTATCATTTCTGCACTTACAGGGCTCATATGAAAAAAACAAAACAAATTAATATGAATTATTGTTTGAGTACTGACATTCATTTAGAAAACTTACAAGTTATAAAATACTGTAAATATTTTATCTTCATACTAGTCCTATGATGTTGATAGATCCATCATTTGACAATTTATAGATACGGAAACTAAAATTCGGAGACATTAAGTGACTTGCCTAAAGATCACATACCTGTGTTAAAGGATAAAGATCGATGGCTCTTGAGTTCTCTGATTCTTATTACCTGAATGGACCTTGATTATTATATATATATATATATATATATATATATATATATATATATATATATATATATATATATATATATATATATAATCTCCTGTGTTTTTATACTTGTAAAATTAGAGGATTACATTAGATGACTTCATGGTTCACTTTTAGCTTTCTATATATGATATTATGATCAACCTGGTGGATCCAGAATACAAACTGAAATCACACCATGTTATAGCTGAAAGTGACCTTAGAGATTATCTAGTTTAATCCTCTCATATTATAGATCATGAAATTGAATTCAAGAGAATATTATATACTTGAATGTACTTCTGCTAACTTCAAGTCCAGGACTTTTTCAGCATATGACTCTGCTTTTTTAATGCACAAATGGGAAAAAATACAATGGCTTATTTAATTGTAAACTAGGCTCTTTAATTTTGGGATCTTTACACAATGTATTTAGTGATAGTTTAAGTATATTCATGGGAATGCATGTTTAAATAGTTGAAGTAAATAATATACTTTGTATATCTTAAAATACTGTATAAATATAAGCAATTAGTGGTCCAAATTTAGACAAACAGCAAATGTTAGCATGTCCTAAGAATGTTACGGATATGAGTTGATGATATTCTGTAAATATAGGCATCATAATTAGGATTTTTAAAAAGCTCCAAATAATCCTTCTATTTCTTGAAAGCTCTGAATTTTTGTAAACATGTTTGGTGTGTAAGAGAAGTAGAAAAAGAAAAACCTAGTGGGCAGTGGAGATTTTGGGGATGTAGGAAAGATTTTTCATTCTTTCCCATAGCAACAGGAATGGCATAGCCATTTTAAGGGAAAGGAAGAAGAAAAAGGTACAAATTCTTTTAGTGACTAAAAAGTTCACTACTTCATGAGCCACATGGGTATAAAGAGATCATCCAGTTCATATAAATTTATTTCAAATGAACATTCATTTGTTAATGAATGCCATAGAATGTGCTAGGCATTAGGGATACAAAGTCCTTGCCCTAAAGGAGTCTACTGATGTGAGAAGGAGTGTCATGTGTGTAGATAAGGAGATAAAAAAATACAAAAAGTCACTTGGAGGGTGGTGGAGATCACAAATAGGCCAGGGAAACAGATAAAAAGGACCTCATAACTACTAATTATAAGTATAACTGAAGTTTCAACATTGAAATAAATCATCCACAGAAATAATGCCTGCTCACACTTCTGGCAATTCAAGAACACCATTACACATAGATATAGAAAATAGAATTAAAAGGGATCAGCGATCTCCATTTCTGAATCTTACAAAATACAAGTGCAGTAACTAAAATCTGTTTTACTATTTACTAAGCTTGTTTAGCTGTGTTCTTTTATTCAGTTGTTTCAAAACCCAGAGTGAAGGAGTCAACTTTGAGCAAAACATTTGGACTGACTGGAAAAGAAACAATTACATACTGGGCCTTTGAAAGATTTAAAAAGCTAAAGAGAGGACTGAGTAGACATCAAAGCAAGGCCACAAAAGACATGCAGTAGGTGTAAAGCATAGTTATAAAAAGGATATGAATAGTGAGACACTTTGCCTCATGTGCAAACCTGATGGGCAAAGACCAAATACATAAAATATTTAAGATAACTACTTTGCAACTATAAAGGAACATAATTTTATATTCTTTCCTTTGGTGCAAAATTAGCCAGTCATGGCTGTAATGCAGAAGCCTGGAATGGAATATCAGGAGAGTTTTCTGTGGGTGAAATTAGGAGTCACTTGAAGAAGGAAAAGAGCTGAACCAGGAAAAGAATAGGCTGCAGGACTAAGAACATTTTAGTGCTGTGACTTAAAGTGAAATTGTGATGTATCTTTATTTCTCAAATGTATTCATTAGATGCAAACGTTCTTTCTTTTGACCATTAGCATGATGGTGTTTCAAATGGGATTCTCTTTTTGTTTTATTTTTCCACCACCTCAAACCTAAAGAGAGTACTTAGCTGACCTCAACAAGTTCAAGTCACTGAACCAAACAAAATACATCCTTTATAATGAGACAGTTGGTGGGTGTGATTGCTAAGCCACTGTCAACAGTCTTTGAAATGAAGATATAAACTGAGATAAGCACTGCAAAACAAACAAAAATGGAAATATCCCAATTTTTAAAATATTTGAAGAATACAAACACTTCGTATTCATGAAGACATGAAATGTCAAATGAAATGTGAAAAGACAGATGGAAACATTGGGTTAAGGAGCTTTACTACAATTCCTAGTTAAATTTTATAATGTATTATTAATGTACAGTGAACACAGGGAAGCAAGATGTAACAAAAAGAACTATTAAGATAATAAATTCCAGATTTACCTCATTTTCTTCTTTTCTTGGGTTATCATACTAGAGGATCAGGGGCAATTTTGCAATGAATGGAAATTTCAAAGTACATTTACAAATGAGGTAAGAAAAAAAAACTTTTCAACTATGAGAGTTATAGAAAGTAGAATAGATTCTTCAGGAAGTAGTGAGCTGTCCTTTATAACCCATGGAAAAGAAAATTTGCTTGCTGCACTAGAGATAGGAAAGATTTTTAAGAAGACTTTCCTTTGCTGTGTTACTCCAAATAGTTCCTTTTCATCATCATCATCATCATCATCGTCGTCATCGTCATTATCATCGTCATCGTCATCATCGTCATCGTCATCATCATCATCATCGTTTTCGTCCTCGTCATCATCACCATCTCTTTTTTCCTACCTCTTCACTGTTAAACTTCCTGAAAATGTTTCTCATTCTTACTCTTTCCACTCCCTTCATTTTCATTCTCTCATCAAAATACTGCAATCTAATTCCTGCCCTAAACATTTTTCTAAAATTGCATTCTCAAACATCATCAGCTTTGTCCAAAGATAACAATGTGCTCCACTAATACCAAACTTTAATTCCTAATTATGATATACAAGTGATTTTGTTTGCTAAAGTCTGCACCAATGGCATATCCAAACTTTTAGAATTATGTTTCCTTGTTTTACTGGTAAGTCTAGGATATATGAATGCCATTTCTAAGCTCTGGCAATTAAACATAATTACCATTCAATGATTATTTGTTAAATGGATGAATGAATGAATTTGATACCCATTAAACATTATTACTTCTTCCAAGGAATAAATATGCAAATTAGACTTAATCATAATTATATCAAGTGCTACAATGACTCATAAACAGAAATAACAACAGCAGCAACAAGGGTTACTATTTATTTAGTATAGATACATATATATATATATTTATTTATAAATATAAAATATACAGGTATATGTTATGCAAATATGGATACATTCATATATCATGCATATATGTATATATTATATTACATATATATAAATTAAGGATGTGAATAGAATTTGAGAAAAGTTAGACTTGATAGATATCTGGATAAAATTGAATGAGGATAGAAAAGACTATAGATTTTTCTCTATGCTACATGGTATCTACACAAAAATTGACCATGTATTAGGGCATGAAAACCTCACAATTCAAAGCAGAAAGACAAATATTAAATGCATCCTTTTCAAGTGCAACAAAATGCAATAAAAATTAGGAGTAATAAAGAGACATGGAAAGATGGAATAAAATTAATTGGAAACTAAATAACCTAACCCTAAAGAATGAATGGGTCAAACAAAAAATTATAGAAACAAGCAATAATTTCATCAAAGAGAATGATAATAATGAGACAACACACCAAAAATATATGGGATGTAAACAAAGCAGTTCTTAGCCGAAATTTTATATTCCAAAATGCTCAAATGAATAAAATAGAGAAAGAGATGAATAAATTGGGGCATGTGACTAAAAAAAATTAGAAAGAGAATAATTTTAAAAATCCCTAATTAAATACCAAATTAGAAATGCTGGACAAAGGACAGACTAAAAAAACTGAAATTAAGAAAATTCTTGAATGAATAAATAAAACTAAGAAATGGTTTTATGAAAAAATAAACATTTAGTAAATTTGATGAAAAAAGAAAACCAAATTACAAGTATAAAAAATGAAAAGAGTCAATTTACCACCATTAAAAAGGAAAGTGAAGTGACAGTTAGGAGCTATTTTTCCCAAATCTATGCCAATAAATCTGACAATCTAAGTGAAATGAATGAATATTTATAAAATATAAATTGCCTAGATTAACAGAAGAGGAAATAAAGTATTTAATAGCCCCATTTGAGAAAAAAAAATTAACAAGCCATCAATAAACTGCCTAAGGAAAAAAAATCTCCAGATTTATATGGATTCACAAGCATATTCTACCAAAGAGTTATGGAACAATTAATTCCAATACTATATAAACTATTTGGGAAAACAAGAAGAGTCCTGCCAAATTCCTTATTTGACACAAATGTGCTGCTGATACTTAAACCATGAAGAGCCAAAACAGAGCAAGAAAATCATAGGCCAATTTCCCTAATGAATATTGAGGCAAAAATTTAAATAAAATTTTATCAATGAAATTACCATTTTCCCTAATGAATACTGAGGGAAAAATTAAATAAAATATTATCAAAGACATTATAACAATTTGTCATTGATATAATACACTCTGACCAGTTGGAATTCATATCAGGAATGCAGGACTGCTTCAATATTAGGACAACTATCACTATAATTGACCATATCAATAACAAAATTAACATAAATCATATTATTAAATTAATAGATGCAAAATAGTTTTGGACAAAATATAGCAACCATTCCTATAAAAGCTCTGTAGAACCTAGGAATAAATGGAGTTTTCCTAAAAATGAGGAACATCTACCTAGAATCATCTATGAGCATTATATGTAATAAGGATAAGCTAGAAGCATTTAATATCAGGGGTGAAAAAAAGGAAGCTCATTATCACCACTATCATTTTCTATCGTACTAGAAACGTTAATTTTCACAATATGAGAAGACAATAAAGAATTAGAATAGGATGAGGAAAAAAACTTACCATTCTTTGCAGATGATATGACAGTATACTTAAAGAATACTACAGAATCAACTAAAAAAACTGCTTGAAATAATTAACAACTCTAGCACAAGGGCAGGATATTAAATAAACCTGTATAAATCATCATTTCTATACATTGCCCTCAAATCCCAAAAGCAAAGGATAGAAAGAGAAATTCCACTTAAAATAGTTATAGACAATATAAATTATCTAGGAATCTATCTGTCAAATCAAACCCAGGAACTATATGAATTCAGTTGCAAAAGACTTTTTATGAAAATAAAGTCAAAGGTAAATATTTGGAAGATATCAGTAGCTCATGGGTAAGGTGACCAACTACCCAAAAAATGACAGTTTTGCCTAAATTAATTTATTTATTCAGTGCCATACCAATCAAACTACCACAAATTATTTTATAAAGATAGAAAAAATGATAATGAATTTCATCTGGTAGAACAACAGGTCAAGAATGTCAAGGGAATTAATGAAAAAATGCTGAGGAATTTGACCTAGCTGTACAGGATCTAAAATGGTATTATAAAATGACAATTATCATAACTATTTGGTGCTAAGAAATAGAGTGATGGGTCAGTGGAATAGGATAGGTGCACAAAACACGGTAATATATGACTACAGTGATCTACTGTTTAATAAACACAAAGACTCTAGCTTCTTGGATAATTACTCCCTATTTGACAAAAACTGCTGGGAAAACTAGAGAGCATTGTGGCAGAAACTGGAGTTTTAGACCAACACTTCACACAGTACATGATTTAGACATAAAGGGTGATACCATAAAAAAATTAGGAGAGCAAGGAATAGTTTACCTGTCAGATCTATGGCAAAGGGAAGAATTTATGATCAAATAAAAGATAGAGAACATTATGAAATGCAAAATGGAACATTTATATTATATTAATTTAAAATTTTTTTTCACAAAGAAAACCCCTTCAATGAAGATTAAGAGGAAAGCAGAAAGCTGGGAAACAATTTTTATTGCCACTATTTCTGATAAAGTTCTCATTTTTAAAATACACACATAAACACATACCTACATAGATACATACATTTTTACATACGTTATATACACATATATACATATACAAACAAACATTTATACCTATTTATATATAACTGAGTCAAATTGATAAGAATGCCAATCATTCTGCAATTGACGAATGGTCAAAATATTTGAACAGGCAAGTTTTCAGATGAAGAAACTAAAGCTATCTATAGTCATATGAAAAAATGCTTTAAATCACTATTGATTAGAGAAATCAAATAAAGAAAAACTCTGAGGTACCACCCCACACCAATCAGATGGACTAATATGACAGAAAAGGAAAATGACAAATGTTGAAAAAGATGTGGGAAAATTGGAACATTAATTCATTGTTGGTGGAGTTGTGAACTTATTTAACCATTCTGGAGAGTGATTTGGAACTTTTACCAAAGGGCGATAAAATTGTGCATATGCTTTGATCCAGCAACACCACTTCTAATTCTGTATCCCAAAGAGAACATTAAAAAGGGGAAAAGACACACATGTACAAAAATATTTATAGCAGCTCTTTTTGTGCTGGCCAAGAATTAGAAGTTGAAGGGATGTCTATCAGTTGGGGAATGGTTGAGCTAGTTATTGATGTGAATATGGTGGAATACTATTGTGCCATAAGAAATGATGCGCAGGCACACTTCAGAAAAAACCTGGAATTACATAAACTGATACTGAGTGAAGTGAGCAGAACCAGGAGAATCTCGTACAGAGTAATAGGAACATTGTGTGATGATCTGCTATGATAAATTTAGCTCTTCTGAGAAATGCAATAATTAAGGACAACTCCAAACAACCCAAGATGGAAAATCCTATCCATATTCAGAGAAAGAAATAAGTATGAATAAATATTGAAGTATTCTATTTTCACTTTTTCTTTCTTGTGTTTTTTCCCTTTTGTTCTGATTCTTTTTTCACAACATGACTAATGTGGAAATGTTTAAGATGACTGTACATGTATAACCTATATCAGATACCTTACTGTATTGGGGAAGGGGGAGAAAAGTTTCAGAGTCAAAATTTTATAAAAAGAAATGTTGAAAACTATCTTTATATGTAACTGGGGAAACAAAACAGTAAGTCGGAAAGATACAAAATGAAATCTTACTACTAAATCTAAAAAAAAAACAACCCAAAACACCAGCTTCATCTCAGGTCTTTCCCTTTCTGTCCTAGAAGTAATTGATGAAAGAAATAGATGTACAATTTATTGTCAAATTAATTATTGCTCCCATTCAATTCTACTACATTGTAAATGAAAAAAAAGGTCATTAGCTTTCACTAAATAATTTAATCTCATTAGCCTGTTTTTGACTACTTATTTTTCATATATAAACAGTATAGGCAAAACATGGCTATTGTAAACACAAATTTGTGTTTTGTTAAAAATATTTACCATTATGAGCTGTTCCAGATGTCAAATTCAAAAGACATACTTTACAACTGCAAAATCAATAATAACTTGGACTCTTTCCATGACCAGAATAAAAATCATTCTCAATACGCATGGAACAGAGTAACACTCCTTACCATATTCTAGCCAACATAAATTTAAATATAAAAAGGAAGATAATTTGTAAGTGGTTATGTTCTACACCATACAAAGTAATATTATCTTGACATATTTGTAGGGTATAATTACTAAGCAATACCTCAAAACAGTATCAGGAAACAACTCATTCCTTTACAAGCATGATGAATACGATGTGTGTCACTACCACGGCATGATAAATGGTACCTTTTTTATTCATGAAGTTATATGTCAGACTCAAGTGAATAATGTGCATCATATTCAATGTATTTATTCCAAAGCTTGTTAGAATTGCTCTCTATTACTGCAGATAGATATGATAACAACCACTTTTCACTGTTTTACTGATGAAAACAGTCCTTGTCAAATGATGGCTTTGCATTTTCTGTGATAAAAACTTTATTAAAACCCTTTAACAAGTTCTGTAGTGGATTAAGGATTTATAGAAGACATGCAAATCTGTGTTCTAACAGAAATGTATCATGTGATGGTTTAAGTATCAGAGTAAAATGCCAATATACCTCACAGCTGATGAAGAGATCAAAACTGTAAATATAGTCTCCTGTCGTTAGAAAAGGGAAAGGATAAAAAGTAGAAGCAGGTGTATTGAGAAGCAGATTACATTCATGAGCATAAATGTGATAAAATTTAATTAAAAACATTCAGAACTATCAACAACTCTATAATATAATTGTAACCTTAGGTCATGACTTCTCTTTTCTGGACTTCAGTCTCTTCACTCATAAAATGAACTGAACAAGATGATCAGTTTTCACTTCTAAATCGTGATTTCAAGATGAGGGGAGGGGTTAGATTGATTTATAAAATCTATTCAAAGGAAAACTTTAAATTGATTAATTATTAATTAGATTATTAATAATTATTAATTAAATTAGATTAATTATTTAAATAGATTAATTATTAATATTAAAAGGGGCAGAACCAAGATGGTGGAGTGAAAACAAGGACTTACCTGAGCTCATTTACAAATTCTTTCAGATACCTATAAGAAGTGAATATAAACTAATTTTAGAGTGGCAGGCTTCTCTGGGAGACAGAGTGTGGCAGATATATAGCCTAGGACAGCCTGAAAGGTCAAAGGGAAGGATCTGCTACCCTGGGCTGGGGGAGCACAAAGCACACAGAAGGCACCAGCACAGATAAGGCCATAGCACAGCAGGAATGCCCCAGGCTGGCTGAAGCTCCAACAGCAGTATAGATTACCAAACCACTAAGTACAGGATGAGAGTCCAGCAGAAATGTGTGAGAGACAAGTGCAGAGCCTACAGCAACCGCAGCAGCTACTCCTGCCCAGACTAAGTGTTTGAAAGTCACCTACCTGAACTTATGGGAGCCAAAAAAGCAGAAAAAACTGTAGGTACTCTCATCCTCCTGGATTAACCTTGAAAAACCCAGAGAATATTGCCACAGGAAAAATCCTAAAATAGTAGAGCCAGCAGAAGGGTTCTTTTAGCTTGGGAGGCTTAGGGAGACCACAGAAAAAGGTCTCTCTTTCTGTGGCTGAAGGGGACCAATGCAGGAGCAGAAGGATCCCAGAAAGCCCCACCTGAGTGGACCAAAAAGAGATCCTGACCCCACGGGGGAGTAGAACCAGTAAGTGTCAACACCAGGACACCAGGCATACCTTAGCACAGCCAGGGAAATTGAGCAGAAACCAGAACAGATGGGGTTAGTGCAGCCCTAGGAAAGGAGGACACTTCCAGTCGCCAGACCATTCTTCCCCTACATGTTATGCCATGAGTTCCCAGCACAAGAAATGTGGGACAGAGTCCATTTTACCCCAGAAGCAGAGATCCACTTTAAAAGCCAGGAAAAAGGCATTGAAAATAAACAAGAAACAAACCAGACAAGCAAAGACCACAGAATCTGATTACAGGGACATGGAAGAATAAAATACAAATTCAAAAGAGGACAACACTGACACTATACTCACATGGGAACCTCAAAAGGGAGTATGAAGTGGTCTCAAGCCTAAAGAACATTCTTGGAAGAGCTCAAGAAGTATTTTATTATATATATAAATTTATTTATTTAACTTTTTAAATTCATTTTCACAAAATTTTGGGTTCCAAATTTTCTCCCCATTTGTTCCCCTCCCCCACCCCAATACACCGAGCATTCTAATTTTCCCTATCACCAACCTGCCCTCTCTTCTATCCTCCCTCCCTTCCCTTCTCCCCATCTTCTCTTATGTCCTGTAGGGCCAGATGACATTTCATTCCCCATTACCTGTATTTCTTATTTCCTAGTAGCAAGAACAATACTCAATAGTTGTTCCTAAAACTTTGAGTTCCTACTTCTCCCCATCTCTCCTTCCACACCCATTCCCTTTGGGGAGGCAGGCAATTCAATATAGGCCCAATCTGTGTAGTTTTGCAAATGACTTCACTAACAGTCGTGTTGTGTAAGACAAACTGTATTTCCCTCCATCCTGTCCTGCCCCCCATTGCTTCTATTCTCTCTTTAGATCCTGTCCCTCCCCGAGTGTTGACTTCAAATTGCTCCCTGCTCCCATTGCCCTCCCTTCCATCATCCCCCCCACCCTGCTTATCTCCTTCTCCCCCACTTTCCTGTATTGTAAAATAGGTTTTCATACCAAAATGAGTGTGCATTTTATTCCTTCCTTTAGTCAAATGTGATGAGAGTAAACTTCATGTTTTTCTCTTGGCTCCCCTCTTTTTCCCTCCACTAAAAAGTCTCCTGCCTGCCTCTTCTATGAGAGATAATTTGCCCCATTCCAATTCATCCTCTCTCCTCCCAATACATTTCTCTCTCACAGTTTACCTTAGTTTTTTTAAGATATGACCCCACCCTATTCAATTCACTCTGTGCTCTCTGTCTCTGTGTGTGCGTGCATGTGTATGTGTGTGTGCATGTGCGTGTGCATGTGTCTGTGTAATCCCACCAACTACCCAGATACTGAAAAGTTTCAAGAGTTACAAATATTGTCTTTCCATGGAGGAATGTAAACAGTTCACCTTTGGTAAGTCCCTTATGACTTCTCTTTGCTGCTTACTTTTTCATCCTTCTCATTCTTGTGTTTGAAAGTCAAATTTTCTTTTCAGCTCTGGTCTTTTCATCAAGAATGCTTGAAAGTCCTCTATTTCATTGAAAAGCCATTTTTCCCCTGAAGTATATACTCAGTTTTTCTAGGTAGGTGATTCTTGGTTTGAGTCTTAGCTCCTTTGACTTCTGGAATATCCTATTCTACACCCTTCAGTCCCTTAATGTAGAAGCTGCTAGATCTTGTGTTATCCTGATTTTATTTCCACAATACTGGAATTGTTTCTTTCTAGCTGCTTGCAAGATATTCTCCTTGACCTGGGAATTCTGGAATTTGGCCACAATGTTCCTAGGAGTTTCTCTTTTTGGATCTCTTTCAGGCAGTGATTGGTGGATTCCTTGAATATTTATTTTGCCCTTGGTTCTAGAACATCAAGGCAGTTTTCCTTGATAATTTCATGAAAGATGATGTCTAGGCTCTTTTTTTGATCATAGCTTTCAGGTAGTCCCATAATTTTTACATTTTTTTCTCCTGAATCTGTTTTCCAGGTCAGTTGTTTTTCCTATGAGATATTTCACATTCTCTTCCATTTTTCATTCTTTTGGTTTTGTTTTATGATTTCTTTGTTTCTCATAAAGTCATTAGCCTCCATCTGTTCCATTCTAATTTTGAGAGAATTATTTTCTTCAGTGAGCTTTTGAACCTCTTTTTCCATTTGGCTTATTCTGATTTTGAAAGCATTCTTCTCCTCATTGGTTTTTTGAACCTCTTTTGCCAATTGAGTGAGACTATTTTTCAAGGTGTTATTTTCTTCAGTATTTTTTTGTATCTCCTTTAGCAAGGTATTGACCCATTTTTCATGCTTTTCTTGCATCTCTCTCATTTCTCTTCCTAGTTTTTCCTCCACCTGTCTAACTTGGTTTTCAAATTACTTTTTGAGCTCTTCCATGGCCTGAGCCCATTGAATATCTATTTTGAATGTTTGGGACACAGAGTCCTTGACTTCTATGTCTTGACCTGATGGGATGCATTGCTCTTCCTCATCAGAAAGAGAAGGAGGAAATATCTGTTCACCAAGAAAGTAACATTTTATGGTCTTATTTTTTTCCCCTTTTCTGGGCATTTTCCCAGCCACTTACTTGACTTCTGAGATTCCTCTCCACCCCTGCCTCACCTCCAGATCTGCCCAGCTAGTGCTTGGGGTCTGAGATCCAAATGCTGCTTCCCAGCCTCAGGGCTTTCAGTGACAGCGGGTGGGGGGGAGGAGGAGCAGGGCTGCTGTTCAATGTGAGATTAAGTTCTGGTGCTCAGTTGGGGTCAGGGCCACCTCCCAGACTCAGTTCCCTCAGGGGGTTTATGCAGAGACCTTCAGTAATAGATCCGAACGCCTGCTTGCTTTGGGAACTCCGGTCTGCTGCTGCCTCTCCTGCTGCCTCCCGACGGGGCCTGAGTTATGAACACACCCCGCTCCTAGGTGGAGGGACCTTCATGGCTGCCAGAAATTCCCATCCCTGAAGCCTGCTTGGATCTCCTCCTCTCGGGGCAGCATGGCCAAGGAAGGACTGGGCTCTGCTCTGGGTCTGGTGTGCGATGGACCTTTGCTGTCAGTTTTTCAGGGCTCTCTGGAACAGAAACCTCCACTCCATTGTTGTGAGGCTTCCACTGCTCCAGAATTTGTTGGTAGTTCCTCTTTACAGGTAATTTAGGGGCTGTGGGTTCAGAGCTAGCATATGTGAATCTTTCTACTCTGCCATCTTGGCTTCTCCCCAAGAAGTATTTTAAAAGCCAAATTAGAGAAGAAATTTTTACCAATGATTTTATAAATACTATCTCCTTAAAAAGTAAAATTGGCCAGGTGTATAAACCTAACTGTGGAAAATAACTCCTTTAAAAAAGGAAATACAAAATATAAATGAAGAAAATAATTCAATAAAAATTAGAATTGGGATTGGGCAAGTACAAACTAATGACTTTATGAGATCAAGAATCAATCAAAAAGGACATAGAGCCAAGATGGCAGAGAAGAAAGACAGATATGTTCTATCTCTCCCCCACACAGTCCATAAAATATCTATAAAAAATGACTCTAAAGAAATTCTAGAGCAGCAGAAGCCACAAAACCCCAGAATGGAAAAAATTTCCAGTCCAAGACAGCCTGGAAGGTCAACAGGAAAGGTCTATAACACAGGGCTCAGAGTAGAGCAGAGCCCAGCCTTAGCTATGCTCCATTGCAGGGACAGGGCTGGAGCAAGTTTCAGGGTACAGAATTACAGGTAGCAGCTGTGTTTCCCAGGTTTCTCACCCCACAAGTACGAAAGACAGCTTCAAAGGTCCGTGAGAAAGCACTTTCACCTGGGTGAGAGGGGTGTGAAATCTGGACCCAATCCCATTGTCAGCAGAATCTACTTCTGGAGTCACTGACCTAAAGACCCTGGGGGAATTGAGGGATGCTTTGAGTCTGAGTCCTGAATGATGGTCCAGGAGTGAAGAAGAACACTGACATGCTGGAGCTGGTGGTGAATGTGGAAAGGGAATCTTGGGCAAAAAAGAGTGCTTTAGGTTTCTCACAGAGTGCAGGCCAGAAGTGGAATTTCCTCTCCCTTGATTGTGCAACCTAGGAGGAACTGAGAACTTACAGGTCCCTAGAGTGTAACCTCAACTTGACAAAGGACTCAAAAGTCAAGTAACTGGGTGGAAAAATGCCCACAAAAAGGAAAAAAATATAAGACTACAGAAGGTTACTTTTTTGGTGAACAGGTATTTTCTTCCATCCTTTCAGATGAGGAAGAACAAAGTATACCATCAGATAAAGACAAAAAAGTCAAGTCTTCTATATCCAAAACCTCCAAACAGAAATGTACAATGGTCTCAGGCCATGTAAGAGCTCAAAAAGGATTTTGAAAATCATGTAAGAGAGATGGAGGAAAAATTAGGTAGAGAAATGACAGTTATGCAAGAAAATCATGAAAAGCAAGTCAACAGCATGCTTAAGGAGACCCAAAAAAATGCTGAAGAAAATAACACCTTTAAAAATAGACTAACTCAAATGGCAAAAGAAGTCCAGAAAGCCACTGAGAAGAAGAATACTTAGAAAAAACAGAATTAGCCAAATGGAAAAGGGGGTTCAAAAGCTCACTGAAGAAAATAGTTGTTTAAAAATTAGAATGGAGGGGCAGAGTCAAGATGAAAGAGTAGAAAGATGTATATACTCTAGCACTTCCCCCACAGCCCACAAAATACCTTGGAAAAAATGACTCTCAACAAATTCTAGAATATCCGAAGCCACAGATCAACAGAGTGATAGAGGTTTCCAGTCAAAGGTAACCTGGAAGGCCGACAGGAAAGGTCTATCTCACAGAACACTGAGCAGGGTGGAGCACAGTCCTGGTCACACAGCACTGGGAGGAACAGGACCTGAACAGACCTCTGGGGCAGAGTTCCCAGCAGGGAGGGTCCCAGATCTCTGAACCCACAAGTGACAAAGAAAGCTTCAAAGGTCAGTGTGTGTGTGTGTGTGTGTGTGTGTGTGTGTGTGTGTGTGTGTGTGTGTGTGTGTGTGTGGGAGGTGGTGGATGGGGGCTTTCCACACCTTTCCAAAGGGAGAAATTTGTAAGAATATTGTGATCAAATTCCTGAGTTCCCAGGTCAAAGAGAAAATACTGCAAGCAGCTAGAAAAAAATAATTCAAATATTGTGGAAATACAATCAGGATAACACAGGATTTATCAGCTTCTACACTAAGGGATCAAAGGGCTTGGAATATGATATTCCAGAGGTCAAACGAGATAGGTTTAAAACCAAGAAGAGCCTACCCAGAAAAACTGAGTATACTACTTCAGGGGGAAAAAATGGAAATTCAGTGAAACAGAGGACTTGCAAGCACTCTTGTTGAAAAGACTCGGGCTGAATAGGCAATTTGACTTTCAAATACAAGAAGCAAGAGAAACATGAAAAGGTTAACAGGAAAAAGAAGCCTTAAGGAACTCATTAAAGTTGAACTGTTTAAATTCCCACATGGAAAGATGTTATTAATAACTCATGAGGCCTTTTTCGTTATTAGGTAATTAGAGGGAAAATAAATCAAAAAATGAACAAACAAATAAATGAATAAATGAATGAATGAATGAATATATGTATGTGTGTGTATGTATGCAAGTATATATTAAATATGTGTAGGCATCTATATATACATGGGCGTATGTATATATGCATGTGTATATGCATGTGTATGCATGGGTGTATATACATGCATGTAGATACACATCTATGCATGTACGCACATCTGCGCGTGCATGCACATGTTTACATGTGTATGCGTATATATGATACAGTACATGCATATACATACAAAAACATATATGCATACATACGCACATGCATATATAGATATACATATATACACACACACACACAGAAATAGACAGGGCACAGGGTGAGCTGAATATGAAGGGAGAATACCTAAAAAAAATGAAATTTACTGTTGAATGGAATGTACTAGGAGTAAGAAGGGGAGAGGTAGAATGTAGCAAATCATTTTACATAAAAGAGGAGAGAAAGAGCTTTTACAATGAAGGGGAAGAGGGAGATGAAAAGAAATAATTGAGCCTTACTCTCATGGGATTTGGCTTAAGTAGGGAATAACACACACTCAATTGGATATGGAAATCTACTTTACCCTGCAGGAAGGCAAAGAGGAAGGGGATTGGAGGGAGAAGATATTAGAAAGGACAGCAAATTGGTGAAAGTGATAAGTAGAGAAGCAAACACTACTGTGGGAGGACAAGTTAAGGGAGAGAATGGAATAAATGGAAGACAGGATAGGACAGAAAAAAATATGGTTAGTCCTTTATAACATAACTATTATGTAAGTGCTTTGCATTGTTACACATGTATGACCTATATGGAATTGCTTGTTTTCTCGATGGTGGGTGGGGAAGGAGGGAGAAAATATGGAACTGAAAGCTTTAAGAATGAAGGTTAAAAATTGTTTTAGCATGCAAATGGAATTTAAGCTATACAAGAAATGGAATATAGACATCTATTTTGCCATACAGGAAAGTAGGGAGGAAAAGGGATGGAAGAAGTGTGAGTAACAGAAGGGAGGACAGACAGGAGAAAGGGATGGATGAGGTGCATGCTGTCCTGGGGTGGGGGCTGGGGAGAGATGGGTAGAAAATTTTGAATTCAAAATCTTGTGGAAGTGAATGTTGAGAACTAAAAAATAAATTATATGTTAAAAATAGAATTAGTCAAAATAAAATCTAAAGAATGAAAACTAAGTAGAAGAAAACATAAAATGTCTCATTAAAAAAAAAAAAACTGACCTAGAAAATAGATCCAGGGGAGAAAAGCTAAGAATTATTCATCTATTAGAAAGGCATGATGAGAAAAAGAGCCTAGACAGTATCTTCCAAGAAATCATTCAGGAAAACTGCCCTGAGATCCTAGATCCAGAGGGCAAAGTAGTCATTGAAAGTTATACCAATCACTTCCCATAAGGGATATCAAATTGAAAATACCAAAGAATATTGTTTACAAATTCCAGAATTGTCAGGCCAAGGAGAAAATACTGCAAGCAGTTAGGAAGAAACAATTTAAATATCACGGAACTATCGTCAGGATCACACAAGACTTTGAAGCTCATTAAAAGATCAGAAGGATTGAAATATGATATTCCATAAAACAGAGGAACTTGGACTACAACCAATGATCAACTACTCAGCAAAATTGAGCATAATCTTTCAGGCAAGGAGGCAAGGAGAAGGACAATAAACAAAATAAGGGACTTCCAGACTTTCCTGACGAAATGGCCAGAGCTCAGTAAAAAATCTGATCTTTAAATACAAGACTCAAGAGAGGCATAAAAAAGTAAATAGGGAAAAACAAGAAAAAAAACTTTGTTATGCAACATGGGTGAACTATTTATTTCCCTATATGGGAGGGTAGTATTTGTTAATTTTGAGAATTGTATATTTATTACAGCATTGAAAAGGGTTATACATAGATAAATGCTGTGGGCATAAAATTAACTGATGTGATGATAAAAAAAACTCATTATGGGGTGTGAGGAGAGAAGAAGAGACAGAAAAGGGTAAATTACATCACATAAAGAAGATTATACTATAGGGAAATATGTGAGGGAGATGGGCATTGTTTGAACTTTACTCTCTTTGGACTTGGTTCAAAGAATGAATAACATTCTCAATTAAGTATAGAAATCTAACTTGTACTACTGGCAGTAGGAGGGGAAAAGGGAAAGAAAATGAAGGGGTGATTAGAAGGCAGGGAAGAAGTAGTAGGAAAAAGGGCAAGAAATGTAAGGGGGACTGATGGAAGTGAGGAAAAAGTGAGGGAGACAGTGGTCAAAAGTGAAACTCTTTTGAGAAGGGAAAGAAAGAAGGGAGAAATAAAACCATAAATGTCTCAGAAGGGGATAGGATAGAGAGAAAGACACAGATAGTAATCCTAACTGTGAATGTGAACGGTATGAACACTCCCATAAAAGGAAGGCAGACAGAAAAATGGATTCATCAAAATTCTTAGAGGAAAAGTTAAGGGAATTATAGAAAGAAACACCCATGAAAACTATCATAGTAGGGGATCCCACTCTGAACTTGATAAATCTAACCTCAAAATAAACAAGAATGAAGTTAAGGAAGTGAATAGAATTCTTGTAAATGTAAATATGATAGACCTCTGGGGAAAAGTGAATGGAAATCTAAAGGAATATACCTTTTTCTTACTCAAAACTGATCATTTATGCATAATTTATGATATTTATGCATAAAATCTCACAATCCAGTGCACAAAGGAAGAAATAGTCAATGCATCTTTTTTGGATCATGATACAATAAAAATTATATATAAGAAAGGACCATGAAAAGAAAGGCCAAAAATAAATAGGAAATTAAATAATCTAATCCTAAAGAATGAGTGAGTCAAACAACAAATCATAGAAATAATCAGTGGCTTCAGTCAAGGGAACAATATAATGAGGCAACAGAGCAAACTTATGGAATGCAGCAAAGACAGTTCTTAGGGGAAGTTTTATATCTTTGAATGCTTAAATGAACAAAATAGAGAAAGAGGAAATCAATTAATTGGGTATGCAACTGAAAAAAGCTAGGAAAAGAACAAATAGAAAATTCTTTAGCAAAATTGAAAATCAAAGGAGAGATTAATAAAATTTAAATTGAGAAAACTATTGAACTAATAAGTAAAACTAAGAGATGGTTTTATGAAAAACCAGCAAAACTGATAAACCTTTAGTCAATCTGCTTTTAGAAGAAGAAAGAAGAAAATCAAATTACTAATATCAAAAATAAAAGGTTAAATTCACCACCAATGAAGAGGAAATTAAAACAATAATTAGAAATTATTTTGCTGAATGGTATGCCCATAAATTTGACAATCTTAGTGAAATGGATGAATAGTTACAAAAGTATAAATTACCCAGATTAACAGAAGAGGAAGCAAAATACTGAAGTAACCCCATCTCAGAAAATATTTATAGCAGCTCCTTTTATGTCCAAGAACTGGAAATCAGGGGAATGCTTATCAACTGGGAATGACTAAACACATTATAGTTTATGAATGTAATGTAATAACTACTGTGCTAGAAGAAATGATGAACAGGTGAACTTCAGGAAATACCTGGATAGACTTACATGAAGTGATGCTGAGTGAAATGTGCAGAATAAGGAAAACATTATTCACAATAGCAGACTCAGTCTGTGAGGGCTGTTTTTGATATATTTAGTCTTTCAGAGTAATGCAAGGACCTAAAACATTACCAAAGGACCCATGATGCAAAATGCCCTCCACATCCAGAGAAAGATCTATGAAGTTGGAATGCAGAATGAAGTAGACTATTTTTTCCCCACACCTTTTAATTCTTCTATGCAATATGATTAATGTGAAAATGTGTTTAATAAGAATGTAGAGCCCAAATAAAATTGTACACTATCTTGGGGAGAGAGAGGGAGAAAAATTAAAATTTATGGAGGTGATGAAAATTGAAAAACAAATAAATTTGAAGAAGGAAAAATAAGGGAAAGTAGAAGAAATCCAATTGTCTAAAAATATATCAATATTATACCAATAGAATTGGAAAATTAAAAATATATCTAAAATATATTAAAAATACATCTAAGACTTTTGAGAAGCAGTGTGGCAGTGTTGATAGAGCAATGGCCTCCATGTCAAAAACTCCTGAGTTCAAAGTCTTGCCTGTGACACATACTAGTGTTATGACTATGGAGAAGTCACTTCGCTTCTCAGGAAACTCTCTAAAACAATAAAGAGTAGAAGAGTTTCCAACCTTTATTAGGGAAAGATCTGCCACATCAGGAAGGTTTTCAAATACTAATGAAGTCACAGATTAAGATATCAATGTTTTGTGGAAGAAAAAAAAAACTCACCTTAGAAAAATCATTCATAATACAGAATTTCCTATTTCTAACAAGTGATTCCCAGAAAAAAATTTGTTATTATGGATTTAATGTTGAAAATCATAAGGAGAAAAGTAATTTAGAATATGTTACAATTTTCTCAGTTGTGTTGATTGGAATTAGCACACATCTTTCAGCAGCTGTGCTCCAATCAGCACACTTTTGTAGTAGAAGAACTATATTGATATCTGGTACTAGTGAAGAAAACTGTGAATGTTCAGAATGAATAAAGTTATAACCCTTAGGCAAAATGGGACTTTATCCCTAAAGAAATATCCCAGAGGAGGTGAATTAGGAAGTCAGAGACAGATAGTTATGGGTATTTCTCTTTTAAAGGTTATTCAGAATCATTAACAAAAGGAGAAAAAGCAGAAACAAGCTAAGGCTGAGAATAAAGCGGGTTTATTCTCGGAGAAGCTAAAAGTGGAAGAAGGCTAAGCAAGTGTATTTTACGACTTGATACTGACAAACAGCTAAGTCTATCCTGAAACAGATCCAGCTGATCAAAATGAATGAAATGATCTGTTGCAGACTGAAGGACAAAAAAAAACCTGATTTTTTTTTTTTAAAGATTGGATCATGATTTTTCTTAGTCACAAATATGTTATTTGTTTTTAGTTATTTTATTGCAATCCGTGTTTTTCACGGTTTAAATATTAGTTTCATTATTAATGAAGCAGTTAAAATTAAATTATATGGTTATACTGTTTGTATGAATGTAACAAATTATTTTCTTGTCACACATGTGGCTCATAGAACTAAGTTTTTATTATTTTAACTAATATCCAGCTTTTAAAATTAATATGCAGCTAAAAAAAATCTCCTTAAAGGCTCGCCTTAAACTTCAATGTCTTTTAAGTAACTCAAGTGTGATTATGGTAATTTATTAAATACATCATCTCAATTGGGAGAAAATGACTTTGTTGAAGGACTTAAACACTTCTTCCACTGTACTATTAGTGACATCATACCTGATGGAACTCCACTTGATGATAATGAAGAAAATGATGATGATAGGGATTCATACAACATTTGAAATTTTTTGCAATGGTTTTTGATAAATTATTTCATTATAGCCTTACAAAAATCCTGTGGTACTACGGTTATTATCCCCACTTTACAGATGAGGAAAGTAGACTCAGGGAGTTTAGATGCCTTGTTCATGTTCAGCATGCTAGTAAATGTAAAACGAAGTATGCCTAGTACGTCACACTGCTTTTCAAGTAAATAATATTAACTGGCCCATAAATTGCATATGTGGAAATAGATGACACTAGTACCATTCAAAGGTAGGATTTGAACCAAGATTTTCCTGATTCTGGCACAGGCTATCTCTCCACTATGAAATGTTGTCACTTTATCAAGTTGCAAAGGAAAATGAAATTCAACAATACTCACTAAACAACTGCCTACTTGTAAGATTAATCTCCACTTAACTATCCCCATCCTATTTATCAGCAGTTTCTGTCCCTGCACATCTCCATTAATTAGCTAGTCTCAGCTAATTTTCCTTTATTTATTTTTAATAGAGTTTCAAAACATTTGAAATCAGAGTATTGAGACATTAGGGGGAAAATTAATAGTCTTTAAAACTTTTGCTATAATTATATATCTATATATAGAGGTACATAATTGTGCTATAAAAGTGAAGTTTTAAGTGAAGGATTTATAATCATGCCCTCATACAGTTATTTCACAAAAAATAAAATATTAATATTTGATTCATTTTTGTTTGTTCTAAAAATTCCAAGAATTTGTTCTAAGAATCTCCTGCCCCTGGCACTCCCCTCTTTTCTCTCATCTTCTCCTCTCTTAGTTCTTCTTCTCTTTTTTCCTCTCTTCTTTTTGAAACATTTCCCTCTGTTTCATACAGAATTACTTTAATGAATATTTTATGGTACCAGTTATCTTCAAATAATGAATATCTTCTGTAATCTCATCCAATCACCCTTTTTATAGACAAGGAAACTGAGGCAAAGAGATTTTGTGCTTACAAAGATAAAATAGCAGCCAAACTGATACAGGAACTCAGGTCTCTTGATTCACAGTCTAGTTTGTGTGGCTGGTTATTTATTTTTTGTTTGCTTGCTTTTTGCTTTTGTTTTTTACTTACTCTATTCACACGTTAGATTGTAAAAGTATTCTGACTGTAGGAATCTGATCCATTAAATATAGATATAGGAAAGAGCTTAAGCAAATTGTCAGGAACTATAAAGATTGCATCCTCCCAATATTTATTAAACAGAATTCATGGAGTAATTATTAGTCAGATAAAAATATATTTGCTAAGCATGTGTGGTGAGCCTAACATTATCTCCAGTACAGAAAGAGAAACAGATAATTTCTTAGAGGAGATAAAAATTGGATAGAAGAGACATATTAATGATACAATCAGAAATCCCTTGGTATGGATTCAGAAAGGAAGGAAAATAATTTCTAAGCTACACATCTAGTTTCCTAGTTGGAAGTAGTGAAAAAAAAGTATATCCATTAATTGAAGAACCATGTGAATACTCAATTTCAAGAGTGCTTAAGGTTTTCCAAAGGGGGTCAGGTAGGTGGTGCAGTGGATAGAGCACCAGTGCAGGAGTCAGGAGGACCTGAGTTCAAATCTCACCTCAGACACTTGACGTGTGACCTTGGGCAAGTCACTTAATCCCAATTGCCTCATCCTGGGTCATCTCCAGTCATCCTGATGAGTATATGGTCCCTGGATTCAGATGGCTCTGGAGGAGAAGTGAGGCTGGTGACCTGCACAGCCCTCCCTCACTCAAAAAGTCGAGTGCAAGTCATGTCATCACTTCTCTGATGGCATGATCTTCTTTGGCAACAAAGGATGAACACACACACAAAGTTCTCCATAAAATGTAAGCAAAATATTTCAGATATCAAGTTGATTCACCACTTAAACTGTGAATGCAATATATAATTCACACAGATAAGAAAATTTTAGTTGTGTCTGAAGAGTTTTCTTTCTGCTTTTCTTCTCACTGCTATAGAACATATCAGTGACTGCCTTAATCCATAATGATCTAGTGCTTCTCTGAAATTCTAGGCAGTTACTGCATGAACAACTCCTCTGACAAAGCAATTATAACTAGCACTGTGATCACTTTTAAAAGTTACAGAATGATGGAATGAAAAGTGACTTTAAGGGTGTGATTCCACCTCCAGATTTTGCAAATTAGGAAACCGAGATTTATCAAAGGGAAATCACTTGCCTGAGGTTATACACCTAGTAAAGGAGCAGATACAGCCTGTAATTCTCCAGGATCTTAAGCTATAGTTTATTTTGCTGTCAACATCTTTATGCTTTGCATCTCCAGTTGGGCTCTAAGTTCCTCAAATGTAACAAGAAAACTGGAAAGCAATTTTCAAAATCCAATAAACATTTAATAAAGACGTAATGCACTTCTCTAATACTGGGAATATAAATACAAAATAAAACAGTACTATTCACTTAAAAATATACCTTATTTTCTAATGATAATTTTTTGTTAATCAGCAATGCAAAAACTTAAAGTGCTATAAAAATGACAGCCACTATTATTGCTATTGTTGTGGTTACTATCATGATTTAACAATATTTAGTGCATAACAACATTTTAAAATCCAGTGATTGATAATTTTGTGAGTTTTATAAATCATAATTTCTATATACCTTTTCAAACAGAGAGGAAATGTAGCATCAGTAATTGAAAACTACTATCAAAATGTAGAAGACTTGAGATCAAGACCCACCTGTGACATATACCTCTCAAGGGCAGGAAAGTCATTTTTTTTTTCTTTTTACATCTACAAATGACCACTTCATTTTCATTTAGTTTAGAATTTAAAAAAAAAAATTAAATTAAAATTTTTTTTAAAGAAAAGGATGGAGGGAAATACAATAGCAATCTTAGCTGTGAAAAAAAAATTGAAGCAAGTTTCTCTGATAAAGGCTTCATCTCTCAAGAATATAGAATAGTGAGACAAATTTTAAAAGAGCCATCTTGCAATTGACAAATGATACAGAAATATGAACAGCCTTCAAATGAAGTGATCAAATCTATAAAAAATGCACCAAATCCCTATTGATTGGAGAAATGAGAATTAAAATAATACTGAGATACTACTTACTACCTAGTGATAATATTTAATATCATCTTTTGGACTTTAATAAGGGCCAGAACTTGAATTATTCAATCAAAAGAAGAGCCTGGACCTAATAGCCTCTTTGTTCTCTGAAGTAAACTCAGAGAATACCTCTTCCTATGTCAACAAGGCCAAATGGGGCTGACTTAACATTTCTTTATGAGACCCTTAACTCAATAAACTATCTTGAATAGTGGGGCTTTTTCCATATCTTAATATTTTGTGCACATATACTATGTTATGGCATGTTAATGGTAAAGAAAATGCAGATATTCTGGGTCATAATTTTAATCGAAACTTTGTCAACTCTGTTATCTTATTGTATTTACAACCTATCCAATTAAGAAATTCCTTTCTCATGGTATAGTTAAACACATATGGAGAGCAGAAATCTGAAGGACACAGACAGCCTTGGATTGTCCTAAAACAGACTTAAGGCTGGTAATTCTTGTATGAGTCAGGTAGAAGTTTTTTGGCTCCATGATCTTGTAACCACTAGTTTCAAGGGAATAAAAAAAATGCATTCAGCCTGTTTGCCCTTTTAAATCAAACTTCCATGTTGACATTTGTAATACTAGGTACTACTCTTATTATATAGGCTAAAAGGACAGAAAAGAAGGATAAATTCTGGAAGTGATGTGAAAAATTGAGACACTAATGAATAGTTGATGGAGTTGTGAACTGATTCAACCATTGTTTTGAGCGATTTGAAATTATGCACAAATATTTATATTAATTCTCTTTGTAGTAGTAAAGAATTGAAAATTGAAGGGGTCCTTATCATTTGGGAATGGATGGACAATTTGTGATATCTGATTGTGAATACTATTTTAAGAAATAATGAGCTAGATGCTCTCAGAAAAACCTGGAGAGAGTTAAATTACCTGATCCAAAGATGAATAAGGAGAACCAAGAGAATATTGTAAGCAGTAACAGCAATATTGTAAAGTGATTGACTGTGAATGACAGCTATTCAGAGCAATACAAAGATCCAAGATAACTCTGAAGTACTTATCATGTAAAATGCTATCCATCTCCAGAGAAAGAACTGATAGAATCCAAATACAGATGTAGGAGTATCTTTTATTTTAATTTGACTTTTCTTGGGTCTTTATTTTGGTCTTTGTTTTCTTTTATAATGTGACTAATATGGAAATATGCTTCACATGATCACAAGTGTATAACATATCAAATTGCTTCCCTCTCAATGAGGGGGATAGGGAGAAAGAGAGAATTTAGAACTTAGTTTTAAAATTAATGTTGAAAGATGTGTTAAATGGAATTTGGAAAAATAAAATATTAAATTAAAATATTAAAAATCCAATAAAAGACACTGAAAAAGAAACAAATAAGTAGGAAGAGGAAGAGAAAGTGAGAGATTCGAAGGCCATACCATAATAATTTGTTGGAGAATAAATTGGTGATGCTTGGCCCAGAGAGCAGAAGAAGTTTATTTCAATGGTTTACATTTCCTTTTTTCCTAACAATGTATTTGGTAAAATCATGAACATTGAATCAAAATTAGTCAAAGTATGAGTAATTATAGCCAAATTTTTTCAAAGTAGTTTATATTCTACCTTTTTGGATTACAATATTTCCTTATTTTTTCCTTAAAATTTTTGAAGTGCTTGTGAGAGAAAATAAATTTGGGAGCTACCCCAAAAGATTATTTCCATTGTACAGATTGGCAACCTGTCTGGAGAACCTAGACTTGTGTGGAGGCAATGAAGAAGCATTAATTAAGCACTCGCTATGTGCTAGGCCTTGTGATAAATACTGGGAACACAAAAGAGAAGCAAAAGGGGAGATAGCCCCTGCTCCCAAGAAGTTTACATTCTAAAGGAGGAAGACAGACCAGAAAAGGTACTTGAAATGGTGGTTGGAGATGTGAAGAAAGTAACCAGCAAGGGGATATTGTAGAGAAAATTCTGTGGAAAAAACTCAGCCATAAAGTCTGGAGAGAGATGTAGATATTTTGGACTGGGCCTTCTACTTAAATTTAAAGGAATTTTCTGGGAGGAAATAGCCAATCAAGAGGTGAGGCCACAGGGGCAGAGAGTACTTAAAAGGTGAGAAGTATTTCAACTCTAGATCGAGTTTCCAGGATAAAGAGGTTTCTGTGGAATGGTAAAGAAAGTGAACTGATTTCCCCATGGTCACACAGCTAAGATCACCACAGGCATAACTTGGCCCTAGGTCATAGGATTGTAAAATAGCTTATTTAGAATGTAAAGGGATTTTTGCAGGCTTCTTGACCAATAGCCTTATTTTATAGGGTAGAAAACTGAGGCTTAGAGGTTTTACTTGAAGCCAAGAATACCAAACTATTTTTGTTAGAAGCAGAATTTGAACCTCAGTCTTCTTGACTCCACTCCCATTCCTGTCTCCATTGCATCATGAGGTCTCTATTCTAATTCATGTAAATTTCCATTTTTTTAAAAAAATTATATTTTAACTCACTCAAGAAATTTATTTCTTCTTATCCATTGAAAGACATAGACATATTGTGATATTGCACTTCGCACTCTAGCAAAGTGTAAAGATGAAACATTAAAATTGCAAGTTTGGATGATTATGTTTAACATATGCCATGTATTGTGTTTGGTTTGCAATGCCTATACTCTCAATGACGTCATTTCTGCTTTCTCTATAAATTTTCTTCAATGGCCGAGGTCGATAACTACTGTCTATAGAATTTAATGGGTTTCTAAATTCCAGTTTACAGGCAATTTCATGCTGAACTACTTCTACATTTAATCAACCTCCTCAATGATCTCGACAAGCTTCAGTAATTCTGCTATTTCTATTGTTTTTCAACAGACATGCTATTTTAGGATTACGTGCAAAAAAGACAACACAACTCACTGTAGAATCATAGTTTTTGTAAGTTAAGTTATGAGCATTTGAAATGGGTCATAGCGATAATAAAGTACTGGTCTGTGTGCGACATATTACAGTGGTAGACTTAGTGAGGAACATTTATTTACAAACGACAAAGATTTGAAGAATCTATACATTTGTGGTTGGGGAGGTCTATAATTTGTGTGTTTGTGACAGAAGCTATGGAAGCAAGAATGGACTTTCTTTTTTTTTTCCATTTCAACTCACCTGTTACTTAGAGAGTTGCCTTAAGGACACAGAGGTCAAAAAAACTTGGTCAGGGTTACATAGCTACTAAGTGCCAGAGGCAGAATTTGATCACAGGACTTCCTGACTTCAGGCCCCTAGGCAATGGTAACTCATTTAACAGATAATTAAAAGAAATACACATAAATCATGTTTAATAGTATTTTCCCCAGAAATCAAAGTCATTTACCAAACAATTTGTATTATGTGATTATAAATTTTGATCAGGAAAGTACCTTATAGACTATCAAGTCCAAACTTCTAATTTTAGAAATTAAGATAGAGATTCAAAAAGATAAAGTGACTTGTCCAGGGTTGCACAGGTAGTCAATGGAAGAACCAGGGTTTCTACTGATGCCCTGTGTCTCCAAATCTAATGGGTGATTGTAATAGACACTACATTACATTTTGAAGTCATTTCTTTAGCTGTATTAAGAGAGTCTAAATGTATGTGAATAAAAAAAAAATTATGAGAAAAATAAGACAAAAGACCGTAAAGCTCATTTAGGAGACAGAATTGAGGTCTAGTTTTCCCTAGATAGAATCAATCATGTATCAGGATAACAAAATGAAAGTGTTTGTGGGTGATCATTTACTGCTCTTAGTGTGACTCCAGGTTTTACACAGAATATAGTGATTAATCATGGTGCTATTAGAGAGTCTATGAGCATGCCAGTATTAACATTTGTTATCTCTGGATGAGGGTAATGAGGGAGTAGGAGATATGCAAATGAACAAAGGGGCTCTCATCAGCTGCAGACAACTACTACACAAAGCGGCAAACCTAGACAGAAAACACATTCATTTTCCTTCTGATGAGTAATCCCAGAATCACAGCTCTGTTTCACTGAACAAGAAACACAGTTTGAGGACTCTGAGGAAATTTATATTCATCCAATTTTTGGACCAATGAAGTGTAAGCCTGTTACTCTATTTTGAAATTTTCTAAGTGTCTCATCTTTTACTCAAATGATTTGTAATCTCATCAATTTGAGTCTCCTCTTATATCTAGATTCCAACCCACTGGTGCCTGTTTATTCTTATGTCTCTTGCTCATGTTCTCTTGACAATATATACTGCAGGATTCAGTCAAGATATAGCAGGACTTCCTTAATTTGTCTTTATATTACTCAAAAAATGATCAGTCCATTTTCTTTCTTCTTGTATAGTAAGGATGGCAAGAGCAAAATGGTTGTACCTATCCAATAATATATACCCTCATTTATCATTTTATAGGAATTTCATATGAAAAATATCAATATTCAAATTAAACTTTGCTGAAAATTTAAAATTTTATGATTTACAGCACCCTCTATTCTTTTTAACCATACTGCTTCAACAGTACAAAAGATCATTTTTATTATTTCTCTAAATATTCCTGAATGTTTAAAGCCAAAATCTTGGATAAATCTATGATTCTGTGAGATTTTTAACATCTCAAACTTGATCTTGAAAATACATTGGTCTTCAATGCTATAGTATTATTTTAAACAACTCTAGTAATTTGTTTCCTCTATCTTGTCACAAGTATATATAGAAAGACTACAGAATCATAGGTATGCACATGAGTAGGGGTGCATCCAGATTGCCAGAATGGGCCTATTTTCTATTCATTTTTGTGTTCAGCATATTGCATGAACCACTTTAATAAGATGATAAGATAAATTATTGAAGATATTATCTTATTTTCAACAATTATTGTAAAGAGGTAAGGAGAGGTACAATAGCATAGCTCTGGACTTTTTTCCAGGTCAAGACGGAGCACATAGGAAACCAAATAAGAGAACCTGGTTCAACGTTAAATAGTTCCGAAAAAATCAGTGATAGTAGCTAGATCAAAGAATCATAGATTTAAATCTAGATGGGCAGGAAGCAAGTTTCAAAGTGTAAGATCATCTAAGGGCTATCCCAGAAGGGACTCTGTGAAGTCATGACTACATATCATCATCATCATCGTCATCCTCCTCATCCTTGTCATTGTCATCTTCATTGTCATTGTCATGATGATTTTATGATAGATTAAGAGTTGGAAGGAACCATAAAGTCAAATTCATTTCATACAGAGGTGACTCAAGTGCATCTCAGAATTCACTGTCGCTCAACTAGTAAGTGGTCAAGCCCACATTATAAATCATATCCAATTACTCCAAATCCTACACAAATTCTGTTATTCCAATTTTTCTTATTAGCAAATTTTTAAGGACCTGCTTAATGTAGCTGCCAAGGGAAATACATAGTTTCAGACTGGTCAAGGTCTGGTACCTGTCATTAAGGAGAGAGAACAGTAGCCAACAACTCCCTGCTCTGGTTTTATGTGTCCTAAGTGTAGTCAGACCAAAGTTGTTCACAAGTATTTGTTGTCAGTTGGAGGAAGACAAAGGTCCCCAGGTGACCATAACTGTTCATTGTAAACTGAGAGGATAGACTAACCTTGCACTGGATGTGTGCCCATACATTTCCATGTATCTGCTATATGCACTGCTAGTATTTCTTGTTATTGTCAAGGTTTGTATAACCTTTTTATCCCTAGAGAAAATCAGGATAGTGAATCACGTCACAATCTACTTGTTAAAAAAATAAGGCAAAAAAATCCCCAAACCCAAACAGATAAACTACAGTAACCTTCCTCTATGGTATTGTATCTGCTATAGGGAAGGAGTGAATTGACTCAATACAGAGTAGTAGAAAAATAAGATTTTTAAGGGAATAAAAAAGAAGAATCATTAATTTTTAGAATTCCTCATATTGTCTACTATATGACTGTGTCTGAAACGATTGTTTTTATGGTGTTTTCACTAAGCCTCTGACTTCTTAGGTGTAGGGCATTCATAGTGAGAGATACTTTCTACCTAAGTAGGTAGCTACCTGCCTTACTGTATAGTCTTAAGGATGCCCATGAATGGAGCCAAGATGGCAGAGAGAAGGCAAAAACTCAAAGGAGCTCTCCCTTAAAATCTTTCTAAGATCTTTACATAATGTCATTAAAAAATTCTGGAGTGGAAGAACCTGCAAAAGAACAGGCTAAAACAATTTTCCAGTTCAAGACAACTTAAAAGTTTGGCAGGAAAGGTCTGTTGCACCTGTGTAAGTGGAGTGCAGACCAAGTCTCAGCAAGCCAGAAACAGGATTTGGGAGTAAAGGAATCAGCAGCTACAGCAGCTACTTCAGTAGCTCTCAGCCCACAGATGGTAAGGGGGTCTGACAACTACTCAGAAGGAACTTACAGGGATCTCTTTGTGGATAATAATGTAGGATCCTGTTGCTTTGTCCATACTCAGATACATGCCACAGTCCAGACCTGTGTGACAGTCTCAGCATGAGGAGGAGCACTAGTACAACAGAGTTTGTAGACACCAATGGAGCAGGGACCATGATCACAGTTCCAAGGAAGAATAGAATGCTTGTGGTCACTCACACACCAGTACACAGATAAGGAGAGTAGTAAATATATCTCTCCTTAGATCATATTATCTTGGAAGAATTGAAAACTTACAGGACCCTAGGAATACCTCTGGAAACAACTACACAAAACACCTGAAGCTTAGCACAGTAAATCCTCTACCCTGAAAGCAGATACCCACTTTATTAAAGTGTAAAAAGTCCTGGGGAAATGAAGAAACAACAGAAAAAAATATTCTGACCATACAGAGTTAATGTGGTGATGACGAAGATCAAAACCACATTCAAAAGAAGATAACAAAGTCAAAATTCCTACATCCAAAGCCTCCAAAAAAGTGTTAATTTATCTGAGACTATGGAAGAGCTCAAAAAAGATTTCAAAAATCAAGTAAGAGAAGTAAAGGAAAAATTGGGAAGAGAAATGAGAGTGATGTAAGGAAATCATGAAAAAGAGTCAACAGCTTGGTAATGGAGGCACAAAAAAATTGAAGAATATAACATATTACAAAAACAAAACAAAACAAAACACAAAAGACCAAATGGTAAAAGTGGTTCAAAAATCCAATGAGGAGAATGCCTTGAAAAGCAGAATTGGTCAAATGGAAAAAGAGGTACAAATCTAACTAAATAAAATGAGTCCTTAAAAATTAGAATTAAGCAACTGGAACCTAATGACTCTATGAGACATCAAGAGACAATAAATCAAAACCAAAAGAATGAAAAAAATGAAGAAAATGTAAAATATATAATTATAAAATCAACTGACCTCGAAAAGAGCTCCAGGAAAGATCACTGAAAAATTATTGCACTACTTGAAACCCATGATCAGCAAAATAGCCTAGACATCATCTTTCAATAAATTATCAAGGAAAATTGTTCTAACACTCTAGAGGGTAAAGTAGAAATTGAAAGAATTCACCAGTCACCTCCTGAAACACATCCCAAAATGAAAAGTCCCAGAAATAGAGGATTTTCAAGCATTCCCAATGAGAAGCCCAAAGCTGAACAGAAAATTTAGCTTTCAAATACAAGACTCAAGAAAAGTATAAAAATGGTAAACAGGAAAAGGAAATCATAAGGCACTTAATAACATTAGATTGTTTAAATTCCTACATAAGAAGATGATACTTGTAACTCAGAGTATATAGGAGTTTATATGGTCAGAGGACACAGGTATGAGTTGATTATGACAATTCTTTAAAATAAAATTATGAGGTAAAAAAGAAGAATGCATTTGGAGAAAAGAAAAGGGAGAAGTAGAATAGGGCAAATTATCTCACATAATAGAGGCATAAATAAGCTATTACAGTGGGCAGTAATAGGGAGGAAGTGGCAGGGAATGCTTGAACCTTATTCTCATCAGAATTGACTCAAAGTGGGAACAATATACACACTCAGTTGGGTATAGAAATCTCTCTTACCCTATAGGAAAGTAGGAGGCAAGGTAATAAGATAGGAGAGGGGTTGTTTATAGAAGGGAGAGTGGACTGTAGAAGGCAGTAGTCAAGAGCAAAACACTTTTGAGGATAGCCAGGGTAAAAGGAGAGAGAGCCATTTTGGGGGGTCTCCTTTAGCAAGCTCCTGACTGGATTTTAATGATATTCTTCTATCATTCTCATTGCTCTTCCTACTTTTTCCTCTACTTTTCTTATTGAATTTTCAAAATCCTTTTTGAGCTCCTCCATAGCCTGTGACCAATTCATATTCCTATTGGAGGCTTTTGATGTAGGAGCTTTGATTCTGCTGTCCTTCTCTGGCTGCATGCCCTGTTCTTCCTTGTCACCAAAGTAAAATAATATAGTCTGAGTTGTTTAACCATGTTTACTCACCTTCCTCGCCAAACACTTGACTTTCTAATTCTTTGTCAAGGTAGCACTCTGTTTCCAGTGGGGCCGGGTGTATTGTCCCAGGCTTCAGGGATTTTGTATCAGCTGCTCAATCCTCCACTGTCTGCTGCGGCCACTATCCCCACTGCCCTCGGGCTAGGTCAACCTTGCCAGACCACATGCTCCTCTTTCACTCAGGTCCCATAGAGTTTTCCCACTGACCTTTTAGGTGTTTGTGGGTTGAGAAGTTTGAAAACTGCCACAAGTGCCAATGATTCAGTCCCCTGAGGCCTATTCCAGACTGGTCTGTGTGGGTGCAATCCACCTCAGATTACACTCTACTCCCTTCCCAGTGAGAAAGACCCTTTTTGTCGACTATCTGGGTTCTTTTGCACTGAGGATTCATTTTATTCTGTCATTTTGTGAGTTTTGCAGTTTTAGAATTTGTTTAGAGGAATTTTTTTACAGGTATTTGGAGGGTTTTCAGGGAAAGCTCAGAGAAATCTCTGCTTTTACTTCACCATCTTAGATCTGCTCCCTTCATTTACCCATTTTTATGATCTTTTTGGGATATAGACCTAGAAGTTATATTACTGTGTCAAGGGGTATGCATGTTTTTAAAGATTTTGGGCATAGTTCAGCATTACTCTTCAGAATGATTAGATAAGCTCACAGTTCCACCAACAATGAATCAGTGTTTCAACTTCCCAATTCTTCTCCAGCATTTAGCATTTTCCTGTTTTCTCATGTCAGTCAATCTGATAGGTGTGATCTGGTACCTCAGAGTTGTTTTGATTTGCATCTCTAAACAATAGAGATTTAGAGCATTTTTTCATATGGCTATAAATTACTTTACTTTCTTCCTCTGAAAACTGTTTATATCCTCTGACAATTTATCAATAGGGGAATGATCCACTCTTACTCTTAACTTTTGTATTTCTGTCCAGAGCATCACCATTCTTCTGGTATGCCAGGCTTTCCATCTCAGACTGGTCCTCTACTCTTCACTCATTCAATTCACAATACTTTGGAGCAGCTAGGTGGTACAGTGGATAGAGCACCAGTGCAGGAGTTAGGAGGACATGAGTTCAAATCTCACCTCAGACACTTGACACTCACTAGCTGTGTGACCTTAGGCAAGTCACGTAACCCCAATTGCCTCATCTTGGGTCATCTCCAGTCATCCTGATTAGTATGTGGTCACTGGATTCAGATGACTCTGGAGGAGAAGTGAGACTGGTGACCTGCACAGCTCTCCCTCACTCAAAACACAGTCAAGTGCAAGTCATGTCATCATTTCTCTGCTGGCATGGTCTTCTTTGGTAATGAAGGATGAACACACACACATACACCATACTTTATATTTACATTATCTTTTCCACAACATATCTCATGCCCATCACTTTTCTCACTCACACAACAATAATACTATTTCAGGATATTGTAGCTATTATGAGTCTATTAATTGATTTCCCTGCATTCAGAATCTCCTCTCTAATTCGTTTTTCATACAGTTGCTATTCCTAATATACAGATCTGACTGTTAAACTCACCAGCTTAAGAAACATCATTGACTCCTCGTTGGCCTTTTTAAAGGTTCACAGATTTCTTTGTTTGACATTTAAGGTCATTCACAATGTGGCTCTGGACTTGCTTTCCAGACTTACTACTCATTACTCCTTTATCTCCAAAATGCTTATCAAACTAACATCCTTCCTGTTCACTAAAGAGGACTTTCTATGGCTACTTCCATTCCTTTGCATTAGCTGCTTTACCACCTTTATTCACCCATTATCCCTTATGAAAAGTGTTCTACTCTTATCTATACCTTATGGAGCCCCTAAGTAAAAAATTGTTTAATTACAAAGTTGCCTTTGAGAGGATTTTCCTGTTTTCCTTTGTTTTTAGTGCCCTATCCTAAAATCACTTTTTTTAACATAATTTGTGTATGTGTAATATTTGACTTATTTGTGAATATTTTGCAGACCTTCCCTCCTTGAGGGAAGAGATTATGACAGGTTTGTATTTATATTCTCAATGCCTAGCACAGAGCTGTGCACCTTTGGCAAGTCACTTTACTTCCATACACCTTAGTATACTCATTTTTAAGATGAGAAAGATGAACTAGACGGCCTGTGATAACCAATCCATCTCTATATCTATATGAGATAATACTGAATAAATAATTGGAGCTTAACAAATGTTCATTAATTAGTTGTTTAAATCCATACTCAGCCCTGATTTCTCTGCGGGTTATCATTTCTGCATTTCAATTGCTTTTTGGACATCTATAGTCAGTACAGCAGAAAAAAATAGATTTAAACTCCTATTCTACCACTAAATAGCTTTGAGGAATTGTTCACTATCTGTAAGCTTCAGTTCCCTGAACCATAAAATAAGGAGATCCAATTAACTTATTTTTAAGGACCCCTTTTTTCTTTAAATCTAGATGTCACAGCACATGTAACAGAGGACCTGTGGTCAGAAGACAAGTTCAAATCAGACTTAACAGATGTATAATACTAGGCAACTCACTTAAACTTTGTTTGCCACAATTTCCTCCTCCATAAAATATCAATAATAAGAGTACTTATTTCTTGGGATTTTTGTGATGAAAATATGAGATATTATTTGCAAAATTATTTGCAAACCTTAAGTTGCTATATAAAGGTTATTTATTATTGTTATTATAATTATTAAATCCTGCATACTATGAACTCTTCCTATATGTTCCACTGGAAATAAAAATTCAATAAGTTCCAAAGTGAATTATCTTTAAAATTACATCCTCCTCCCCAACACCTTATTTTTGTGAATAGCTCCCACCAGGATAGCTTACCCCCCCAAGCTCAAAACCTCAATTCATCACTGACTTCATTTCCTTTCCTCTTCTTATCTGTATAATATACAATAAATTGCCAAGACTTGTAAATTATAACTCCATGTCTTTTTCTATATTTCTCTATTCTAATGCTACCACTGTGGTTCAGGATCTCATCAACTATTGGTTATTGCAAGAGTCTTTTAAGTTGCCATGTAAAATGGAACTTTCTCTTTTTCCAATTTTATCTACATGGAGCTGCTAAAATAATTTTCTTAATATATAAGCGTAATCATGTTCCTCCCTCTCCTCATTTTGTTAAAAATATCTTAATTTTTGTGGATCTGTGTTCTCACGAGGATTTAATAGGAACTCCTAAGCCTGAAATATTCTAATATTTGGTCCAATCTTTGCAAACTATTTCATGCTGCCTTTGTTCACATATTTTATGATTCAACCAAAACAGCCTTCTTCCAGTTCTCTGATCTCATCCTACTCTTTCTTTTCTCTAAGAATTTGTGTAGACTGTCTTACGTGCTTAAAAGATATCCCCTCTGATAAATTAGTTATTATCTGTGAGTTGCTAACTGTGATTCACTGAAGAAGTTCCTTCATTAGAGTACACCAAATAACAGACTCCACTTCCCACAGCCAAAAAAGCAAAAATAAAATATTTGAGGCAAAAACAATTGGAAATATAAAGACCTGAGTTCAAATTCAGCTGGAGATACTAACTAGTTGTGCAACTTATGGCAAGTCACTTAACCATTCCTCATCTATAAAATGGGGCTAATACAATACTTTCTTTTCAGGTTTGTTGTGAAGATGGAATGAGATAATATGTGAAAGCGCACTGCAATCATTAAAATGATGCATATACTCCATCTGTTACAGACAGCCTTTTGTCTGATTCATCACCTGAGGGTTACACTGGGGTAAGTGGATCAATGATCACTAAGTAAATAAAAGAAAACACATATATGTACTTGGTTACTGCTTTATAATTACCACTTTTATCCCTGACCTTTTTTTCTGGTTGCTGAAATTGTTTTTTTTATTATCAATTCTACAGTGGAACTCCAAAAGAAAAATGAGTTGAGAATTTCTTGTCTTTTTTTTTCTCATTAGGAATCATCACAGTAGTTACAAGATATATTGGAGAAGCTATATGTTCTTGATCTCCTTTACTCTTAACTATACTTCTATAATACTTTATTTCTCTGTCAGGCCTTCTTTTCTAGAGATTGCAATTCAAGAGTCATGGTAATAAATTTGAGACCAAACATAAAGGAATTCGTGGTATTTTGAAAATCATAATGCAGAATCTACATCCCTTGTATATAAATTCTATAAATTTCATGACTGATCTGATGAAAAAGCAATGGGGTTGAAAAAAGACTTCTATTCCCATAGTCAAGGTTGGGGGGTTAAATTGACATTTCAGATACTGGTAGATGAGAGATATACTGATTCATCCCTATCATGAGTACAAAAAATTGACATCACAATGTTAATAGAGCAAGTACGTGTGATTATGTCAATTATATACTCTTATTCATGTTTCCCAGAGAGAGAAAAGGTGGTGGTAGAAGGAAATACATTGACAGAAAAGTAACTCATCTCATAGTGGATTAAGATGACTAATGTGTAGCAAAACTACAAAGCTCTTAGTATTTTTTCTATAATCAGGGATTATATAATTGATAGTTATATCAATTATGGAGGAAGAATGTTGTTTTGCATTTCACTATAAGAAATGATACCTGCCCTTGTGGATCTTTCAGTGTAGTAGGGATTCTCCACTAACTGAGATAACAATAGATACACAAATGAAGAAATAATGATGTATGGTATTTTAGAAAGTTGTAAAATAAAGGACTATGAGAGATGCAAGGAGAAGAATCATGACTAATGAGCAGGAAAGAAAAGGCTTAGGAAGGAGATAGTTTTTCAGTAGGGCTTTAAATGATTGGGAGAAATTCAACTGCTGAGACTAGGTGGCAGCTGATTGCATGTGTAAGGCATATAGGCAAAGAGAGAATTGTTCAGGGCACATTCAATTTGTGCAGAACACAAAGTACAAAATGAATAGTAATAATTTTCTAGTTATAAAGTTCAGTAACAACAAACTTAAAAGACCAAGCTAAAATTTTGTGGGAAGATAGTATTATCTTGGGGTTGCTTCCAACCAACTAAATGATTTCTTAAACATTTTCATCAGTTATTGACAAATCAAACTTATTATGATGAGGTGAGTCTAGATCAGAAGTGTTAAATTCTTAGCCCACAGCATCCCCAAGTGTAGCTTCAACTATATTAAAATATAATTGTGAAATATTTAATAAATAAAAATACAAAATGGCATAGATGATGCTGATGTGTTTTCCAAAGGAAAATATGCAGCCCCCAGGGACACTTATATATGGTTTAGTGGCACCTGTTTCTGTTGGAGTTTGATACCTCTGATCTAGATTTTCAATGAGTTTTGAAAAACAGGGCAGGGGTTGGAGCTAAGATGGCAGAGTAGAAAGACTCACGTATGCTAGCTCCGAACCCATAGCCCATATATTTTCTGCAAGAAGAACTCCCCATGAATTCTGGAGCACTGCAAGGTGTGCAGAAACACAGTGGAAAAGATTTCTGTTCCAGAGAGCCCTGGAGAGCGGTCCCCAGGGGTCCGTCGCACCCCGGAAAGCGGAGCCCACCCCTGTGCTATACTGGCAGTGCAGCCCCAGAGGAGCGGATCTGAGCAGGCTTCAGGGACGGAATCTCCAGTGGCTGGGAAGGTCCCTCCACCCACAGACACTACAGGTCAGTGAGAGAGACGTTTGGGCTGGCCAAGAGGGGAGTGGTGTGTCTCTGTGGCTCGGGCCTCCTTGGGAGGCAGCAGCAGAGGCAGCGGCAGAGACAGTGGCAGCGGTCCGGGACTCCCTGAGCAGACAAGAGCTCCATTACTGAAGGTCTCTGCATAAAGCACCTGAGGGAACTGAGCCTGGGAGGCAGCCCTGCCCAGACCCCAGCACCAAAACTTAAGCTCACATTGAATAGCAGCCACACCTGCCACAGAAAGCCCAGTTGAATCTCAGACCCCAAGCACTAGCTGGATGGATCTAGGCAGGGGTGGAGAGGACTCTCAGAAGTCAAGTAACTGACTGGGAAAATCCCAGAAAAAGGAAGAAAAATAAGACTATAGAAAACTATTTTGAGGGGGTGCAAATGTTCCTGCCTTTCAATTCTGATGATGAGGAACTATTCTTACCATCAGGGAAAGATGTGGAGGGCGGGGCCTCTGTATCCCAGACATCCCAGGTGGATGTCCGGTGGGCTCAGGCCATGGAAGAGCTCAAAAAGGATTTTGAAAATCAAGTTAGACAGGTGGAGGAAAAACTGGGAAGAGAAATGAGAGAGATGCAAGAAAAGCATGAAAAATGGGTCAATACCTTGGTAAAGGAGACCCAAAAAAATGCTGAAGAAAATAACACCTTGAAAAATAGGCTCACTCAATTAGCAAAAGAGGTTCGAAAAGCCAGTGAGGAGAAGAATGCTTTCAAAAGCAGAATTAGCCAAATGGAAAAAGACGTTCAAAAGCTCACTGAAGATAATAGTTCTCTCAAAATTAGAATGGAACAGATGGAGTCTAATGACTTTCTGAGAAACCAAGAAATCTTAAAACAAAACCAAAAGAATGAAAAAATGGAAGAGAATGTGAAATATCTCATTGGAAAAACAACTGACCTGGAAAATAGATCCAGGAGAGACAATTTAAAAATTATGGGACTACCTGAAACTCATGATCAAAAAAAAGAGCCTAGACATCATCTTGCATGAAATTATCGAGGAAAACTGCCCTGATATTCTACAACCAGAGGGCAAAATAAGTATTGAAAGAATCCATCGATCACCACCTGAAAGAGATCCAAAAAGAGAAACTCCTAGGAACATTGTGGCCAAATTCCAGAATTCCCAGGTCAAGGAGAAAATATTGCAAGCAGCTAGAAAGAAACAATTCCAGTATTGTGGAAATACAATCAGGACACCTCAAGATCTAGCAGCTTCTACATTAAGGGATCAAACGGCGTGGAATAGGATATTCCAGAAGTCAAAAGAACTAGGACTCAAACCAAGAATCACCTACCCAGCAAAACTGAGTATAATACTACAGGGGAAAATATGGTCTTTCAATGAAACAGAGGACTTTCAAGCATTCTTGATGAAAAGACCAGGGCTGAAAGAAAATTTGACTTTCAAACGCATGAATGAGAAGAAGCATGAAAAATTAAACAGCAAAGAGAAGCCATAAGGGACTTACAAAAGTGAACTGTTTATATTCCTACATGTAAAGACAGTATTTGTAACTCTTAAAATTTTTCAGTATCTGGGTAATTAGTGGGATTATACACCCACATACACACACACATGTACGTGCGTGCATGCACACACACATACACACATGCACGCACATACAGAGACAGAGAGAACAGAGAGAATTGAATAGGATGGGACCATATCTTAAATGAAATTAAGGTAAATGGTGAGAGAGAAATGTAGGGGGAGGAAAGAGGGTGAAATAGAATGGGGTAAATTATATCTCATTCAAGAGGCAAGCAGGAGACTTTTTAGTGGAGGGAAAAAGAGGAGAGCTGAGAAAAAAAAAACCAAGAAGTTTACCCTCATCACATTTGACTAAAGGATGGAATAAAATGCACACTCATTTTGGTATGAAAACCTATCTTACAATACAGGAAAGTGGGGGAGAAGGAGATAAGTAAGGGGGGGTATGATGATAGGGAGGGCAGGGAGGAGGGAGCAATTTGAAGTCAACACTGTTGGGGAGGGACAGGATAGGATGGAGGGAAATAGAGTTAGTCTTACACAAGATGACTATTATCAAAATCATTTGCAAAACTACACAGATAGCGCCTATATTGAATTGCCTGCCTTCCCAAAGGGAATGGGTGGGGAGGGAGGGATAGGGAGAATTTGGAACTCAAAGTTTTAGGAACAACTGTTTAGTATTGTTGTTGCTACTAGGAAATATGAAATACAGGTAATGGGGAATAGAAAGTCATCTGGCCCTACAGGACAAAAGAGAAGATGGGGACAAGAGAAGGGAGGGATGATAGAAGAGAGGGTAGATTGGTGATAGGGAAAATTAGATTGCTCAGTGTATTGGGGTGGGGGAAGGGGATAAAAGGGGAGAAAATTTGGAACCCAAAATTTTGTGAAAATGAATGTAAAGAGTTAAAAAAAAAAAGAAAAAGAAAAACAGGGCAAATCCAGAAGCATGGCTACCATCTTAGCTGGCCAGGGTGAATCTTCTTGATATTGGGATTATTGTAAAGATATATACTTAGCATAACAAAAATTTTCCTTCACAACCTAATGATCTGATCAACTTTACATAGATGGTTATTAGAAATAAGAGGATATTACAGTTATGTTTTATCAGAAGGATTCTATATACTAAATCTGTTAGCTAACGTCTCATAGAGCTTTAAAGTTGGGAGACAATACAACTGTTGTGCAGCCTCTTCTTTTAACAGGTCAAGAAATAGGGCCCCACAGAGGCAAAGCGATTTTCTCACCATCACATTATACGTTAATAAAACATCTAACATTAGAGACAAGGTTCTCTGACTTTTAGGAATGCCTTTTTTTTCTATCCCACACTGTTGTGATATAAATTCACTGCTTATGTTATTATTTTTATATAACTTGTCCTAACCTAAACTTTATTATTCTCAGACTTGCTACAATGCATTACTTGCTTACCCAGTCCGAAACTCACAAACATATTAAAAACCTAGTTTTCTTTTAACTTGCCTTTGACTTGCTTTTTTCCCGTTGCTTCACTAAGAACCGTTTTTGTTTTCTTCCAGTAGAAGTTTGCTAAGTTAATCACAAGAACACAGAGCACCTCTGAAACCCTATGTACAATCAATGTCCCAAATAACAAGACCAGATTTTCTTTCACACACACACAAACACACACATATACACATGTATTTCTCTTTATATGAATAGTTCTGACAGTGATATCTTAAAATATTTTTGAAATAGAGTATATTATGTAAAGTTTCAACTCTGAATTAAGATTCCTTAAGAGCTTTTGTTTTGTTTCATTTTTTTTCCCAGAGAGTACTGGGAATGAATTTTTAAATAAAGTGAGTTCAGGGAGCAGGTGACACTTGAATCTCACTCTCATCTGCACTGGTTGAAGGAGAGAATACACACACATAGAGAAACATACATTTCACTCAACAGAGTAACAGGGAAGAAAAGAGAGAAAAGGAATGGAAGAATAAGAAGAAGGTTAAACTCTGATTAAGGTTATATGAAAACATGAATAAAACCTCTTGAAGCAGCAAAGAATTAGAAACTGAGGGGATATCCATCAAGTGCAGAATGACTCAAAACATTATGATATGTAAATGTGATGGAATACTATTACTCTGTAAGAAATGATAGGATACTGTCAGAGAAAACTGGAAAGATTTGTATTAACTGATACAGACTAAAGTGAGAAAAACCAAGAGAATAGTTTATAAAGTAACAACAATATTGTGAAGACAAACAACTTTGAAAGACATGAGAACTCTGATCAGAAAAATGGCCAACCATGATTCCAAATGACTCATGCAATGGGCTAGCCAACTGATGTTAGAGAGGTGAGGAATTCACAACGCACAATGAGATATTTTGGGGACATGACCATAAAGAACTTTGTTTTGCACGACTATACATTCTTGCAACAGGGAATTTATATTGTGAGGTATGTGAAAAGGCTGATTTTTTTGCTGTTTGGAAAAAAATACAATTTAACTTAAGAAAAAGAGGTCAAGTGAGAAAGTATACACTCTACTAAATCCCAAGGCAGACTACCCATTCCACTATTGCCAGTTTAAGTAAGGGTTAGGAAGTTTTTCCTCTTTTGAACCCTAAAACTGACTCCTGAAAAATTTGATCAGCATGTAATCAGTGCTTTAAAATATACAAGGAAGGTTTTTAAATTTACAGAGAAGAAACTGAAGCCCAAATTTTAAGTTGTTTGATTTCATTATCATCACCAAGACAAACCTGAGAGATGGATATGATGTATGTATATAGAGATGGATTCAACATCTAGAAAACACAGGTTCACGTTTAAATGTTTAATCTTGAACACATGGTAAATGTGTGACCATGGAAAAATCATTTCACTTCTTTGTAGCCCAGACACCTCTCTAAGACTACAAAATGTAGAGAAGTTGCTAATTATTGGAGTGATTTTCAACACTAGGTATTCCTTAACTTGACTATTATGTTAAAGATGCGAATATATACATATACATATATATATATATATATATATATGCACACACACATGTGTGTATAAATATGACTTGTTAGGCAATGGAATAAATGCTTAAGAGCCATAGATTATCCAATAGGGTGTCAACTACTAGGTGAAGCAAACTGACCCCTAAAGGGATACATCTAAACATTTTAAAAACACAATAGCACACGTTCATACTGTCTCTATCCCCAGGAACAAATTACTTGAAGACTTAGCAACCTGAGCAACTAACTATAAGAAGGTGCTAATTTGGGGGAAAAGAATGTTCCACTTTAGTAGCTTCCAATAATGATTTTTAAAAAGTCTGACTGAAACAAGAATAGAAAGAAAACAATTAACATGCTTGGAAATAGAACAACTTGAGTCATGACATGAGAAATGATGTTTCTTTTGTAGCAAGAATTATATGTCCCTCATCAAGTAAATGTCAAATCTACAGATAGTTGAGAAACTGGGCACACCAAACCAAGCATCCATTGCATACAAATACAGGGTTCTGGATTAAAAACATGGAAGTAAAGATGAAGGCTGAAATTCTTCAAGTTTGATTGTAAAGACACTACTTAATAGGGCTCTGATCCATATTAAAATCCATTATACTCTCTAGATGGTGGAATATCCAAAAAAAACCCCCCAAAACCAAAAAACATTGACATATAACCCCAACTGGTTATAACAAGCAGAAGGGACCAGTCCAGTATATTCTACAGAATAATTAATATATTGTTCAGGAACACAAGAAATCCACTGTTAAGGCTTGAATGTCTCTGATCTTCCTCTACAATTCAATTGTGCCTTTGCCACCTGCTTGCTCTGTGGAGAAAGCTGAAGAAAAGCATGTATTTTCTCTGTGTCTACCTTTGACACACAACATTACTCTTTGGGAATAACTGAAAAGCAATTTGTGTATGATGAACAACCAGGAACATCAATCAGGTCATTGGAAAAAAGAATTCCTATATTGAAGATCTTACTAGTTTTTTAAGTTGAATGGTTAACTTTCATTGAAAATTTAGGGTTAGGGAAATGATGATGCTCGCCTATGACATTTGATTTTCACTTAGCTTTATGAGACACCCTACAGTGGCTGCAAGTGTAATAGAACCTTTGGGATAGATTTCCAAATTTGAAATATCATTTCACATTTTATCATTCACTTCATAGGATAAACACTAAACTACAAATCTTAAGGTTACATTTCAAAGATTTGCTTCAGTGTTTTCTAATATATAAATTGCCATTATGCATAATGAAGGACTGTTGATAAATTATAACCTGACTAGGATTTAAAACTCACCATTCTATCCAGACACCAAAAACAAAATTACTTCCATAAGTCTAGACCTTGAGTAATTGATATTTTTTATATTCAATATATAGAATTTTATATGCAGTAGAAAAAAATCCCATATCTACAGAGCATATACTCATGCATCAGTAATGTATCATAGATATGATCTCTACTAATATGCCAAAACTGAACTAAAATTAAACACCATCAATTAAAACTGAAGGAAAAATTCCTTATCACATTGACTTTCTGTTAGGTATTTGAATCCCTAATGCCAGAAAGGACTATTCACTGGATTTCTCATGATTCCCTTTCATTCATTCAACAAATACTTGAGCACCTTTTTTGTGAATTGCACCATACTAAGTATTATGAAGTACAGAAGGGTAATGAATCATCTCTCATAGGATAATGGGTCCCTTAATCTTCATACTGTCAGTGTTCCAAATGAAGAAGAAAAAAAAATTATCATTGGAATATTTGCAGCAATAAGTATTTGACTTTATGCTTCTATTTAAAATATTCTCACTCTTCATTAAAAATGTGCAGAATTATAAACTGTTCTTCTTAACTAAATTAACACAAGTCCCTACTTTATTAAAATGTTATGTGTTCATTCCAAGCCAAATGATAATAGATCTTAATACTTATTTTTTATTATACTTGAGGACGTGCTTTGAAAATGAAAAGCAACAGTGAAACCATGCCAATGTTTTCATGCAGAGCCGGGCCAAGGATGTAGTGGGGGAGGAAGAATGGCAGTCGCTGCAGGTTCATGGCCTGACCGGGCACAGTGAGGGGACATTGGTCTCCCACTGGTACGATCAAGCAACCAACAGGATTTATTGAACATTGCTATGGGCTCAGCACTATACTAGATGCTGCAGGGGATACTAATGATAGCTAACATTTACATAATGCTTTATATACATTATCTCACTGGAAATAATGCCAAAGCAATATTCTAAGAAAGTGCAGGTCTGGCCATGTTACTTCCCTGCTCAGAGCTCCAGTGGTTCCCTATTGCCTCTAGAAAGAAATGCAAATTCTTCTGTTTGGCATTGAAAGTCCTTCACAATCTGCCTTTCCTACTAGCCTTACTAAATATCACTTCCCTTCATGGATCTTGTTCTAGACAAAATGGCCTTTTTACTGTTCTTTGTGCAGCACCTTCCATTTGCCATTTCTGTGACTTTACCAAAAAAAAAAATAATAAATCTTATGCCTGGAGTGATTTCCCTTCTCACCTCCACCTCATAGAAGCCCAAGCTTCCTTCCAAGTGCAGCTCACATGGCACACTGTGCACAATCTTTCAAGCTACTGTTACTCTGAAGCTCACACGTTGGACAACACCTGACCCCTGCCTAAGGGCTCTCTTCTAGACCCTGCTGGCTCCAGAGTGATTATCAATAGTAACTGATGCTCTTTCCCTCTCAGCCTGTTGTCTTCCTTTTTTTTTTTTTAACCTCATTAAAGGGACCACCCCCTGACTACTTCTTAAACAGGCCTATTCAATGAATGGGCATTACCTCACCCTAAGTGAGTACCTGAATAGACCTTGGCCCCTTTAGGCCAAGGTCTTCCAGTGCAACCTAGGTCATCTCCAGTCATCCTGACGAATATCTGGTCACTGGATTCAGATGGCTCTGGAGGAGAAGTGAGACTGGTGATCTGAACAGCCCTCCCTCACTCAAAACAAAGTCAAGTGCAAGTCATGTCATCATTTCTCTGATGGCATGGTCTTCTGTGGAAACAAAGGACAAACACAACAATCTATGAGTAGATGTAGCTGGCTGAATGGGGACTCAGGTACTTGGTTAACTCATCTCTTCCTCTCCCGTCTGTCTCCCCATCTCCTTCCTTCTCCTCTCCAAATAAGGTAAATTTGGCCAGAAGATGCCCACTTAACTTGAATTTTACTGGCTAGATTCCTTCTCTCCCTTCCTCTCCCCTCCTTTTCCTTCTTTTCTTTTCCTTTCCCCAAACCTTAAACCTAATACACTCTGAAGCTCATACATTGGACAACAATAAGCACCTGCCTAAAAGCTCTTTTCTGGACCCTCCTGGTTTCACAGTGATTATCGATAGTAACTGTTGCTGTTTCCCTCCCAGACTAAGGTCTTCATTTTGCTTTGCCTGATTAAAGGGAACACTCCCTTGGCTACTTCTTAAACAGGCCTATTCAATGAATGGGCGTTACCTCACCCTAAGTGAGTGTTGGAATAGACCTTGGCATAAAGGGGTCAAGGTCTCTCACTGCATCCTGGGTCATCTCCAGTCATCCTGATGAATATCTGGTCCCTGGATTCAGATGGCTCTGGAAGGCAAGTGAGGCTAGTGACCTTGGACAGCCCTCCCTCACTCAAAACAAAGTCAAGTGCAAGTCATATCATCATTTCTCTGATGGCATGGTCTTCAGAAACCAAGGACAAACACACAACTCTCCTCCTCAAATTACTTTTTTATACTTTGGATTTATTTTGTGTTTACATGCTGATTTCCTCTTTAGATTGTAAACTGCTTGAGGGCTGAGAGCTATTTCGGTTAATTTGTATATTAGAAGATCATGACACAGTGTTTGGCATACAACAAGAGTCTAATAAATGCTTAAAGACTGACCATTCACAACAGAATTTGTATGAGGATGTTGTCAAGCATTATAGTGATATCCAAGGGTATATTCTGACAGACTCTAGTATGACCAGGATATAAGTTTCTCAGTGTCCCAGAGAGCTCTTTAAGACTATGAATTACTAATCTCTATAGGAGAAGAAAAGATTCCACACAAAGGGTAAACCATTTAAAAAAAAAAAACATTTCTGATCCAACCATTCTAAAGAACAATTTTATGGTCCAAAGGGGTATAAAACTGTGCATGCTATCTGATCTGACAATACCACTATTTGATCTATATCCCTACCCCCTAAAAGGAGGCGGATGACTTATTTGTGCTAAAATGTCTGTAGCAACTCTTTTTGAGGTGTCTAAGAATTGGAAATCAAAAGGGTGCCCATCAATTAGGGAATGGCTAAAAAACCTGTGCTATACTCTTGGGATGAAAAGTTATCATGCTAAAAGAAATGACAAGCAGAATGACTATAAGAAAAACCTGGAAAAACTTATATGAACTGATACAAAGTGAAGTGAGCATAACCAGGAGAACATTGTACAAAATAATAGAAATATAAAATGATGAAGAACTGTGGATGGCTTAGCTATTCTTAGCAATACAATGATCCAAGACTATCACAAAGGACTAATGATTAAGTATACAATAAGCCACCAGAGAAAGAAGTGATATTGTTTGAATACAGACTTAAGCATTCTATTTTACCTTTCTTTCCCTCTTTTTCTTTTATAAGAGTCTTCTTGTACCAAAAGACTAATATGGAAATGTTTTACAAGATTGCACATGATAACCTATATTGTTTACCATATCAGGTAGTTACCATATCAGGAAGGAAGGAGAGAGGGACAGGTTTTGGAATTCAAAACAAAAAAAAAAAAACTTTAAAAAGTTCTAAAATATAATTGGGGGAAAATAAAATATATTAAAATATATATTTATAAAAGCAACATTTTAAGAAAGAAAACAAAACCTATATAGACTAGAATAGGAAAAGCTCATGAAAGAGGTGGGAACTGAATTAGCTATCACACATCCTTGACAAAACTAGCCAAAATCATATTTAAGTAGCTTCAAGGTGTGAGAAGACAAGAACTATGAGTTAAACCAACCCCAAAAAGGTCTCTGTTTTGGTCCTGGTGGGAATGAGGGTATCACGGCAGGGAGAGAAGGCATAGTGTAGGGAATTAGGTCCACTTATAGACTATGATATAGCTGCATATCAGGGAAAATGGCTGAAACCAACTGACCACAAAATGAGCCTATAATTTAATCCCTGTATAACTTCTTCATTTTATCTTTAATTATCCTCTTTCTGAGTCTCACTTTCTGCCCTTGTGTTCTTTCTAAAGATTCGAAAAACTGCTTGAGGAACTGGGAGAAATAATAAAGGGAGGGACCCTTTTTCAAATGGCCCCACAGAAATGAGATGCCTCATTACTTTAAATGTAGAGAATTTCATTCCAGTTCTAAATTTTAACTGATGATAGTATCTGATTGAGAGTCATTAAGACATGAGCAGAAAAATATAGACAAGACCACTGTCCTTCAAACACTGGTACTGGACAATAAATGTACTAAAAGTGATTATTTTCCCCAAGGTTTCAATTCTCTATGATCACATATTCATAGAATTATAGATTTGGTGCTGGAATGGACCTTGGAAGTTGTCACTGTCAACCATTTTATTTTACAGATGTGGAAATGAAGGTCCAGCAGCTCATACTACTAGGAAATGTTTAGGTATTTTTTTTTTATTTCATAGCATCATGTCTTCAGTATTTTAGAGTATAAATCAATGTGGATAAGGGGAAGGAAAAAATCTCTTTAGTGAGGCAAAAGAATTTGGAGGCAGTGGGGAACTGCACAGTAAATTGTTTGGGTTTGAGGTTGGCATCCCATAATATTCTGGATCCTAATTATTTTTTGGTTGATTTCACATTACTTCACTTTACAATTTAACATTCTAATCAAACTGACTTATTTGATGTTTTGTATATATTAATTCCATCTTCCATTTTAGTGCTTTCTCATAGACATAGTATACTGTACTTTCTCACCTCTAAAATTTTGAGCTCCCACCTTTGTTCACCGGGAAGTCAAAATGTCACTTCTTACATACGACCTTTTGTGATTCTTGATTCTTCTAATTCTTGGTATGTCTTTCTAAAACTTTTATTTAGTTTTAAGATATTTTGTATCTAATTATCTATGTATCTATATAACTAGGTGATGCATTAGGTAGAATATGAAACCATGAGTCAGGAAGATCCAAGTTCAACTAGGCTTCAGATATATGACCCTGGGCAACTCACTTAACCTATCTGTCTCAGTTTCCCAAACTGTAAAGTGAAGATAGTAATTGTACCTACTTGACAAAGTTGTTGTGAGGATTGAATTTCATAGCTGGCACTTTGTAAATATGTGTGTGTGTGTGTGTGTGTGTAAATACACATATCTATTTGTCTACTATTTTTTCATTAACAGAGGAGAAAGCTGGGAAGGAGACAAATATAGTCTAACTCACTGATATTCATAAAGCTGACCTTATCCAAACCTGACACCCTAATAACTTTTGGCTTTCTCTTGACTAGAGATCCATAAAACTGTAACCAAGATATAAAACATGAAAACAGCTCATGTGTAAAGAGGCATGAGTCTTAAAAAACACTTGACTCACAATAAAGTTGTAAGGTAAATATTTCAATCCTACCCCACCTCCCTAAGAAAAAAAAGAATAAAGTATTTTGTTTAAAGAGAAGCAGCATGACGTATGGATATAGACCTATTCTCTGAGTCAATAATATCTTAGTTTATATTTGGTCTCTGACATATATGGCCATGTGACTGGGGAAGTCAGTGTTTACCTACATTAGTGAAGGAATTCCTTATTGAGAGCAATAGAAAGGACTTGAAGTTAGGCATATTTTTGCACCTCTTGTGACATGGACACAACCTCAAAACTTCCCTCCCCTCCCCTCCCCTCCCCTCCCCTCCCCTCCCCTCCCCTCCCCTCCCCTCTCCTCTCCTCTCTTCTTTTCCCTTCTCTTCTCTTCTGTCTTTCTCTCTTCCTCTCTCCATCCTTTCTTATTTTTTGTTTATTTATTTCTCACAGACCAGTCCCACAACTGATAGGCATGGAAACTATGTGATGCGTTATGTTTCTGACCTGCATTAGATCACACCTCTTTATTCAGTGTGGTGGCACCACACACCTGGCAGAGCCCTACAGAGATCTCTCTAGGGACGCCTGTTTAGTCACGGCCTCAGAACTCATCAGCTCAAAGATGTGGATTTGGGGTAACCAGGCCTTTTCCTCTTAGCTTTCTCCAAAAAAAATTCTTTCAGAAATCTACAAACTGTACCAAGTTCTATCAAGTTGAAAAGGCTTCAAGAAGGGTCCAGAAGTAGATTCAGTATCTGTTTTTGAAGAAACAATCTTTCTCACGTCAATGATGCTTATTTTCAGAGAATGTTGACCCAATAAGTAAGGAAGTCATCCACTGACTTTCAGCAAAAATGTATTCTGCATCTTTGGAGGGATTAAACACACTGACAAAAATCACTGCAACTTTTCAGTTAGGGAGGTTTCTTATTAAAGGTTGATTAATCAGCCTTTTTGTGACAAAAAATGTGTTAAAATGATAAATGATTTCAATTATGTGGTGATATCTAAAACAAAACTTGGCTACATAAGAAATGAGAAAGTTATTGGAGACTGAAGTTTCAAACATGTCCAATAAAGAAATTATTTCTATTTTTATAGTAAGTAACAGAAAGACAGAGAGAGACAGAGAGAGAGAGACAGAGAGAGAGACAGAGAGAGAGACAGAGAGACAGAGAGAGAGAGAGAGAGAGAGAGAGAGAGAGAGAGAGAGAGAGGGTGATATATGGGCAAAAAGACATGAGTTCAAATTTTCAAGCTTAGTCTCACAAAAACTACCTTTGTGAACATGATAAATAACTGCTATTTATGTAAATTTCCTCATCTGTAAAAGTGGCATAATAATAGCATTTACTATCCAGTACTCAGGAGGGTAAAATACATCATATTTGTGAAGTGCCTTGCAAAATTTAAAGTGCTGTATTATTCAGTACTAGCTTTGATTATTATTGTTACCAACACCACCAACAGCAATAACGTCAACACAGAATTAAGAAAGTAAAGAAGTTCAGTGGATAGAGAACTAGTCTAGTTGGTGTAGATCAGGATAACAGAAGTCATATTTGTCCCAGGAACAAACCATGTTGGAAATGCTGAAAACTTAGAGGGTCCCAGAACTGGCTCAGAAAACAGGAACAGGAAAAAACTTAGAACTCAGGACAATTTTTCCCCACTAGAGCCCAATTTTAACAGAAATTTAAAACTTGAGAAATAGTCTGGGAAAATGAGCAAATAACAACAAGAATTTGACCACAAAAAGCTACTACTATTATGGCAGGGAATATCAAGACATAAACTAAGAAGAAAATAAAAATGTGAAAAAAGTTATCCTCAAAAAGCCTCAAAGGAATATGTTAGTTGGACCCAAACTCATGAAGAATTACTCGAAAATTTTAAAGAAAGAGATGAGTGATAGAAGAAAAAATAAGAAAAGAACGATGCAAGAACATTATAAAAAGAGAACTAACAGTATAGTAAAGGCACAAGAAAAATACTGAAGAAAAAACACTTTTAAAAACAACTACAAAATGATAAATGAGGTACAAAAATTCACTAAATAACTCCTTATAAAGCCAAATTGCCCAAATTGCGGAAAAAAGAGGCACAAAATTCTAATAAAGAAAATAATTTCTTAAAAATTAGAATTGGATAAGTGGAAGTTAATTATTCCATGAGATATTAAGAAGCAATAAAAACAAAACTCAAAAGAATGAAAAAAAAGGTGAAAATGAGAAATATCTCAATGGAAAAAAAAACAACTGCCCTAGAAAATAAATTGAGAAGAGATCATTTAAAAATTAGTAGATTTCCTGAATGTCATGATCAAAGAAAAAACCCAGGCATCATATTCCAGGAAATTATTAATGAAAACTTTTTTGACATTTTTGATCCAGAGAGGTAAAAATAAAGTTAAGTGATCCAGTCATCATCTCCTGAATGAAATCTCAACATGAAAATTCCCACAAGAATACAGTAAAATTCTAGTGCTCCTAGGTCAAAGAGAAGTTACTGAAAGCATTCAGAAAGAAAAAAAAGATAAATATTATGGAGCCTCACTCAGGCTTACAGAAGGTTTAGTGGTTCCACAATAAAGGAATGAAGGACTTGGAATGTGATATTCCAGAAGATAAGGGAGCTAGGATTACAAGCACGAATAACCTACCAAGCAAAACTGGGTGTAAACTTTCATGGGAAAATTGATGTTTACTGAAAGAACATTCCTGATGAAAAGACCACAGATGAATAGAAATCTGACATTCAAACAGAAGACTCTGATGAAGTATCAAAAGATAAACATGAAAGAGTAAGCCTAAGGGACTCATAAAGTTCATCTGTTTACATTCCTATTTGGGAAGATGATACCTGCAACTCCTAAGGAATTTTTCATTATTAGTGGAGTTAAAATTTATATAGACAGACAGCAGAGATATAAGTGAATTATGTTGAAATGATCTCCAAAGAAAATGAAGAGATGAGAAAGAGGGATGCATTGGGGAAACTGAGGGGGAGAGGTAAAATGGGGTAAAATTTGTCACAAAGAAGTGTGATGGTAATTTAAATGGAGAAATCTTTCCCATTCATTAATAGGCCCATGTGACCTGCCTCAGTTACATGGAAGCCTGAGTCAAATGAATCTGAGTCACATGGAGGTTGTGGTAGGAAGAGTTTGCTGAATGGATGGGACAGGAAGAGGCAGAGCTAGAGCAGAACTGAGACAAAATTGGTTAGAATCTAGTCAAAACTTGGAAGGATGCAGGTAAGCAGGCTACTAGCTAGTGTGAGTGAAAGAGTTTGTTTATCATTTTGTTTAAGGGAGCTAGTTTGTGGGAAGCCTGGCAGGGGGAAGGCTTGGGGATGGTGTTGTCCTCTGCATTGTTATTATGTGTAGATGTCTTTGTTACTATGATGAATTTGGCTTTCTGTTGTCTGAATAAATGTTTTGGTTCTGTCTTCCAAGTGGAGAGTCTGCTACATTTTGTGATTCAGAATTACACTAGGGTATTCATGGCTACTGTTGGCACTGTGAATATCTCATTGGTACTATAAGAAGAGAAACACAAGTAAGACCTTTCTCAATGGAAGGGAAAATAGGAGGTGGCAGCAAGGTATGAATCTCACTTATCAGAATTGGTTCAAAGAGGGAAGAACACACACACACACATACACACACACTCATTTGTGTATAGATATGTAACTTACCCAATAGGGAAATAAGAGAAGAAGAGGACAAGAAAAGGTGGGATTATGAAAGGTAAGGCAGATCAAGGGAGGCAGTGGTTGGAAGCAAAACAGACATTTGAGGAGGAACAGAATAGAAAGAGAGAGAAGGAAGAGAAGAAAATGAGATAAAAGAAATACACAGTAATCTTAACTATGAATGGAAATAACATGAGCTAACCCATAAAATGGAAGTAGATTACAGAATAGATTAGAAAACAGAATCCAATAATATGTTGTTTACAAGAGACACACTTGACATACAAATACACAGTTAAAATAAAGGTACGGAGCAGAATCTATCATACTTTGGCTGAAATTTTAAAAAAGTCAGAGGTAGCATTCATGACCTAAAACCAAGTAAAAGAAAAATTCGACCTGTTAAAATGGCTAATCAAGGAAACTACATTATATTGAAAGATATCATAGCCAATGAAATAGTATCCAAAATGTTTTACAAGGTTTCTCTGATAAGGGTCTCATTTCTCAAATATATACTGACGATAGAACTGACTCAAATTTATTAAAGTAAGATCCATTGCCTAATAGATAAATGATCAAAGGATATAAACAGGCAAGTTCCATCAAAACTATAATTATATGAAAAATTGCTCTGAATAATTCTTGATTAGGGAAACTCAAAGTAAAACAATTCTGAGGCACCACTTCACGCCTGTAAGAAATGAGAAACTCTTGAAGCGACGAGGGAAAAATTATTGTTGTCATTGTGCTTGTCCTTTGTTTTTGAAGAGGACCTTGGCATCAGAGGAACGATGATATGACTTACACTTGACTTTGTTTTGAGTGAGGGAGGGCTGTGCAGGTCACCAGCCTCACTTCTCCATCTGAATCCAGTGACCAGACACTCATCATGATGACTGGAGGTGACGCATGATGCAATGGGAGACTTTGTTCTTTTAGGCTAAGACCTTTTCAGGTACTGACTTAAAATGAAATGATGTTCATTCAGTGAATAGACCTCTTTAAAAGGTAGTGAGGGGAATAACCCCTATGAAAGAAAAGAGAAAATAAATAGGTAAATCATTCTGGGATGGGCAAGAGCCTCAGCGTTGTTGTTTGGAAGAGAAACTGTTACTATTGACATTCACTCTAAGCCAGGAGGGTTCAAAACCAGCCATTGAATGGAGGTTGTTTGGGGACCTTTGCTGTTTAATCCATCAACTTCAGAGTGCATGGGGTCCAAAGCTTTAGGGGATATGGGGAGAGAAGGGAAGGGAAGGGAAGGGAAAAAAAGAAATAGGTACACCAATAAATTGCTGGTGTAGTAGTGAACTGACCCAGTCACTGTAGAGAACTATTTGGAAATCTGCCCATAGGGCTATAAAATTACTTACCCTTTCACCGAGCAATAACACTACTAGGTATGTAAAAGGAGCTACATGCACAAAAATGTTTATAGCAGCTCCTTTTGTGGTCGTAAAGAGTTAGAAACAAAGAGATGCTCATCAACTGGGGAATAGTTGAACAAGTTGTTGCATACGATTGTGATGTACTACTATTTTTCTATAAGAAATGGTGGCGGTGTGTGTTCAAAAATTATGGCAAAACCTATATGAACAAATGCAAAGTGAAGTGAAAAGAAGTGAGAGATCATTGTGCATTGTAGCAGTGATATTGTGTAAATGATCATGTGAAAGATTTGACTACTTTGATCCAAACAATGATCCAACACAATTCCAAAGACTCATCATGAAAAACTTCTATTCCCCTCTACAGAGAGAACTGATAAACTGAGTACGAAGTGAAGCATAAATTTCTAATGCTCTTTTTTCTCTGTTTCTTTGTGATACAACTAATCTGAAAATATGTTTTGTATGATTCCACATATATAATTTATATCATATTGCTTCTTTTTCAGTCATTGTGAAAGGGAATGGGAGAGGGGGAGAGCATTTGAAGCTCAAAATTCAAAAAGAAAAGAATGTTAAAATACTTAAATAAATTGGAATGTCAAAATAAAGAAGAAACTGAGTGTGCCCTGTTTGAGTATTATCATTTTGAACTTTTCTTGGCTTCAGATAACATTCTGCTTATTTGGTGCTAACAAATAATTATGGTTTATTATTTCCTTTGCTTCTGATTTGGATGGTTCCTACAGTTAAACTTATATGTGTGTGAAAGTAGTATCTTATATACATTTGATGCATGGCAATGATGGGGTGTAGAGTCAGGGAATGAGGAAGTGTTCTCATGAGATAACTGGTCTAAGGTAATCCTTCAAGACTAACTATATAATCAGCCCGTAACCACCACCACAAAGACAGATTAAGGAATTCATTCAAGGGACCTTTCTCTCCCAGCAATCAAAATTAAATACCTTGGTGAGAATTCCAATGTTCAGATGCAAAAAAGAAGGTTTGTTTTGTTTTGTTTTTTTAAAGAGTAATCTTAAATAGTTGTCAGGTTAATGAAATGCTTGTGTTTTGTTTTGTTTTTGTCTTTGCTTTCTACCAGTAAATTTACTTGACCTGGACAACTTTTTTTTTCATAAATCAGTTCATCTACATCATCTTTCCTAAACTCCTCTAAATTGCAAGACAGTAGGCAAAATTGCTCTTAATTAACTTTTTAATACTTATTTTAGTTAGCATATTTCTTTTAATTTAAATTTGTGATATAGTAGAGTTTTGTATATATGTCTTGTACGTATATGTTAGTGGACAGTGGGGTTCCCTTGCCTAATCAACGTACACTGCCTGTTCCAATTTTATTAGACTTGAGGAATCATTTTGCCATTTAAATGATTATATAGGCTGTAGTTGCTATGCTGTTGTTTTTAATGACACATTGTTGATCATATTTAGAGATAACTATACTGAACCGTGGGTGAGAAATATAACTTCTATTTATAAAACAACTTGACTACAGTTTCTAGGAACACTATGCTGATAAGTGGTGACTCACTAAGAAGAATTTCGATTTTTTAATCAATTATCTGTATTACAACAGAAGATCTCTATTATGAACTTCTTTTGAATTGACACAAAATTAGGTAGGGTTAAAGAAACAAAATTCAAAATGTATTCCAAAATTATTAATAAGAGTAAATAAAAGAGGGAGCATAGATTGAGGCAACACAAAACAGTGGAAAGCGTAATAGATTTTGATTTAGAAAACCTGGGTTCAAATATGGCTCTATCACTTATTATGTGAACTTAGAGAAGTATAGGCCTCAATTATCTATCTTTAATAATGATGTTAGGATAGAAGTATTCCAGTTGTCCTCCCACCTCTTCACTGATATTTATATGAAAGCTCATTGGATTGAAAAGAGTCACAACACTTGGGTACAAATCTTTTTTAGCTATTTATTCATATTTAACTTTTGCAAGTAACATTTCTCTCTTAACTAATTTCTTTCTTTATCTATAAAATGACTGTAATAATGCCTACCTCGCCTACCTCAAAGGATTGTTGTGATAGATGAGTGTTTTTTTTTTTATTAAACTGTAAAGGACAAAATATTTCTGAACTATTTTGTGAACAAGGCAAGAAAAGATTAAGTTCACAATGAAACCTACACGCTTTCACAGATACATTGTGAGAACTTAGTAATCATGCATAAAAATCATAGAAACAACATGTAGGCACAATTTGTATAAGATAGGAGAGTAAGTAAGAGTCTTGGAGTCAAGGAGGTTGAAGCCATCAGATGCTAGTTATTTGACCTTGGAGAAGTCACAACCTCAAAGCCTTAATTTCTTCATCTGTGAGATGAGGATAACAATAGTAATTATCTCTCAGTATTGCTGTGGGTATTACATCAGGAAAAATAAGTAAAGAACTTTGCAAAACATAAAACACTATACAATATTTGCTATTATTATATGAATTAAGCACCAGTTATTTATCATGATAGACCAGTTTTAGACTCTACTTAATGAATGTATTATGAAAACCAGGAAGTTAGAAGGAAGCCTAAGGAATCTAACTGAAAAGTCTGTTTAGAAGAGTTGACTTACTTATTCTGAAGCATACAAAACTGAATAAACACTCAACTGCTTTCTAGTTCCAAAGTAGTTATATTATTTATAGCCCAGATATAAACAATTGCCTCTTGGATATGGTCATTCTGGGAGCACTGACTCCAAGGTGGGTAAAATTCTCCCTGTTGCTTTGTCCCCAGTTTGGAACAAAACTCCAGGGAAATTTCTAAAACAAAAATTAGGGATGATTTATGTCTAAAGTTCCTCCAAAAGTTACCAAGAAGTTTCCATCCTGCAACTTTACAAAATATATCAATTGAGTGCAGAATACCCTACTTTTACTTCACTCTGAAGAAAATGCTTAATATTTGCATACATTTCATAAAATTCAAAGGTTTCCATAAACAAATAAAGAAAAAATAACACCACAAATATCACATTAAACATACCATATTCACTATGGAAATAAAGAAAACTCTGTGGAACTGATGAACAGTTAACATTCATCATGCACTGTCCAAGAAATTTACAGAATACAAGGCTTCTAATCAGCTTGAGAAAGGCATTTTTTAGTCTTTCAGTTTTAGGATGAGCCTAGCGATGGTGCTGTTCTCCTGCTTGAAACAATTTGGTAGGTAAATTTCAAATAGTATAATTATTGACCTAACTCAGGAGATCATGAATCTTAAAATCAGGATTACCTATATAGAGTTAACGTCAATGCTAAAAGTGGAAAATACTTAGGTTGCTGACTCTGTGATTTGTGCTCAGAAAGGACAAAAGACAAGTGGGTAGCTAAGAACATGACACTGTCCTTTGCTTCTTTTCCACTTCCCATTATTGTCACTTAGAGGAAGGAGAGAAAAATCACCTCACCATTAGAGTAGGCTGTTAGTTCATCTGGGATATGGGAAAGGTAGAACTTCAAAAGAAGGAAATAGGAGACATGATACAATTAGTTCAAACCAAAGAGGAAATTCCCCCACATAAATTGTCTAAGATTTATATTTGTGGCCACTAAGCATCACTTAAGTGGGGAAAATGAACACCAAGAGGAAGACATACTCACCACATAACTTTCCACAACTTTTTGAAACTTACATCCTTCCTAGATCATAAAGAACCACTTATTTGCATATGCACACTCCAAGCACTTCTTACGTTAGACCTGATCCTTACCAAAAGTTGTCCCTTCCCCAAGTTCAAGGAAGCAAAAGCATAAGAATCCCAAAAAAAGAGTTGAACTATTTCTCCTCCATTTTTTAGATCAGTGAAGAGTTGGCTCTTTCCAACAAGAATTCATCCCATTGACTCTTTGTTGTCAATCATTAAATAATTACTGAGGACCAATCAGGAGTTTCTGTGTCATGCCAGAAATGCACAGATCTTCCAGGAAGGGAATCAGTGAATATTATTCACCTTCATGGGACGTACCCCAATAGAGCAAATCAGGTGTTCTCTGATTACTTTTGCTACAATTAAATTAATGCACTGTTCTTTTCCCTCAATATTAACTCAAGAAGAAATTGAGTTTATATTGTAACAAGATGGATTTAGATTATGTTAAAAAGAATAATTTTGCAATTCCATCTTAGGAATGATGCCTTCTTTTAATTGTCTTATTTCTTAAACATGGATCCCCTAAATATCTGTTTCTTTACCTCTTTGTCTCTACAGATCATCCCCTGAAGATGACTTCTTAAATTCCTATAAGTTTAATGATCAGTTCTGTAAATCAGTTCTTAACTCCATCCTCCACATTTCTTCAGAAACCCAACCTTATTTTTCCAAATGCCTGCTCTTTGTTCTTGATATCCATTCTATTGGGCCTTCAAACTCATTAGATCCAAAAATATATTCATCGTCTGCTACAATCTTCTTCCCTGTCAATTTCTCTACTTGTTTTGATGCCATCACCATTCTCCACAAGCTCATAACTTTGAAGTCACCTTTGACTCTTTCCTCTCCCTCACCCCTGATATTCAATTAGTTGCCAAGCCCTATTGATTCCACCTTCTCAGTACTCTCACATTTATTCTCTCCTCTCAAATTTCACTGCAATCATTCTTTTTTAGGCTCTCATTTCTTTCCCCATAATGCACTGGATTCATTATTGTTCATCTCCGACTTATCCTTTTTCAAGCCAATCTTCCTGTTTTTCAATTCTTTTTCTTTCTTTTTAAATACTATTTTTGTTACAAACTTAACTAATATCAAATAAAATGAGTGTTTATTTAATTTCCCCTCTCATAGGGCTATGAATTAGTAGATTGGCAGCTCCCATTTAAGTCAAGGATCATAAGATTTAAAGCTGATATTGTCCTTAGAGCTCATGAAGCATAATGCTCTCATTTTACAAAGAGGAAACTGAGATCAAGAGCTGTCCTAATTTGGCCAAAGTCACACAGGCAGAGATGGATTTCAAACTTAGGTGTCTGGAGTCCAAATGTATTCCTTTTTCAAGGCCCTGCATGTCCTACCTCAAAGAATTTTTGTCGGGGATAAATCAGATAATATTAATAAAGTACTAAGCAGTGTGCTGGACATATTTAGGCATTTAATAAATGCTTGCTCCTTTCCTTTTGCCCCTGTCCTAATAAGTTACATTTATTTTGATTTGGACAGTGTTAGACTTGGATTTAGAAAGCTATAGATTTGAATTCTGCCTCAGATAATAGCTGTGTTACCTTCAGCAAGTCAGTTTCCTCATCTTTGAAATAAAGGAGCTTGACTTGATCAACTCTAACACCAATTCCTCCTCTAAACTGATGATCCTATGAATTTAATATCATTAAGAAAGCAAAAAAGAAAATGTCAAACTTAAATGTGTGTGTTTGCCTTCATTGCCAAAGAAGACCATGCCATCAGAGAAATAATGACATAACTCATGCTTGACTTTATTTTTGAGTGAGGGAGGGTTGCGCAGGCCACTGGCCTCAATTCTCCTCCTAGATGAGGCAATTGGGGTTAAGTGACTTGCCCAAGATCCCACAGCTAGTGAGTGTCAAGTGTCTGAGATGAGATTTGAACTCAGGTCCTTCTGACTTCTGCACTGGTGCTCTATCCACTGTACCACCTAGTTGTTCTAAATTATTAGCTTAATAATTAAATTAACTGCCCAATTTTAAATAATTGTTTTACAGTAACCAGGGAAAGACCATTACACCTGTTGTTCAAATGAAGATATCAGCAAGCAAGAATTACTTGTCATAATATTAAATATAATATCCAGATCATGCAGACCCATCAAATAACAAAATATGCTGTACTCTCCTGAGAGAAGCAAGAGGAAAATGACATGAATACTAATTAATCGTAAGCTATGTTTAAAACAACAACAACCCTCTTGACATGTTATGGGCTCAGGTAACTTTCTAAAGAACTCTCCATAAAATGGTATGAAACAAGAATTAAACTTTAGAATTATAAATGGTAAGACAGTGAAAAATTCTAACTCAACTCAATATTTTTTAATAAAATGTCTATTATATTATGATTGCTATAGCAGAAAAGTAGACTAATGAAATTTAGCATAATTTCCAACAAGGACTGAAACTAAGACTGACTCATCACTTACGAAACAACTACCTCCAATGTTGGCAGTTTTCTCCTAATTGCCAAATCCAATGGCCTTTTCTCAGTTCTCATATTTCTCTCTCTATACCCTTTGGCACTCCTAAGGACTTTTTTCTTGAATATTCTCTACTCTCTGAATTTTTGCAATACTGCTCTTACCTTTTGGTTCTCCTTCTACATACCTAACTGTTCTTTCTTAATATCCTTTCCTGGATCATCAATAATATTATATCTCTTAATTTTAGGAAACAATCCACAAAGGTTAGTGCTGAGTTTTCTTTGTTCTACATTATCTTTTCTCTTGGGGACTTTATCAGTTTCTATGGGTTTAACTATTTAATCTCTATAAAGATGATATCTATATCTAAATATACAGCCTTAGTTAATCTTTTGAGCTTCAGTTCATTATCACCAACTACCTACTGGACAGACACCTCAATCACAACATGACAAAAGTTCATTGTCTTTCTACACCATTCAGTCCCTCTTTTGAACTACTTTATTAAGTCTAGGGTAATGGGGTCAAACTCAAATAGAAATGGGGGCACTAAACTATATATACGGGTACATTTGGTCTGCATATTGACTTAGAAAACTACTTCTTAACATGAACATTAACAATATCTATTTTTTAATGCTTTGCTAAATATTTCTACTTGCATTTCAATCATGTTCCAACTACGTGGGAGTATTTGGGACACATATAGCCAGTGTTTTTGACACCTTTGACCTGGGGCACATTTACCCTCAAGTTATGCAGTTTTCCAACCTTGGACTTCTACTTGACAACTTCTTGTCCTTTACTCCACATATCCAGTCAGCTGTCAAGTCTCATTAACTCCATGACAGTATCTTTCCTATTTCCTTTTTCTGCACTTGAATAATCACTAACCTTGATCAAATCTTCATCACCCCTTACCTAGATTATTGAAAAAAAACCTCCTTATTTGATTTCTTTGAATAACATGTCTTCTTTCTCCAATTCATTTTCCATAGAGCTGTCTAAGTTTTATTCCTCAAACACTGTTATGAACATTCTATTCTTATATTCATTAAACTAAAGTAGACTTCCTATTATGTCTAAGACAACATAAAACTGTCTTTTCTTTTTTTTTAAATTTTACTTCTTTCTAATCAATAAATATCTCTCTTTCTGTCCTCTTACCTATACATTAAGAAGAGAAGGAAAATACAATGCATTAGAAGAATATAAAATCATTTGAAACATACTTACACATTGACCCTGTAGAAGAAATATTTAAAAGTCTCATTCTGTACTCATGGTAGATCATTATACTAAGAGTTCTTATTCTTTCAAATCTATTAAGCTTTATAATATTGTTGTCATTTGTATAAATGGTTCTCTTGGCCCTCTGTTCACTTCATTCTGTACCACAACTTGTAAGTCTTCCAATGTTACTATGAAACCATCTCCATTATTTCTTATAGCACAGTAGTATTACATCATATTTATATGCCATAACTTGTTCATTCATTTCCCAACTGATAAGTACTCCTTCAGATTTATTTGTCACCTTAGAAAGTGTTACAAGCATTTTGGTATATTCTTAGAGTTTATTTTACTTTGGAAAATCCTTACCTTAAACTATCCTCCCACTCATCTGCCTCCCTCTTCTTTCTTCCTGTTTCTCTTTTGAGTGAAATATATTTCTGTACCAAACTCTGTGTGCATATTTTTCCCTTTCTTGAGCAATTCAAATGAGAGTGAAGTTCAAATATCATTGAATTCCCTCACTTCCTCATTTTTATATAGATTTATATTTTATGCAAGATAATTTTCCTTAAAATTCTTTTAAACCCCCACCTCCCAGTGTATTGTTTTCCATTCTCTGTCCATTATTTTCTTATTTTTATCTTGAGGACATCTAGATATACCTGGAACAATCCAACACCTGATCTAGATTCCTTCTATTCCTATTGATAATGATAAGATTCATAGGAGAAATATGAAAACTCTTTCCATATTTGAATGTAAATTGTTTATCCCTGTTTATTTAACTATAATTTTTCATTAATGTTTATCTTTTTTATGTTTTTCTTCACTCCTTTCTTTAAAGTTTCTATGCAGCTCTGGTCTTTTCATTGTAAGTACATGAAATTCCTCTATCTTATCAAAATTTCCATTTTCTACCTGAACATTATATTCAGTTTTTCTAGGTAAATTACTCTTGGCTATAAACTTATCTTTTGTCATATGCTATTTTAAGTTCTCACCTCTTTATAGTGGTGGCTGCAAACTCATGTGTGATTCTGACTATGGTTTCTTGATATTTCGATTCTTTCATTCTTGCTACTTGTATATTTTCTTTGTTCCTGGCAGTTTGTCTATCTATCTACTTTTTCTGTCTGTCTATCTATCTATCTATCTATCTATCTATCTATCTATCTATCTATCTATCTATCTATCTATCTATCTATCATCTATCTGTCTGTCCATCCCTCTACCTAATCAGGAAAGGAATGACAGATAATTTCTATTTTCACTATGGCATTTCATTCTAAGACGTCTAGGCACTTTGAAGATTTGAAATACATTTACTCTCCTACTTTCGGTGATGGTTTTCTGGTAGTTGGATGACTAAGATTTTTTCTCCTCAATCTGTCTTTCAATTGAGTTTTGTTATGAGACATCTTGTATTTTCTTCTATTTTTCAGTCTTCTGTCTTTGTCTTAGTTTGTATTTTTGTTTCAATGTAGTCCATTGCTTCTATTTGGTCTATTGTAAATTTTAATGAGTTCCTTGTTTTGGCGAGGTTTTATATCTCTCATGACAAGCTTTTAATTCCTTGTCCAATTCCCCTATAGCTCTCATTTTTTTTTTTTACATATGTCAGTGCTCGTCCTTTGCTTTAGAAGAAGACCATGACATCAGAAAAATGATGACATGACTTACACTTGACTGTGTTTTGAGTGAGGGAGGGCTGTGCAGGTCACCAGCTTCAGTTTTTCCTCCTGAGCCATCTGGGTCCAGTGATGAGACATTCATCAGAATGACTGGAGATGGCCCAGAATGCAATTGGAGACCTTGACCTTTTTAGGCTGGCCTTTTCAGGTACTCACTTAGAGAGAGGTAAGGGGCTTAACAATGCCTTCTCTGAGGGGCAGAGCCAAGATGGTGCAATAACAGCTCATACTTTCTAGAGCGCTGCCACCAAACCCAGTCAAATACTTGTAAAAATGGCTCTAAAGAAGTTCTGGAACTGCATAACCCACAGAATGATGGAGCAAAGCAAATCTCCAACCCAAGATAGCCTGGAAGGTCACCAGGAAGTGTCTATTGCATCATGCTTGGGGTCAGGGCAGTCCAGCATGGGTGGTACCTGCACCTGCACCTGCAGGACCTGAGTAGGCCTTGGGGTGACTGAATCTCTCACACTTGTAGCAGTTTCCAGACTTCAGGACTCCAAAACGCCAAGGCTAAATTGGAAGGCCAGTGGAAAAAGCCTGTGGGACTGCTCAGTGCAAAGAGTGGAGTGGTCTGGCCCCAGCTCCTAGGCAGGAGGGGAGAGGGGTGGAAGGAACCCCCAACAGCCACAGCAGCAGCAGGTGCAGAGATAGCGACTGCTTCTGGAGCTCTAGGCCCCACACATTGTGAGGGGATTGAGCGGCTGACAATACTTCTCCCACCCCACTGGAAGCAGAGAACTGCCTTGACAAAGAGATCGAAAGTCAAGTAAATGACTGGGGAAATGAGAAAAAAACAGAAAAAGAATCAGATTATACAATCTTACTTTGGTGACAAGGAAGAAAAAAGCATGCCAACAAAAGAAAACAAAGTTAAAGCACTTCAATCAAAAGCCTCCAAGAAAAATATGAATTTGTCTCAGGCCATGGAAGAGCTCAGAAAGGATTTTGAAAATCAAGTAAGAAAAAAAGAACACAAATTGGGAAGAAAAATGAGGGTGATGCAAGAAAATCATGATAAATGAGTCAAAAACTTGCTAAAGGAGACCCAAAAATGCTGAAGAAAATAACACTTAAAAATAGACTAACTCAAATAGCAAAAGAGATCCAAAAAGCCAATGAGGAGAAGAATACTCTAAAAAGCAGAATTGGCCAGATGGAAAAGGACATCCAAAAGCTCACTGAAGAAAATAATTCCTAAAGATTAGAATCAAACAGATGGAAGCTAATGACTTTATGAAAACATCATGAAAATATAAAACAAAACAGAGAAATGGAACAATGGCAGACAATGTGAAATATCTCATTAGAAAAACAACTTAGAAAAACAACTGACCTAGAAAATAGAATCAGGAGAGACAGTTTAAAAATTTTGGGACTTTCTGAAATCCATCAAAAAAAGAGCCTAGACATTATCTTTCATGAAATTATCAAGGAAAACTACTGTGATATTCTAGAACCAGAGGATAAAATAAATATTGATAGAATTCACCAATCACCTCCTGAAAGAGATACCAAAAGGAAAACTCCTAGAAATATTGTGGTCAAATTCCAGAGTTCCCAAGTCAAGGATAAATTATGTAAGCTGATAGAAAGAAACAATCTGAGTATTGTGGAAATGCAATCATGATAACACATGATCTAGCAGCTTCTACATTAAGGGATCTGAGGGCTTGGAATATGACATTCCAGAAGTCAAAGGAACCAGGATTAAAACCAAGAATCACCTACCCAGAAAAACTGAATGTAATATTTCAGTGGAAAAAAATGGTCATTCAATGAAATAGAGGACTTCCAAGCATTCTTGATGAAAGGGCCCAAGCTAAATAGAAAATTTGACTTTCAAACACAAGAATCAAGAGAAGCATGAAAAAGTAATGAGGAAAGAGAAATCATGAGACATACTAAAGTTGAACTGTTTACATTTGTATATGGAAAGACAATATTTGTAACTCTTGAGACTTTTCTCAGTATTTGGAGGGATTATATACATATTGACAGAGGGCCCAGGGTAAGTTGAATAGTAAGGGATGATATGTAAAAAAAATATTCTTATGCATGGTGTCAGGCATTGGTCTATGCCTAGTTTCTGCCACACTTTTATCTAGCTTTCCTAGCAGTTTTTGTCGAACAGTGAGTTCTTATCCCAGCAGCTGGGGTCCTTGGCTTTATCAGACAGCAGATTGCTATATTCATTGCCTACTGTGTCTTGAGGACCTAGTATATTCAACTTGTCTACCCTTCAGTTTCTTAACCAGTACCAAGAGGTTTTGGTAATTGCTGCTTTATAATACAATCTGAGATCTGGTAGCATTAGGTCACCTTCCCTAGCATTTCTTTTCATTAGTTCCCTTGCTGGGAAAACTGGATAATAGTGTGGCAGAAACTAGGCTTAGACCAATGTTTGACACCATACACAAGAATCAAGTCCAAATGGGTACATGATTTAGGTATAAATAGCGATACTATAAACAAATTTGTGGAGCAAGTAATAGTGTATATCAGATTTATACAGAAGGGAAAAAACTTTCCACTAAAGAAGAGATAGAAAACATTATGAAGTGCAAAATGGATAATTTTGATTACATTAAACTGAAATGTTTTTGTAGAACTAAATCCAGTGCAACCAGGACTAAGGGGGAGCAGAAAACTGGGAAAGAATTTTTGCAACTAGTATCTGTGATAAAGTCCTTATTTCTAACATATACAGAGAATTGAGTCAAATGTACAAGAGTACAAGTCATTCTCCAATTGCTAAATGGTCAAAGGATATGAACAGACAGTTTTCAGAGGAAGAAATTAAAGATATTTATAGTCATATGAAAAAATGTTCCAAATCACTATTGATGAGAGAGATGTAAATCAAAGCAACTCTGAAATACCACATCGCACCTATCAGATTGGCTAACATGACATAATAGGAAGATGATAAATGTTGGAGAAGATGTGGGAGAGTTGGAACACTAATTCATTGTTGGTGGAGCTGTGAGCTGATCCAACCATTCTGGAGAGCAATTTGGAACCATGCCCAAAGGGTTACAAAAGTGTGCATACCCTTTCACCCAGCAATACTGCTTCTAGGACTGTATCCCCAAGAGATCATAAAAATGGGAAGGTATCACACAGGTACAAAAATATTTATAGCAGTGCTCTTGTGATGGCTAAAACCGGAAATCAAGGGGATGCCCATCAATTGGGGAATGGTTGAATAAATTATGGTATATGAATGTAATGGAATACTATTGTGCTATAAGAAATGATGAACAGGAAGCCTTCAGAGAGGCCTGGAAAGACTTATATGATCTGATGCTGAATGAAAGGAGCAGAATCAGGAGAACTTTGTATACAGAAACAACCACAGTGTGGGAGAATTTTTTCCAGTAAACTTAGAACTTCATTGCCATACAAGGACTTAAAAAATTCTCAGTGGTCTTTTAAGGCAAAATGCCTTCCACATCCAGAGAAAGAACTATGGAATTCAATCTCAGATTGTAGCAGATCATTTTCTTTTCTATTACTTTTTGGTTTGTTATATGATTTCTCCCATTCATTTTAATTCTTCTATACAACATGACTATGGTGAAAATATAAATATAAATATATATATATATATTTAATAGGAATGTATGTGTAGACCCTATATAAAATTGTATGCTGTCTTGGGGAGGGAGGGCAGAAGTAAAGAGAAGGGAGAGGGAGGGAGGGAAAGAAAAAATCTTGCTTGCAAAACAGTGATTGTGGAACACTGGAAATAAAGAAATAAAAATAAAATTAAGGCGTGAGAGAGAAATGTATCAAGAGGAGAAAGGGAGAAATGAAATGGGACAAATTATCTCCATGAAAGAGGCAAGAAAAAGCTTTCTCAATGGAGGGGAAGAGTGGGGAGGTGACAGGGAAAAAGTGAAGCTTACCCTCATCACATTTTGCTTAAAGAGGGAATAATACACACACTCAATTTGGTTTGAAAATCCATCTTACACTACAGGAAAAGTAGGGGGAAAGGGATAAATGGGGTGTGAGGGGGATGATAGAAGGGAGGGCAAATGGGAGGAGGGAGTAATTAGGAGTACACACTTTTGGGGAGGGACAAGATCAAAAGAGAGAATAGAATAAATAGGGGGCAAGATAGGATGAAGGTAAATATAGTTAGTCTTTCACATGACTTTTATGGAAGTCTTTTGCAGAACTATACATGTATAACCTATATTGAATTGCTTGCCTTCTCAGTGGGGATGGGTGACAAGGAAGGATGGGAGAGAAGTTAGAACTCAAAGTTTTAAAAACAAACGTTAAAAATTGTTTTTACATGCAACTGAGAAATAAGAACTACAGGTAATGGTATATAGAAATCTATGCTGCCCTACAAGAAAATAGAGGAGATGGAGATAAGGGAAGGGAAGGGTGTGATGGAAGGGAGGGCAGATTGGGGGACGGGGAAATCAGAATTCATGATGTGTTGGGGTGCAAGGAGGGGAGAGATGGGGAGAAAATTTGGAACTCAAAATCTTGTGGAAACAAAAATGAATAAATAATTTAAAAAAATAGAGGGTGTTAAAGCCCATTGAGTGAATAGGCCTCTTTAAGAAGTGGTCAGGGAATAGCCCTTTTAGTGAACATGATAAAAATAACTAAATCAACGGACACTGTTAGTAGTGATAATCACTTTAAATCAGCCATTGAGTGGAGTTTTGGTAGGGTCCTATTGTTGTCTAGCCCATGGGCTTCAGAATGCCTTGGGTTTAAGGTTTTGGGAATGAGAAGGAGGAAAGAAGGAAGGAATGAACTCTAGCCAGTAAACCTCAAAGCCCCAAAGAAGGGGAGAGGGAGACAAAAGGGAGAGGATGAGCTGGGTTACTCAGCTAGCTGGGTCCACATTCAGGCATCTTGGTCTACTCACAGTCTGTGTTCATCCTTCGTTTTCGAAGAAGACCATGACATCAGAGAATTTTTTTTCTTTTACATATTTTCCCCTCTCAAGAACTAATTTCATTTTTAAAAGGAAAAAGCAAAACAAATTTAAATTGTTTCCTCTCGTCATGGAATTCTATGGGGTTATGTTCTCAAGCTGTGTTTTACTCTAAGGCTTTACTTACAGATTTTTTAAGTAATTCTCTTAATCTGCATATCTGTCTCCAGCCTCCCTGCTACTACAGTACTTTTTTGTCTTGGGATTTCTGACTTCAGGTTTTTGCAAAGGCACTTTTGGAGGGAAGTCTGGGAGGCACCATTGCCCCTTTCTTGGGGTACTGAGTGTTATATTATTCCAGGATCTCCAGTAAAGCTCAGACTGAGGATCTACAAGTTTCAGTGCTCCCAAAATGACCTGAACCAGGACAAAGTCTGATTCTCATCCCTGTGATCTGAAGTCTGTCTGCAAGTTCCTGTTGTGGGTTTGGGTCTGAGAAATAGTAGACAACTGTTGGACTCTACTCCTGTCAGGCAACAGCAAAACTCCATTGATTCAGAGTAAGAGAATTGTAGGAACTGTTTTGGTCTGAGAATACAGCCCCAGTTATTCTCCAGGATGGTCTACATACTGGAAGTGAGGTCCTCCGATGCTCCTGTGTTCTGAGTCACACTTTTTTTATTAATTTATTTTAAACTTAAATACACAACAGGAGAAAAAGATACATATTATAAATAAATATTAAGGTTTAAACACAAAGTAGGAAAAGAAAAGAGAGCTTTGCCATATGTACAGAATAATGCATTTAATTCCCTCTTGGTCATTCAATAAATTTCCATTTCAAGAAAACCTATATAATAAATACTACACATTGTGTTCAAAGATGTTCATCTTTTCTTTATTCCCTTTTAAGTTTTCTTTTTTTCTTTTCTGAACACTTTTTGCTTTTCCCCACTTCTTCATCCTACCTACCCAAGAAGGCTATAATTAAGAATGGGTGCACACACACACAGACACACAAACAAATATACCCACATAATTACATATATACACACATATACATATATATACACACAAACATACATATATACATACATATACTTAGATGCCTACAATCATACTCATATATATATATATATATATATTCATATGCATCTCTACTATATTTGTTTGTTTTGTTTCTCTGAGGGTGGATATCTTCCTTTCTAAGTTCAATTCTTTCCATTTTTTCTAAGTCCATCAACTCATCATTTCCTACATGACAGCAATATTCCAACCTTACACTCTCTAGCCATTTTAAATAGTTTAAAACAATATTGATTAATATGGTTGACATATAGTGTAGTTTTCCTACTTTTATTTTGAGTAAATCTATTTTAGCTTGAACTTTTTTCTGAGATCATGGTTACTACCCAGCTTTTTTTCCTTATAAATGCTACTCCTGACCTTTTATTTTTGTATGTACCTCTTACTTCTTATCCCTCCTGACTCCTGTTTTAATTCTAGCAGCTACCTTGTCTCCTATTACTTAAGCTACTCCCCAAATCCCTCCCTTATCCTCCCATTGCCGTCAATCTAGACACCCTTCTATACTTTGATCCTATTTCCCCATTCTCTTCTTTATAAATTTCAAAAAAATTTGTTCCCTTCTGAATGAATAGATTGTTCTCTCTTTACGCAGATCCAATATGACTAGGGTTCTAGGGTTCTCTCTAAAAATCCCTCCCATATCTTCTCACTCCTCCCTTTCCCTTTAGCCTTTTATTTCTTTCTGAATTTAGATGACTTTTATACATGTATATATGCACATATATGTATGTATACTTGCAGACCACATATACATGTATGTATATATGTATATTCATTGCTCCCTCTTTAACCCATTCCCAATAAGAGTAGGGTTCCAGAACTACCAGGCCTCCTCCCCCATCTAATTTCTCTATGTCAGTTCTTCCTCTTCTACCCCATTTGTATAAGATAATTCCTCTTTTTACCTTTTCTTCAATGTTTGCTTTTTAGAATCACATCATCTTCAAGTCCACACAAATTTTTCTTTTGAACTACCCAGTTAGTAATAATAATGTTACCCATATGTTTTACATTTCCTCTTATGAAAAGTACATAGGGTATTCTCATTGAATTCTTTGTATCGGTCTTCAATATGTATCTTTTATTTCTCATATCTTGTATGTCAAATTTTCTATGGAGTTCCAGTTTTTCCAACAAAATCCTGAAAGGTTGTCAATCCACTGAGCCTCTTTTTATTTTCTTCAGGGTTATGCTTAATTTTGCTGAGTATGATATTTACGGCCACAACCCCAGTTCTTTTGTTCTTATATATAGTGTTCCAAGACCTTCAGTCTTTTAGTGATATCACTGCTGGGTCTTGTGAGATTCTAATCATGGCTTGGTCATATTTGAATTGTTTTTTTGTTGCCCCTAATATATTCTCCTTTAGCCATGGGGTTCAGAATTTTACTATGACATTCCTATAGGTTTTCTGCATAGCAGCACTTTCAGGTGGTTATCAGTAGATTTATTTTTTTCTATTTCTACTTTCTCCCCTTGTTTTAACACTTCAAATATTTTTTATTATTTTTGTATTATTGTAAAAAGATTCTTTTTTCATCATAGCTTCCAGGTAGCTCAATTAGTCTTATGTTTTCTCTTCTTGATCTGCTCCAGATCAACTATTTTTCTTCTAAGAAGCTTCACATTCTCATATTTATTTTCATTTTTTATACATTGTTTTATTATTTCTTTGTATAACTTTACTGGCTTCCCCTAGCCGAATTCCAAATTTTCAAGGAGTCATTTTCTTCCTTAAGAATCTAGATCTCCTTTTCTCATTGATTGACTTTCTTTTCATGTTCTTATTGGATTGTTATTGTATTTTTATTTTTTTCCTCAATCTCTCTCATTTGTTTTTTAAAGTCTTTTTAAAGCTCTTCTATGTGTTCTTTTGGGGCAAGTGACCATTTGAAATTACTCTTTCAAGTAGGAGAGGTGTTTTTGTTTTCATTTTTTGCTTCAATATCCTCTTCTGAAGATGAACCTCAGTCTTCTCTACTCCCATAGTAACTTTCTCTATTTGGGTTCTTTCTCCTTTATGTGATCTTTTTCTTCCTTCCTTCCTTCCTTCCTTCCTTCCTTCCTTCCTTCCTTCCTTCCTTCCTTCCTTCCTTCCTTCCTTCCTTCCTTCCTTCCTTCCTTTCTTCCTTCCTTCTTTTCCTTCCTTCCTTTCTCTCTTCCTCTCTTTTTCTCTTTTTTTCTCTCTCTTTTTCTCTCTCCCTCCCTCCCTCTCTCTCTCCCTTTATTTCTTTCTTACCAGTTTATTATAATCATCTCTGATTCTGAGGTACAGCATATGGTGCCAGAGGGATATGGTGCCTCTGGCTGCAGAGCTTCTTTAGTTCTCTCCTCTGGCCTGGAACTGAAACAAAAAATTCTTTCCTCCTATAAATGCTCGGAACCAGCAGTGTTCCCACTCCACTGCTTCTGCACTCACCAGGCATGAGTTGGTTCTTTTTTGCCTAACTTCTAGCCTCAGAGCACACCAGGCTCAGGGGTTTAACTTCAGGGATTCCCTCAATTTTCTCCCACTCAGATAACCAACTCCCCACCCACACTGTCTAGGAGGTGAAAATTCCTGTGGCTGGGACTGAGACTACCTCTCAACCCAGCTAACCCTAGAACTTGATGCTTGCTGTTTCAGCAGAACTAGCCTGAAGGTGTTTATACTTCATAGGGACCATACTTCATTCCTGGGATTTTTTTTTCCAGTTGCAGTAGGAGGACCACTGTTTTGCCCCAATTTTTTTTTTTATTTTTACTGCTCTGTGTTCACCCTGGGGTATTATTTTGTCTTGTTTGTGGGGGAAATCTAGAGAGCTTAAAAGTTTCTGATCTACTCCACCATCTTCCCAGTGGCCTCTCCTGAGTCACACTACTTTTTCTGTACTTCCTTCTCTCTAGCACTTTCCAGTGCCACATTGAATGACATGCTGGGCCCAAGTTTACCTTGCCTGTGTGCCCTGAATTTATAATCCAGAACTGAGTAGTGAGTGACAAAGCTACAAGTCATATCTCCATTGCAATGCTGTTAAGGGTCTTGGTTTGTCCCAGGATAGATCTAGTACCTCTTGTTGCCCTGTTTCACAGCTTCTCCCTAGGTATTATTGTGTTCCACCTATAACTTGATTCACATCAGGCCTCTCTCCAGGATCATGCCTGATTCAAATGACTACAGGCCTCTCCATCTATTTATATGTGTAGATCTGGGCTAGAAAAATGACTCACTGTCTTTTTCTGGACTTCCCCATCTACGGGAGGCAGAAGTAAGATGGCAGAGTAGAAGGACTGATCTGTAAAAATTCTTCTCTATAGCCTATAAAATACCTGTAAAAAGTAACTGTAAACAAATTCTAGAGCAGTAGAAGCCACAAAACAACAGATTGAAAAAGATTTCCAGCCCAAGACAACCTGGAAGGCTGTTAGGAAAAGTTTATCATACCAGGCTCAAAGTGGAGTGCAGACCAGCCTTGGCTGTGCTGCATGGCATGGACAGGACTGAAGCAGGCTTCAGGAGGCAGAATTCCCAGCAGCAGCTGTGGATCCCAGATTTCTCAACTCATCAACACCAAAGTCAGCTTAAAAGGTCATTGAGAAAGCTCTTTCACCTGCGTGAGAAGGGAATGTGGTCTGGCCCCACCAGCAGCAACTACTGAAGTGCCAGCATCCATTTTTGGAGCCCTCCATGTAAAGACTCCGGGGGAGTTGAGCAGCTGATCTGGATCTCAGCCCTGAGTGGTAGCCCTGGAGTGAGAAGGAGTGTGGGCATGGTGAAGCTGGAGGTGGTTGTGGAGAGGGAATTCTACTCACAGATCCTAGGCAGAAAAGTTTTTGGCAGCTTCTAGACCAGTGTACAGGCCAGGAGAGGAGTAAACTCCTCTCTGTTGATTGTGCCACCTTGGCAGAACTGAGAACTTACAAGTCCCCAGAGTATATCCTCCCCTTGACAAAGGACTCAAAAGTCTAGTAACTGACTGGGAAAAAGCCCTCAAAAGAGAAAAATAATAAGATGGTTAATTTCTTGCTGAACAGATATTTTCTTCCATCCTTTCAGATGAGGAAGAACAATGCCATTAGAGGAAGACATAAAATTCAAGGCTTCTGCATCCAAAACCTCCAAAATAAATATGCAATGGTCTCAGGCCATGGAAGAGCTCAAAAAGGATTTTGAAAACCAAATAAGAGAGGTCAAGGAAAAATTGGGAAGAGAAATGAGAGCAATGAAAGAAAATCATGTAAAGTGAGTCAATAGCCTACTGAAGGAGACCCAAAATATGTTGAAGAAAATAGCACCTTAAAAATGGATTTCCCCATCTAAAACAATATTTTATTAGGGTGCATTTTCCAGGTCTGATTCAAGGATTTTTTCAAAGCGATAACTCCTTGCTGCTATTCCACTGTCTTCACTCTACCATTGAAATTTCCTTCTTAAAATAACTACACACTCCCTTTGAATCTTTGCATACACTACTTCCCTTCACTCACTCTTCTATCCAGCAAAAAATGGCTTTTATTGTTACTCATCATATAAAAAATTCCATCATCATACTTTTGCACAGTTATTTCCAAGCCTCTTGACATTTTGCCTCTTGGAATCCCCAGAAGCCTTTACATCAGCTCAATTTTCAATTTCTCAAGGAAGTCTTTCCTGATTCCTCCCCCTTCTAATACCTCCCCTTCCTCAAAGTTTGCTGTATATATTTTGTGTATATTTATATGTGTATATACTTTCATGCCAACCCCTGCAATAAAATGTAAACTCCTTATAATCAGGGGTTATTTTGTTTTTGTGTTTGTATCCCAAGTCCTTGGCACAGTGTCTCAAGCTCAGGAGGTGTTTAATAACTGAGAATTCTTGTTGAATAACTGAGATTCTATTTAATAATGCACAAATCTTTAGTTAACCAAAATTTTTTGAAAGAATCTTCTCTTCCCTAAAAACAAAATCTACTTCTTAAAATTATTTTATTATATACGCTTTTATTGTTTTTGTTGTTCAGTGATGGAGATTCTATTTGACCATGAATAAATTTTACATTAAGTACAAAATTAAACAAGACTATTCCATTCCGTAAGTATAAAATCTAAGTAACTGTTTCTTAATAATCCTTTTATTTTTCTACATATGCTTTTAAAAACCACATATTGTATTGCTTGAGATTTTTTCTGACCCCATTTGCTGAGATAAGAATGGCAGGAGTAACTGATTTAAGAAACCTATAATGAATCCACATACTGGCACCACTAAAAGACTTATCTGGCTGCTTTGAAAAGCATTTGACTCCGTGATACCTACAGTCATCATGATGAGGTGGAATCTCAGAAATGAAAGAAGATTCAGTAATTTTAATAAAACCTACGATGCACCAAGGCATCAGGGAAACTGGGATCTATACTATCTCTACTATTACTAGTCATATAACCAAGAGAAAGTAATTTTAGACTCCCTGGAATTGACATTGCTTAAATTCTATTGAATTTAATATATACTATTTTCAGAATAATTACATATTAATATATGGAAATATATCCATATATTAATGTCTAATATATGGATATATTTATCCACATGGGAAGCATGATTCATCTTCAGTCATTTAGGGTCATGATGGATCACTGTATTAATCAATCTTTAAGAACCCTAAAGTAGTTTTTTTTAATTATTGTAATCCAATGTTCTTCACATTTCCCCTAAAACTTGTTCTTCCTCCTAAATCTCATCTCTAGAACCATTATTCTCTCAGTCACAAAGGCTTATAATTTAAGAGATCTTTTATGTCTCATGCGTCCCTCACCATAGCTTCCACTGAATCTGTTGCCATGTCTTGCAAATCTTGCCCATATTATTACCCATAGACTTTACTTTCTTTGCATTCCCATTGTAGGCAAATAAATTCAAATACTAATTATCTCTTTTTGAACTACATAGATAACACCAGACATTCCTCTTTCCAATCTATGCTTTATAGTGCTGCCCAAATAAATTTCTTAATTCATTGCTCTGATCATGATACACCTCTATTCCTCAAAGACTTTAATATCAATGTTACCTACTTAATAAACTGTAAACTGTATATCTATATATGAATAGTCCTTTGAAACTGATAACTGGGTTACTTTCAGTTTCATCTCATACTGTTCTCTTTTACATACTCTCCAAAAGGTCAGGCAACTACTCTGTATTCTTTTCTCTGGTCCTCACTTGCTGATATGTCCTTGTGCATGTACCAATTGAGACCTCACTCTCTATCTTCAAGGGACAACTCAAGCATTGCTTATTCCATGAAATTTTCACAACTTCCATCCATTCACAATCATAGAGATAAACACAAAAAAATAATATGTTTCCTCCAGTTTTCCATATTACTTTGGTTGGACTCCTTTATTCTTGTGGTGTTTGGTTTTTAACAGTGAAAGCTTTTTGAATGAAATTTTGTGCTACATATTTATATCCCCAATTTTTATCCCAGTAATGTTAGCTCATAGAATGTTAAGAAACATTTGCAGAATTTTATCAAATAATCTTAACCAGAAAGGATCATAGAGATAGGTGACTTAGCCATGCTGGCTAAATCTTACAAAATAGGAAACTGAGACCTAGAGAGGTGGAGTGATTTGCTCAGTTACACAGAATGGAGAAGAGCTGGAATTTGAATTGAGGTATTTTGTCTCCATTTCTCACAATGTTTCTATTACCCTTTGAATTGAAATATTTGAAAATTTTGATCTAATGTAGAAGGAAAAATGACCCAGTTATATGCTGCTTCAGAGATCAGAACACAGAAAAGTAAGTTGAAGATATAAAAATATGATTTTTGATCAAGAAAATAAAGAATTGTCTAATGGAAGAGCTATTCAACAAGGGAATGGTTGTTTTGTGAATTTGTAAGCTTCTGTCTTCAGAGATTCAAATGGAGAACTTTTATTACTGAATAATAACTGACATTTATTGATGTTTTGGGGTTTTCAAAGAACTTTATAAATATATTTCATTTATTCCTCGAAACAAACCTTGGATGTAGTTGCTCTTTATTATCCCATTTTACATCTGAGGAAACTAAGGCTCATGGAGGTTAAGGACTTGCTCAGGTTCACACAGCACGTAAGAATCTGACCAAGATTCAAATTCAGTTTTCCTTACTGCAAAAAAGGCATTTTATTCATTATACTATTTTATCTCACAAGGAAATTATATCATAAAAATTTAGCATGAACAGAGATCCTTAAAAAAATGTAATTTAGAAATCATTTATTTTACACGTAAGGAAATTGAGGTCTATTGAGAAAACTACATTCTTATAACATGAAATTTATCTCTCCAAACTACCAAAAGCCACCTTATCATGCAAAGATTGTTATACCTAACATGCTAATTCTCTTCCAAAATAAGCATTTGTAATATTAATATTTAAATTGTGGAAGGCATTCTTGCTTTGAATACAAGACTAGATTAGGTCATTTTTCAGACCCTTTCCAAATCTATGAGTCATGATTTTTGCACTGACAGTTTTATTTGAGTCTCCCTCTGCAGGGGCTCCTTACAGACCTTTGTGCATGCTGCCTACACAGGCCACTTAGGAACAGAGGAAGATATGTACTGTGCAATAGTAGTGAACCTCATCACATCGTGGGTGTTGTTACAGGGAAAGAAGGAATTTAGGTTCATTTTATGAAGAATGAGAGCTGTCTCATTAACTCCTTTTCTCTGAATGAGAATCTTAACTTACATTCTTTACTTACTCCCAAGCTATTGTAGAAAGTTGAACCTGACTGAAAATCATTCATTCTAAATATAATGGCTTTAGTGTCTACAAAGACAATTTATATTTAGTTTCCAATTTTATATTAACATTTAACACACATCTTTCTGCATCAAGATTCCTGATGAACATTTTAAGATGAGATATACTGACATGAAAATGTACCACTCAAGCACATATTCCTTTATTTTTTTCTTCAAATATTGGAGGGGAAACACTTTCAAAACTTACTAAAAAGGTTACTTTCTAAACTTCTAAAATACAAAAGCTAGAATCATTCCCAACCCCACTTGAATTAGAATGGAAGCACCTTAAGTGCAGGGGTGTCTTTATTTTAATCTTTGTATTCCCAGAGCACAGCACAGTGTCCTCAACTTAGCAGGTGTGTCAATAAATATTTGCTGAATTAATACCCTTAACTTAAATTTCAGTTTTACAGACTTTCATTATTTAGTTACCTCACCTCTCCCAGAAACTGCATTTGTTTTTGTTTGTTTGTGGGTTTATTTTTCTTTGTTTTATTTTCCTTAAAATGGCAAGAAAAATCACCTACTGTGATACAGAGCAATCTTTCACTGGAGGAAAGAGGCAATTGGTCAGTACACTTAATGGTGTGTATCTACATCTGCATAGGTACATATATATATGTATATATCTGCTACATATATCTGTATATATATATATATGTGTGTGTGTGGGTGTGTATATATATATATCTGCTCTGGTTTGTTTATTTAAAAAAAAAAAAAACGATTGGGCAGAGCCAAGATGGTGGAGTAGAAGGATAGATCTGCTCTAACTCTACCCACATAGCCCATAAAATACTTGTAAAAATGACTCTAAACAAATTCTACAGCAGCAGAAGCCACAAAACAACAGAGTGAAAGAGATTTCTAGCCCAAGACAGCCTGAAAAGCCAACAGGAAAGATGTATTCTAGCAGACTCAGAGGAGAGCACAGCTCATCCTTGGCTGTGCTGCAGGACATGGACAGGACTGGAGAAGGCTTCAGGGTGTGGAATGACAGGTAGCAGGTGCAGTTCCCAGATTTCTCAATCCACCAATGCCAAAGATAGCTTCAAATGTCTGTAAGAAAGCTCTTTTACCTGGGTGAAAGGGGAACACAGTCTGGCCACAGTCCTGGCCCCAAGGTGGCAACAGTTTCCACATTTGGAGCCCTGTGACTAAAGACCCTAGAAGAATAGAGCAGCTGATCTGAGTTTCAGTTCTGAGAGGCAGTCCTTGGATGAGGAGGAATGCCGGCATGGTAGAGATGTGTGACTTTATGAGAAATGAAGAAATTAAAAAAAAACAAAGCCAAAAAGGTGAAAAAAAAATAGAAGACAATGTGAAAAATCTCATTGGAAAAACAACTGACCTGGAAAACAGATTCAGGAAAGACAATTTTAAAATTATGGGACTACCTGAAAGCCATGATCAACAAAAAGAGCCTAGATACCATTTTTCACAAAATTATCAAGGAAAACTGCCCTGATATTCTAGAACCAGAGGGTAAAATCAATATTGAAAGAATCTACCAATCACTTCCTGAAAGAGATCCAAAAAGAAAAACTCCTAAGAATATTGTAACCGAATTCCAGAGTTACCAGGTCAAGGAGAAAATATTGCAAGCAGCCAGAAAGAAACAATCTGAATATTGTGGAAATATAATCAGGATAACACATGATCTAGCAGCTTCTACATTAAGGGATTGAAGGGGTTTGGAATATCACATTCCAGAAGTCAAAGGAATTAGCATTAAAAGCAAGAATCACCTACCCAGCAAAACTGAGTATAATATTTCAGGGAAAAATTTGGCATTCAATGAAATAGAGGACTTCCAAGAATTCTTGATAAAAAGACCAGAGCTGATTAGAAAATTTACCTTTCAACATGAGGATCAAGAGATGCATGAAAAGGTCAACAGGAAAGATAAATCATTAAGGGACTTAACTAAAAATGAACTGTTTACATCCCTACATGGAAAGATAATATTTGTAACTCTTGAGACTTTTCTCAGTATTTGAGTAGTTGGAGGGAATATCTATCTATCTATCTATCTATCTATCTATCTATCTATCTATCTATCTATCTATATATCTCAATAGATAAGGAGGGGAGGCACAGGTTGAGTTGAATAGGAAGGGATCCTCAGACTGCATAGTGTCATGCAAGAGAGAGGTAAGGAGACAGTTTGGAATTCAAAATCTTGTGAAAATGAATGTTAAAAACTAAAAATAAATAAATTTACTTAAAAATAAAGTAAAAAGAAACAAATAAAAAATTGAGTTACAGGAAATCAAGATTCTAGTCATCATGAAAACTAAAGTAAAAGTGGTAATGTTTAAAAATTAGCTATAGTTTTATAAAAGCAATAAAAACTACAGCATGATAGTTTTTTTTCTTTTCAATTTAATTGTCCAGAATCATTGCTTTAGCAATGGAAACTATCTCAGAGGTCCAGTACAGATGAAGAAACTTGTTATTTAGTTCCCCTCTGCTACTTTACAAATAAAGACATTGATGCCTAGAATAGCCTCTGTTTACTCTGACCTATGGTAGAGCAACCTTTAGTAGTACAGTAACCTTTACTACTCAGAGAGTAGTAGAGAATGGATTTGAACCTAGGTCTTCTGATTCCTGATTCAGCACTTTTTTCTACTATACCCTGTTGTTTCCAGAAAGCATAAATGTTTCTCTTGAACATCCTGACAAGCAAATAACCATCGTTTCTCTGCCATACTAGTTATCTGTTAGTGCTAAATCGCTTTTACACCTCCAGTCTTACCTCTCTCGTGTTCTCTAATTACTCCTGCCCATTACTGTTAAAATATAGTCACTTGGAGGGGCAGAGCCAATATGGTGGAGTAGAAAGACACATATACTGTAATGCTTCACCCACAGTCCACAAAATACCTGCAAAAAATGATTCTCAACAAATTCTAGAGCACCAGAAGCTAAAGAACAACAGAGTGGAAAAGGTTTCCAGTCAAAGAAAACCTGGAAGGCCAGCAGAAAAGGTCTATCTCACAGGATGATGAGAGCAGTGGAGCCCATCTCTGGCCAAGAGACACTGGGAGGAACAGGACCTGAACAGACCTCCAGGGAAGAGTTCCTGGCAGGGAGGGTCCCAGATGCCTCAACCCACAAGCAACAAATAAAGCTCCAAAGGTCAGTGTGGGAGGGTTTTTCCAACTGAGCAAGAGGGGACTGAGATCCTTCCAGCACTAGCCCCAGGTAGCAGTAGAAGTGGAGGCAGCAGCAGCAGGAGGCCGGCACCTATTGTGGCCATGGAAGCAGCCTGTTCAGCTTAAAGCCCCTGGGGGAATTGAGTAACTGATCTGAATTTCAGCTCTCATTGGTGGCTCTGTTCCCACCCAAAGCCCTTGGGGGAATTGAATTGAGCAGCTAATCTGAATCTCAACTTTGGGAACAGTACTGGGGGGAGGAGGAGCACTGGGACCCTCCTCTTAACAAAGGTTTCAGAAGTCAAGTAACTAGCTGGGAAGATGTCCAAAAATGGGAAATAAAATAAGACAATAGAAAGTTGCTTTCTTGGTGAACAGGGGTCTCCTTCAATCCTTTCAGATGAGGAAAAACAAGGCATACTATGAGAGGAAGTCAAGGCTTCTGCCTCCAGTACCTCCAAAATGGGCCCAGGTCATAGAAGAACTTGGAAAGTGAATCAGCAGCTTGCTAAAGGAGAACCAAAACAATGCCAAAGGAAAAAAAAACACCTTTAAAAATAGGTTAACTCGATTGGAAAAAGAGTTTCAATGCCAATGAGGAGAAGGAGGCTTTAAAAAGCAAAATTAGCCAAATGGAAAAGAAGGTTCAAAAACTCACTGAACAAAATAATTCTTTAAGAGAGAGAGTGGAGTTCAGGGAAGTTAATGACCATGAGATAAATCAAGAAGTTAGAAAACAAAATTAAAAAATTGAAAAAAATAGAATATAATGTGAAACATCTCATTGAAAAAACAACTGACCTGGAAAATAGATCCAGGAGAGACAATTTAAAAATTATGGGACTCCCTGAAAGTCATGATCGAAAAAAAGAACCTAGACATTAACTTTCATGATATTATTAAGGAAAATTGCCTTGATATTTTAGAACCATAGGGCAAAATAAATATTGAAAGAATTCACCTATCACCCCCTGAAAGAGACCCAAAAAGAGAAACTCCTAGGAATATTGTGGCCAAATTTCAGAGTTCCCAGGTCAAGGAGAATATATTGCAAGCAACTAGAAAGAAACAATTCAAGCATTGTGGAAATACAATCAGGATAACACAGGATCTGGCAGCTTCTACATTAAGTGATCAAAGAGCTTGGAATAGGATATTCCAGAATTCAAAGGAACTGGGATTAAAACCAAGAATCACCTACCCAGCAAAACTGAGTATAATACTTCAAGGGAATAAATGGTCACTCAATGAAATAAAGGACTTTCTATCATTCATGATGAAAAGACCAGAACTGAAGAGAAAATTTAACTTTCAAACACAAGAATCATGCGATACATGAAAAGGTAAACAGAAAAGAGAAACTATAAAGGACATTCTAAAGCTGAACTGTTTGCATTCTTACATGGAAAGACAATGTTTGTAACTCTTGAAACTTTTCTCAGTATTTTAGAAAGTGGAGGGATTATACACACACACACACATATAGACAGAGAATACAGGTTGAGTTGAATCAGAAGAAATGATATTCATAAAAAATTAAACTAAATTAAGGGGTGAGAGAAGAAAATAGTGGGAGGAGAAAGGGAGAAATGGAATGGGGCAGGCTATCACTCATAAAAGAGATAAGAAAAATATTGTTCAATGGAGTAGAAAAGGGAGAAGGTGAGTGGGGAAAAGTGAAGCTCACTCTGTTCACTTATGGTTTAAGGAAGAAATAACATACTCAATTTGGTGTGAAAATCTATTTTATGCTACAGAAAAGTAGGAGAGAAAGGGGCGAGTGGGGTAAGGGGGATGATAGAAGGGAGGGCAAATGGAAGAAGGGAGTAACTAGAACTAAATGCTTTTGGGAAGGGACAAGGTCAAGTGAGAGAATAGGAAAAAAGGGGGGGCAGAGTGTCGGATGGAGGGCAATATAGTTAGTTGTACACAACATGACTATTATGGAAGTATTTTGCAAAATGACACATATATAGCCTGTATTGAATTACTTGCCTTCTCAGTGGGGATGGGTAGGGAGGGAGGCAGGGAGATAAGTTGGAATTCAAAGTATTACAAACAAATGTTAGGAATTATTATTGCATATAACTGGGAAATAAGAAATACAGGTATTGGGGTACAGAAATTTATCTTGCCCTATGAGAAAAGAGAGAAGATAGGTATAAGGGAAGGGTGAGGTGTGATAGGAGGAACGGTACATTGAAGGAAGGGGTAAGCAGAATGCAATGTATTTTGGGGTGGTGGGAGGGGAGAAATGGGGAGAAAAATTGGAACTCAAATTTTGTGTAAATGAGTGTCAAAATCTAAAAATAAATAGATAAATGAAATATAGGCACTTTTTCATTAATTTGGTGACATTATTCCTTAAAATGTGTCAATAGCTATCTTCTATTGCCTACTGAGCAAGTTTAAATATTAGATATGAATTCTAAACTCCCCACAAAAGAGGGTCAATCAATGAAGAATCAGATATAGTGGAATGAACACTGAGTTTGGAGTCAAAGTGCCTGAGTTTAAAACACAACTTAATCACTTAACTACCTGTGAAATAGATGACTAGTAGGTTCCTCTCTCTAGATAGAATTCATTTTCTGTATTTTAATAGTAAAATGAAAAGATTGGACTAGATCACTTGATGTTGGAAGCCCTTTTTGAAAGCACTCACAGAATCTTTCAAGACTTTTCTCATATTACTTTCTTCCATGCACTGCAAGTTTTTCGTGAAAATATCCCGCAACCTTGACCTTTTATACATTTTCCCCTACTCAGAAAATTCCCTTCTCACTTCTATTTTTTCCAGAAAGCCTAGCGACCAAAAAAATAATACTTTTGTAATTTTATCAGCATGATACTGAATATATTGATTGATTTAGGAAGGACTGGCATTTTTACTATATTAATTCAGCCTGCCCATTAGTAGTCATTATTTCTCCAATTATTTAAAATTTCATTTGTATGAATAGTGTTTTGCAATTGAGTTTATGTAGTTCTTCTATGTTGGTGGGTAAACTCCCAAATATTTTATGCTCTCCAAAGCTACTTTAAAATGAAATTGTTATATCTCTTCCTGCTGGCTGTTGTTGATAGTATAAATAAGTACTGATTATCTGTGTATGTTTGTTTTATATTCTGCAACTCCAGTGAAGTTTTTAACTACTTTGATCATTTTTTTTTAGTTGTCTCTCTAAGATTCTCTAAATAAACAACATATAATCTGAAAAAAAGTGAGTTTCATTTCTTTTCCTATGCTTTTGCCTTCAATTTATTTTTTATGTTTAATTACTCGTACAATATTGCACTATGTTTTACTATTGTATATTTGTACACAATTGTATATTGTATAGTAATGGATATTCATGATTCACTCCTAATCTTGGAAAGAGTTCTACCTTATGTGCATTGTAAATAATAACTGATCTTAGTTTTAGATAGATACCATTTATAATTTTAAGGAAAGCTCCTTTTATTCCAATATTTTTTAGCGTTTTTAATATGAAATAATAAGCACCTATTTAAGTAATCACATAATTTTTATTGTTTTTATTATTAATATGGTCAGTTATGCTTAGAGTTATCCTACTATTGTACCAGTCCTCCATTTCTAGTATAAATCTAGCTTGGTCATAGTGTATAATCTTTGTGATATATTTCTATAATCACTAGAATTTTTTTAAAAATTCATTTATTTAACTTTTTACATTCATTTTCACAAAATTTTTGGTTCCAAATTTTCTCCCCATGTATCCCCTCCCCCCACCCCAAATACACTGAACATTCTAATTTTCCCTATCACCAATCTGCCCTCTCTTCTATCCTCCCTCCCTTCCCTTGTCCCCATCTTCTCTTTTGTCCTGTAGGGCCAGATGACTTTCTTTTCCCCATTAACTGTATTTATTACTTCCTAGTAGCAACAGCAATACTAAATAGTTGTTCCTAAAACTTTAAGTTCCAAATTCCCCCCATCCCTCCCTCCCCTCCCATTCCCTTTGGGAAGGCAGGCAATTCAATATAGGCCATATCTGTGCAGTTTTGCAAATGAATTCTCTAATAGTTGTGTTGTGTAAGATTAACTCTATTTCCCTCCATCCTATCCTGCCCCATATTGCTTCTATTCTTTCTTTTGATCCTGTACCTCCCCAAGAGTGTTGACTTCAAATTGCTCCCTCCTCCCATTGCCCTCCCTTCCATCACCTTCCCCCACCCTGCTTATCTCCTTCTCCCCCACGTTCCTGTATTGTAAAATAGGTTTTCATAACAAAATGAGTATGCATTTTATTCCTTCCATTAGTCGAATGTGATGAGGGTAAATTTCATGTTTTTTTCTCAGCTCTCCTCTTTTTCCTTCCACTAAAAAGTCTCCTGCTTGCCTCTTGATTGAGAGATAATTTACCCCATTCCATTTCACCCTCTCTCCTCCCACTACATTTCTCTCTCAAAGTTTACCTTAATTTCTTTTAAGATATGGTCCCATGCTATTCAATTCACTCTGTGCTCTCTGTCTCTGTGTGTGCACACGTGTGTACATGTGTGTGCATGTGTGTACATGTGTATGTGGTCCCATCAACTACTCAGATGCTGAAAAGTTTTAAGAGTTACAAATATTGTCTTTCCATGTAGGAATGTAAACAGTTCACTTTTGGTAAGTCCCTTCTGACTTCTCTTTGCTTTTTACTTTTTCATACTTTTCTCATTCTTGTGTTTGCAAGTCAAATTTTCTTTTCAGCTCTGGTCTTTTCATCAAGAATGATTGAAAGTCCTCTGTTTCATTGAAAGACCATATTTTCCCCTGAAGTATTATACTCAGTTTTGCCGGGTAGGTGATTCTTGGTTTGAGTCCTAGTTCCTTTGACTTCTGGAATATCCTATTCCACACCCTTCGATCCCTTAATGTAGAAGCTGCTAGATCTTGTGTTATCCTGATTGTATTTCCACAATACTTGAATTGTTTCTTTCTAGCTGCTTGCAATATTTTCTCCTTGACCTGGGTACTCTGGAATTTGGCCACAATGTTCCTAGGAGTTTCTCTTTTTGGATCTCTTTCAGGTGGTGATCGATGGATTCCTTCAATACTTATTTTGGCCTCTGTTCTAGAATCTCAGGGCAGTTTTCCTTGATAATTTCATGAAAGATGATGTCTAAGCTCTTTTTTTGATCATGGCTTTCAGGTAGTCCCATAATTTTTAAATTGTCTCTCCTGGATCTATTTTCCAGGTCAGTTGTTTTTCCCACGAGATATTTCACATTCTCTTCCATTTTTTCATTCTTTTGGTTTTGTTTGGTGATTTCTTGGTTTCTGATAAAGTCATTAGCCTCCATCTGTTCCATTCTCATTTTGAGAGAACTATTTTCTTCAGTGAGCTTTTGAACCTCTTTTTCCAATTGGCTAATTCTGCTTTTGAAAGCATTCTTCTCCTCATTGACTTTTTGAACCTCTTTTGCCAATTGAGTTAGCCTATTTTTCAAGGTGTTATTTTCTTCAGCATTTTTGGGGGTCTCCTTTAGCATGGTATTGACCTGTTTTTCATGCTTTTCTTGCATCTCTCTCATTTCTCCTCCCAGTTTTTCCTCCACCTGTCTAACTTGATTTTCAAAATCCTTTCTGAGCTCTTCCATGGGCTGGGCCCATTGGATATCTATTTTGGATGTTTGGGATACAGAGGTCTTGACTTCTATGTCTTTCCCTGTTAGTAAGCATTGTTCCTCCTTATCAGAAATGAAAGGAGGAAGAAACATCTGTTCCCCAAGAAAGTAGCCTTCCATGGTCTTATTTTTTTTCCCTTTTCTTGGCATTTTCCCAGCTAGTTACTTGACTTCTGAGATTCCTCTGCACCCCCTGCCTAGACCCACCCAGCTAGTGCTTGGGTCTGAGATCCAAATGCTGCTTCCCAGCCTCAGGGCTTTTAGTGGTGGGCAGGGCTGCTATTCAATGTCAACTTAAGTTGTGGTGCTCAGGTGTGGCTCGGCTACTATTCAGGGTAAGATTAAATTCAGTTTCTCAGGTGGGGGCAGGGCCACCTCCCAGGCTCAGTTCCCTCAGAGGGTTTATGCAGAGATCTTCAGTAATGGATCTGAGCTCCTGTCTGCTCTGGAAGCCCCTGGCCATGGCTTCCTCCCACTGCTGCCTCCCAAGGGGGGCCTGAGTTATGGAGACACCCCGCTCCCCTCTTGACCAGCCCAGAAATCTCTCTCACTGACCTGTGGCACCTGTGGGTGGAGGGACATTTACGGCTGCAGGAGGTTCCCGTCCCCGAAGACTGCTCGGATCTGTTCCTCTCTGGGCCACGCGGCCAGGGCAGGGCAGAGGTGGGGTCCGCTGTTTGGTGCACCACGGATCTTTGGTGGCTGTTTTTCAGGGCTCTCTGGAATGGAAATCTCCCCTGCTCCGTTGCTGTGCGGCTTGCACTGCTCCAGAATTTGTGGGGAGTTATTTTTACAGGAAAGTTATGGGCTGTGGGTTTGGAGCTAGCATATGTGAGTCTTTCTACTCCACCACCTCCCCTTCACTAGAATTTTATTTAAATTTTTGCATCAATGTTCATTACAAAAATTAGTCTGTAGTTTTCATGCTCTGGTTTGATTCTCCCTGATTCAACCATAAAAAGCATATTGATGTTTAGAAGAAATTTGGTAGGGCTCCTTATTTACTTATTCTTTCAAATGGGATTAGAATTAATTGTTCTTTAAATGTTTGTTAGATTTTGCTTTCAAATCAATCTTGTCCTTGGATTTTTTAAAAAAATGCATTTCGAGGAACAAAAAGGTGATAATGTTAGGGGAACCAATGAAAAAAATTAAAAAGAAAGGGGGTTAGCATTACCCAGAATTATGGGCACATAATTTAGTAATAAAAGGTGACATTATAAGAAATTAGTGTAGTATGAAATCACTTATCAAATCTATGGATAAGGGAAGACCAAACAAGAGGAAGGGTTTCATACAGAGTAAAATGAATAATTTTGATTATATAAAATTTCAGAAGTTTTACTCAAGCAAATTCACTGTAGCAAAACTTAAAAAGGAAAGATTAAGTTGGAGCAGGGAGGAAAAGTCTTCCAGTAAGTTTCTCAAATAAAAGTCTCATTTCCAAGACATATAAGAAATGATCATTATATAACAATAATAATAAAATCAAATTTCCAAGAAATAAAACAAATAGACAATTTTCAGAGGAAGAAATTCAGGTGAACAACCATATGTAAAAATTCTCTAAAACTCTAATGATTAAACTAAAAAATGACAATTAGAATAACTATGAGGTAATACATCAATCCACAGGGTGGCCAAGATATAAAAGAAAAGGAAAATAATAAATGATGGAGGGAATGTAAGAACATAAGTACACTAAAACATAGTCAGCAGAACAATGAACAAGTCCCAGGCATTCTGGAAAACAATTTGAAACTGTGTCCCTAAAGCTAATAAACTGTGTAAATGCTTTCACCTAATGACACCAATGAGCTTACAACAAAAAGAGACAAAAGAAGAGAAAAAGGCACCGTATGTGAATAAATACTGAAAGCACTTCTTTTTGTGTGTGTATGGTGAAAAACTTGGATATTAGGTGCATGCTCTTCATTGTGAAACAGCTGAGCAAGATATGCTATTATGAATGTAATGGAATGCAATTGTGTTATAAGATATAATAGAGTTGATTTCAGAAAAAAATCTAGAAGGACACATATTAACTGCAAAATAAAATGAGCAGACCTAAAAGTAACAGCAATATTTTAAAGATAATCAAGTTTGAAATACATAGTAACTTTGATCAACACAAGGCAGTTCCAAAGGATTAATGCTGAAACATTCTAGGCACCTCCAGATAGAGAGACGATAAACTCAGAATGTAGATTAGCAAATATATTTTCTTTTTCTTTCATTTTTTGGGCATATCTAATGTGGGAATTTGTTTTATATGACTGTGCATATGTGTAATGTGTTTTATTTTCTTTCTTTGTCATTGTGTAGGGGGAGGCAGTACAATAGAATTCAGAACTTAAAATAAAATAAAAATGATTTAATTGTAGAAGCAATTTTTTAAAAATGATCCTATGTATCCTTCAATGCTCACTTTCTACAATAAACGTTCTCTGTTCCACCAAGGAAAAAAATATACTTTTATCACAACTCTTATGACAATTTGTTTGTAATTCTTTTATTCATCTTAATATTTAATCTATATCACATCTACTTTCACACACTGCTCCTCTTCATTAGAATCTAAATTGCTTGAGTTTATGGAGCAATGATTTTTTTTCTTATTCTGTTAGAGTGTATCACATATTGCTAACATGTAATAATAATATTAATGTTGTTAGTTCATATTATATAATATAGTAATGTAGTTAGCAGAACTATTGAATTTTGTGCAAATTATATCATTTAAACTTCACCATAATCAAGTGAAGTCTGTGCTATATACCCCATTCTACATGTGAGGAAGCCCAGACTTGAGTTAAGTGAGTAGCCTAAAGGCATACAACTACTAAGAACAGCAGGTGTTAGTCATAGATCTTTCTGATTCCAAGCCTAATATTCCACTTTAGATGCAATGCTCCCTCTTAATTAATGCATTTTTTAATGAAATGAATTTGTATTTACCAAAATTATAGTAGAATATGCTTAAAGGAAGAGAAAATAACCTTCTAGAAGTGTTGAAAGCTATATCCTAGAAAGTGATAGCAAACATCATATTAAAGGTATGTATGAGATATTATAACTAAAGTACTTTGTGAATCTTAAAACACCATGTAAGTGTTATTATTATTTGAAAGATCAACAGGCAAATACGTTTCCAAAGCAATGAACTTCTTGAAAATATTCAGGTTATTCTCAATACCTGAAAGAATTTATTTTCCAAAACAATAACTTTTGAGATTACATATACTCAAACACACAGAGTAGAGAATACTTTTTTCTTCATTCACATTTTTTACAGACAATGGCAAATGAGATAAATTGTTTCCAGAGCTGTAAAATATAATGTTGAAAGCATATAGGAGTTTAAATTAATGCATAGGAAATTTATAGGATTTTAGAGTCAAAAACTAAAGCAAGAATAAAATAAATTGTTAAACAAAATAAATGGTAACCAAATTCAAGCAATATATCTATGTAGAACATTCCTTTTAATCAATTCACAGCAGTAATAAACGAATTAGGAAAAATATGCACTGGGTGAATTTAATAATGCCACACAGGAGTTTTCAAAGTAAAATCTACATTAAAAATAAAACATAATTAATGGAGAAATGTGCTTTTTTCATGTTGTGGAATTGAAAGTCATATAGTTAAAACAATTTTTAAAGTTATCTCACATCACAGTGCTAACCAATTATGTTTCTCCTTGTGCCTAATTGAGGTTATTTAGAATGTCAAATGATAAAGACTAGGGGAAAAAAATGTAACAATTTCTCCAGAGGAAAAGTTTTCTTCAAGGTTAGATTTACAAGATTATAGACCTAGATATCTGCAAAATGTTGTGACCTATGATTATACCATTATGAGCAATTCAGAAAGGAATACATAGTATGGATGGAAATCTTTTCTTTCATTTTTCTAAGTTCAAAACTTCACCTTTCACTTTAGAATGAGGCAAAAATGGGTAATAAAACAAATTAACCCAATGAAATAAATGATTTCACATCACACTTATCAGATGGGCTAACATGACAAAACAAGAAAATGATAAATGTTGGGAAAGATGTGGGAAAGTTGGAAAATCAATGCATTGTGGGTGGAGTTGTGAACTGATCCAACAAATCTGAAGAGCAATTTGGAACTATGCCCAAAGGGCTATAAAATTGTGTATACCCTTTAATTGAGCAGTACCACTTCTAGATCTGTATTCTAAAGAGATCATAAAAATGTGAAAGTGACCCAAATGTACAACCATATTTAAAGTAGTTCCTTTTGTGGTGGCAAAGAATTCAATATTGAGGGGATACCCATCAACTGGGGAATGGTTGAACAAGTTGTGGCATATCAATGTGATGGAATTATGTTCTTCCATAAGAAATAATGAGCAGGTAGATCTCAGAAAAACCTAGAAAGACTTCCATCAACTGATGCTGAGTGAAACGAGCAGAACCAGGAGAACATTGTACACAGTAATAATCACATTGTGCTAAGATTAATTTTGATAAGATTTAATTCTTCTTAGCAATGCAAGGATCTAAGAAAACTCCACAAAACTCATGATGGAAAATGCTATTCACCTCTAGAGAAAGATCTGATGGAGTCTGAATGCTGATCAAAGTATACTATTGTGTTCTCTTTTTTCTTTTGTTGTTTTCTTCTTTCTCCTGGTTTCTCCAATTGTTTCTAATACTTCCTTCAACATGAGTAGAATGAAAATATGTTTAATTTGAATATATATGGAGAGCTTTTATATATATATATATATGTCAGGTTGAACACTGTCTTGGAAAAGGTGACAAGGAGGGAGAGGGAGAAAATTAAAAATTCAAAGCTTATGGAAGTGAATGTTAAAACTAAAAATGAATAAATAAATCAAGATGCAATATCACGGAGATTGTAATGAGAAATTCTTAAAGTTTATTGGTGCCTCTGTTCTAAAAAGATGAATGATCTCAAAGAAGGGGAGAGGTAACAAAACATGACTTAAGAGAGTGCAACACCCTCAGGAGCAGAGCCAAGATGGTGGACTAGAAGCAGGGATCTTCTAAAACTCTTCCCCCCATACTCATGAAAACACTTGTAAAATGACTCTAAACAAATTCCAGAGAAACTGAAGGCACAAAAAAAAGACTGAAGAAAATTTCCATGCCAAGACAATATGGAAAATTGACAGTGGGTGTTTATTGCACCAGGCTGGGAGTGGAGCATGGTGGAGTGGAGCCCATTCATCGTGGGCCATGCAAGCATAGACGTCCTGGAAAAGGCCTTAGGGGACTGAATCATTGGTTACGGCTGCATTTTTCAGACTTCTCAACCCACAAACACCAAAGACAGCTTCAAAGGTGGGAGGAAAGGGTCTCTCACCTGTCTGAGAGGGGAGTGTATTCCAATCCTTACCTCAGCTGTGGCCCTAGCCCAAAGGCAGCAGTAGCCTTTGCTGAAACTGAGGCTGTTTCTCGAGCCCCTAGCTCAAAGATCAAGCTGGGAAAATGAGCAAAGGGGGAAAAGAAATAGATTATTGATTGGTACTTTCCCAGTGAAGGGGTTTCTTACATCATTGATGACAAGGAAGATCAAACCATGCAACCATAAGAAGACAAAAAAGTCAAAGTTCCTGCATTCAAAGCCTCCAAGAAAAGTATGAATTGGTCTCATATCATGGAAAAGCTCAAAAAGGATTTTGAAAATGAAGTAAGACAAATAGAGGATAAAATTGGGAAGAGAAAAAAACAGTTATGCAAGAAAATAACAAAAATTGACTCAATAGTTTGCTAAAGGAAAACTAAAAAAATGAGGAAGAAAATAACACCTTTAAAATTAGACTAATTCAAATGGCAAAAGAGGCCCAATAAATCAATGAGGAGAAGAACGCCTTAAAAAGCAGAATGTGTCAAATGGAAAAAGAGTTCCAAAAACTCACTGAAGAAAATAATCCATTCAAAATTGCTAAGGGCTGAAGATGCAAAGAAAGGCTAAAAGCATTCCTACCCTCAAGAATATCATATACTACCAGTGGGGACATCATGCAAACCTCTGCACATATTGACTGAAAGAATAATAGTTCACATTAAAAAAGATGCTAATTCTCAAATACATTTATTCCATATTGCACATCATGTCATATAATTATATACCTAAAGGGATTCAGTGTCAACACTCATCTATTGCAACAAGCTCAAATTTCCATGCAGATTTTAACCTTTTCTAATGAGAGTAGTCATGTGATGAAGCTATAACATGGTATCTTTTCACATAAGCTTACTGGGCCTTGACAACCCCTCTCCAGAGGATATAATATCCATCTTTCACCACCTGAGCAGTTCAAAGTGGAAAAAGTCATCAAAATAATAAGCAAGGCATTAAAGGTCTTTATAAAATGAGAATATTTCTTTCACTGAAGAATTAAGGGTTAAAGTCATTCTTCTATAAGTTGTTATAGAATGTTTAATGAGTCCTCTATGCTGAATCATGTTGGGTGATCCATCTCTATAATTATCCTATGTCTTTACATATAAATCTATACTTTTATACACATAATATATACACACTTACATATGTACATATGCATATATACATATAGTCAACTACAGATTTAGAAGTAGCTATCAAGTGATTTTCACTCAATTTAATCTTCTTTATTCTAGATAAACACAAATAAACAACTTGCCAAGAATAAGCAATAAATTTATTGAATTATTTTTAGCAAACAGTGGCTTGTGATTGAGTAAAATGTCTGTACCAAGAAAGAATAATTTCATAAAAATATAAGGAAAGGAAAATGTTCACCATGACCTGATTTTCTCCAGAAAGATTCAAAACTTAAAGGAATAATGATACAAAATGAGCATGCTTTTTAATAAAGAAAAAAGTAGATGTATAATCTATTTGTCAAATAAAAGAGTGTTCAATCTTCTCAGGCATGGGGCCACTTGAACAGCTATTGACAGATTATTATGAACTAGTTCTTTCATATCTCTGCACCTTCTAAGTTACAAAGCAAAATAAGAACTGCAAATCATGCAAGTGTTTTTACATGATCAATCCAGTTGAAAGCTTGAAGCATAGAAATTTGAAGTTGGTTTTTTTTTTCCCCTGAAGGAATAGAAAATCTAAACTCAAGAAGAATAATCAATAAAAGATTGAGTGTCAGTACAGATTGCTCAAATAATATCTAACAAAAGATGTCACTTTTAGAAAGCTAATTCACTACAGAATTCCCCTCTAGAACATGAGTGAATGGGACTAAATTATCTCTAAGGTGAATTCTGCATGTAAGATTCAACAAAATGATGATGGCAGGAGTAATAAGACTTCTATAGTGGTTAAAAAAAAACAACTTAGCAAGCTTGATGAAACTACTGAAGTGCTGCTATATACTTTGATTGCCTTTCTTTCCATTTATAAAGTATAAGTGCAAGAAGACATTTTTCTACCTTGGTTTCAACAAGACATTATTAAGCCTTGTTTCAATGACAATTTGAGGAATCAACTACAGACTTTTATTGGTACTCAGTACAAAACCACTCATATTGTAACCTGAAGACAATTCAAGACTTTAGAAACATTTTGCACCTTGACAAGCCAATTTGACCAAAGACAACAGATCTAATTTTTATTGTGCACCTAGACTGTCATTCTTTCAGATCACTATAAGAGGAATCATATCATTACAATATATTTGAATATATATATATATATATATATATATTACCTCAAGAGCTCTGATTTTAATACTGCATGATGATCAGCAAGCTAAATTATGTATACAAGCTGGATATTCTCATTTATTAATGCTTCTAATGTACCAGGGGATTCTCCTAAATATTATATTAGAAGCTTGGGCTAGTAAGGGGGATCATACTAAATTTACAAGGAAATTCAATTTTATGTATGTTATATGCAATAATATCATTCTAATTTCACCTCAATAATATTTATTCTAACTTAAAAAAGGTATTTTTGTATTGGAAGCACTCTCCTGTTTATGTTTTGGTAATTGCAAAGATTATCTGAAACTGGAAAATTGTCTTATGGATTTAATTTCATAAATTAAAAAATTAAAATCCTCAAATCATCATACAAAATTTAGACATTTGAATTAGGAAAACAATAACATTTTATTATTCAAGTTCAAAATAATGAGAATTTTTTTTTCTGCCTAGAATAACAATCAACTTTAACATATTGCAAAAACCTACCTACTAATAAAGAATACAAAGACTTTGGTCATTTATTTCACCAAAATAGGAGATTTAATATTAGAGATATACACTGAGATTACGTATTAGTGATATATAATATATAATATTTACACATATCATTGATGTCAGATAGTATGTATATATACATACCAATCATGCATATAAACATACATATGTACTTATACATATATGAGTAGAAAGATCACATTGCAGGACACATGGCCCATATATGGTATGTGATTGCAAATTCTTGACTCTATATTCATTATGTTGAAAGAAAATATTGGCTTGAATCACTGGATAATCATCTATTCCAGCTTTGTTTTCTTCATTTGCTAGGGTTTTTTCCCCTCCACTGTAATGTATTGCTACTACTGCTAAAAGGGGACAATGAGATGGGAAAGACATAGTCAAGGTGAACGGTGAACCAAATATTGTATGACAATATAGTAACTAACCAGAAAAAATGTAGTAAGAACTAAATGGATAAGCTTTTCATCACTCAGAAAATGTTATCAGAAATGCTGATGGAAAAATAAATATACTCTCAAAAAATAGCCTGCTGTTTTACATGACCCTACCAAAATTATACTGATACTTGCCCTAGGCATATCCATTCCTAATTCATTGTGTAATATGAATTTACTTACCTTAAGTACACATTGCCTAAAATATGAGTATTCGTTTCAAAGCAGTTTAAGACAGGAAAAATAGCATGAAAATTTGTATAAATAGCCAAAAATATCATATTAATTTTCAGCAATTGTCCACAAGTATCTAACTATATGTTTTCACCATTATGTGGCATTACTTTCTTAATGCACAAATAAAAATAGCTACTTTCTGCTTCCCACAAGACCAAGATTTTCACTCCGATGATGTTTTTATGTTTTCACACATAGAAAATGGATGCATTAGCATTTCTTGTCTAAAATATAAAAAGAGGTAAATGTCATCTTATCCCCATATCATTTGTTGTTTCAACCATTGGGATAAAATTTAGATTACCTTTGGATACTGCTTGACAGGAATCAGTACTCGCTCTGACAGTTTTATGTTTTTGTTGCTAATGACATCAAGATATTTCTTTTCTTCATCTTCTTTTTTCCCATCAGAACTCTGAAACTTTTCAATTTCTGAAAATGGAACAAAGAGAAAAAAATGAAAGTATTAGTATTTTTAAAATGGCTATTTTGGTTATGCTTATAAATAAATAAGTGTTCCCCTAATCATGATAGATTAAATCAAGGAAATATAAAGGGTATGCCATTTTCTTTTAAAAATTCTATTAAGAAAACAGAAAGGAAGTTGTTTCATTCATTCATCCATTGTTTTCTTTAGAGAATTTTATGTACTCTAATGATCACTAAAGTGAAAGAAAGATGAATATTTTTGTTCTCCCTAATCTCCAAGGGATTAAAATCTACAAGAACATAAGTCCAAAAAGACATAAGAATAATGATTCAAACTTAGATATAGTTTGTCTAGTTGCTTAGAAAAGATTGTGAATATTATATGGAATACAAATGGATACAACAAAACCACTATTTGTTAAAAGATATTACATAATACACTATGAACTTTCAAATTTGGTTGATAATGACATCTCTATTTTAGGATGGGGTCAATGGATAGTCAGAAATAACCAATAAGATAATTTAAATTTTAAATATGATTACTAGTAGTAGTCATTAGGGAAACATGCATCGAAATATGATGGCAAAAAAATCAACAGCAACAAGGAGCTAACATTGTCTTCTGCATCTCTTACAATTACATTCAGATTATCAGTTACATACTCACTAAATTAAGCAGCACTGGTCAAATATAATTCATACTATTTAACATGACAAAATCAATTTCACAATGTCAAATGGGTTTAAAAATATTTTCTGAGATAATTTGGGTAGAAAATTTGCTTTACTTGTTTAGCTTACTTGTTTGTATTAAGAAGAAATTACCTTTGCCACAATATTTCATACTTTATTTTTCTTTTGGTGTATGGATATAAGTATTCTTCATTTCATTTCCTTTTTTAAAAAAAATTAACTTATTTGTTTTCAATTTTCAACAATCACCTCCATAAGTCTTAAATTTTCTCCCCATCTCTATCCTCTCCCTCCCCAGGATAGCATGCAATTTTATATGGATTCTATACATACATTCTTATTAAACACATTTTTATGTCCTCTCCTTTTACATAATGTGATTATAAGGAAATGAGATACTGTAAACACATGGTCCAAGTAGAGAGACATTATGTTGAAAAGTCTCAGTATTAACAGTGTTGGAAGGATATAGTAGATAGACTGCTAAACCAGGAAATAGGAAATCCTGCATTCAAAATTTGTCTCATAAATACTAACTGGGTAATTCTGGATAAGTCTTTTAAATTCTCTCTATGTCAGTTTCCATATCCATAAAATGTGGATAACATTAGCTGAAGTATCTCACAGGGTGGCTGTGAAACTCAAATAGAAGAACTATAATGTGATTTTCAAGTCTTAAAACACTAGATCAGTGGCAACTATTGAGAACATAGTTATTTTTCCTCACCAATAGTTATTATTTCTCACTAAGAAACTCTATAGAAATGTATTTATTTTGATTATACAATATTTATAAATATGAAGACAAGCGCAATATATTAATTCAGGTATTCATTTGAAACACCTACTAATATTGCCTTCTCTAGAGGAATATTACCTTGAATACTCTAATTGTTGTAGGAATGTAATAATGCTCCATTGAAGCATCAGTTTAGAAATGGAAGGAACCTAATAGGTCATCTAGTTTAATTTTATTCAATTAAATTAAATTTAACAAGTATTTATCACATCTTTACTGTGTGTTAACCATTATCCCAGGTATTGGTGGTAATGAGGCAAAAATAAAACAGAACAAACTTTCTATTAGTTTCTATCTCTGTGTTAGGAGTGAAGACCATATAGACACATGAATAAGTTTAAAATATACAAAATAATTTTCAGGAAAGAGAAAAAATACTACTTGATAGGGGAAAAAGTTTATTTTATAGGAGATGGTACTTGACATAAGAAGTCAGCCAGGTTGCTCAGTGGATAGAGCTCTGAACCTGGAGCCAGGAAGGGCGGTGTTCAAATCCAGGCTCAGATACTTTCTGATCTGTATGACTTGAGCCAAGTCATTTAACCAATGTTTAGCTTACTCTAGTGGAGAAGAAAATGGCAAATGATTCCAGCATCTTTGCCAAGAAACCCCCATGGACAGCATGGTCCATTGGGTCAGAATGACAATGACTGAGCAACGACAACGTGAAATAGGATGTGATGGAAGCTAGGAGTTCCAGCACTTAACAGTGAGACAGAAGATAGTACAAGGCATGAGGGAAGGGGCTTAGTCCGTGCCATGGCACTGAGATGAGAAATATAATTTCCTGTAAGAGGGTAAGCAAAGTAGACCACAGAATACAGGTGTGTGTGTGTGTGTGTGTGTGTGTGTGTGTGTGTGTGTTTGCACATGCTCTTGCTCAGGCACATAAATTGGGGCATGGGCATAATGTATACCAGAAATAGACTTGTAATCAGGTTATTAAGAGTTTTAGCTGGCCAGTAAGAGTTTTGGATGATAGAGTTACTAGTAGGGAGGCAATGAAGCATCAACACAGTCAGATCTTTTTTTTTTTTTTTTTTTTAAGGATATCATTTTGGTAACTACATCAAGGATGGCTGTGGAGGGCAGATAGGATTGTATAATCTAGATGAAGGAAGGTTATCAGGAAGTTGGAATGCAATAGCACCGAGGGAAGTGGTGCTTTCCTAAATCAAGATGGTTGGTTTAAGAGAAGAGGATGAATGCAAGATATATCGCTGAGATAGATACTATTAAAATGTGCCAATTAATTTTAAATGGCATATGACTGAGAGTTGTATATTACTCTAGATTGCAATAGTGGGTGAATCTACCTTCCCTCTACCCCAAGTCTATACTTAACTAGGCTTTATTTTAAATAGGCATTTGTTATTATTTGCTCTTTTCTTTTTTTCTCCCCCTTCCTCTTGGTACCACGTGATTTTTAACTTGTCAAATAACACTGTAAATAATAATAATTATGATAATGATGGTTATGATGATAAGTGTTTATATAATATTTTATAAATATGACCTCACTTTATCCTCTCTCAAACCCTGGGAGGCAGGTATTAATATTTTTCTCATTCTACAAATGAGGAAGATGAAGTAGACAGAGATTATAGTGATTTTTCTAGGGTCATACACGTATTAAATATCTGAGTCTTGTATTGAATTCAGGTTTTCCCAATGCCAAATTCATAACTGTTATCTACTGCCTCATAAGCTGCTCTAAACAGTGATATTTTGCTTCCTCTAGGTAGTAGTACTCTCCCACCTCCTCCAGAAGGACTTTATTATATATTCTAATTTCATCTGTCTCCTGTCATAAAATTCAAGTGACTGACTGTTACACAGATCTCGTAGTAGTTGACTGATATAGCACTGGTACCCCTGAATTAAAACTCCAGTGCTGTGTTAGAGCGTTAAATTCCTCTTGGAAACAATAACTCTACCAAATCAAAGGTATGAGATATTGCAATAGCTTCTGTAGAATCAAAGATAAACTCTTTTGCTCTAGGTTGATTCTAGTATCAAGAATATTGCATTTACTGGAGAATTCAATAGTTACATCAAAGAATACTGATGATTCATATGAATTTAAATTAGATTTTGAATAAAGAAATTTACTCATAGGACTCATGAATTAAAAAAAAAACCCGATGGGACATAATATTCTATAGGATCAAAGTGTTTGACCTAGGATGGAACTTAGTGTTCAGCTACTGAAATCACCTTATTTTATGGCAGAAGAAACTGAAGCCCAGAGGGAAAATATAACTCTCCATATTGAATCTTTGACTACACAATCTGAAGTTGTTTAAATTCTGATTAAACAGATATGCTGACATTAACACACAACTTTAGAGAGAGACTTAATATTTCTCTCTCAGATTGATGGATAGCTATGGAAAGAATAGAAAGAAATTGATATAGTGGATGGATTCAAAGAGATATTGTGCAAAAATGACTTGTAAAAATTTTGGATCTTTTCTTCAGCAAAGTTTTCCTATTTCATATTATGGTCAACTATTTTCTTTTTTTCTATACAAATCTAACATCTATTCCTGAAGGGTTTGTTTATATTTTTGGTGTTGAATTTAATGGAAAGATGACACCAAAATAGCATGTCACTAAACTTCTAGATTTTAATATGTTTTAAGCATCAGCCATAATTTCATAATTATAGTGTATTCTGAAAAAAATGTGCTAAATGTGCATGTATTTCTAGGTTGAATTATAAACATATTCAGTCATTCCATAAATATATACGTATATATTATGTATTTGTATGTATGTATGTATATATGTGTGTGTCTGTGTGTGTGTGTGTATCCTTTTTTTTAATAAAGTTCCTGTGGCCACAGATTGCCAGTATCCTGCAACCTGTATGGCAAAGGCCGCTCCTCACCCCTTCATCCTAATAGGAAAATGCTCAGAATTGTTGTTCTTTTTCTTTTTTCCCTACTATGTTGAGGTTGTCTTTACTCAAATTTCTGGGTGAAAAATACTTTCTTTTTTCCCTATTTGAAACACACACATTCTCTCTCTCTCTCTCTCTCTCTCTCTCTCTCTCTCTCTCTCTCTCTCTCTCTCTCTCTCTCTCCCTCTCTCTCTCAGACACACACACATGTGTGTGTATATATATATATTATATGTACATATAATATATACATACATATGTATACACATTTCTATGTGTGTATTTTACTTTAAAAAGTTTAGAGTTATAAATTTTCTCCCTCCATTTCCATTCCTCCCTGGGAAGGAAAGCAATTTGATATCGATTATACATGTGAAGTCATGCAAAACATATATCTATATTACCTGTTTTGAAAAAGAAACGGAGACTTAAAATACCCAAGAAAAATGAAAAAGTGGAAAAAAAGTATGTTTCAATCTGCATTCAGAATTCATTAACTCTCTCTCTCTCTCGATAACATTTTTCATCATGGATCCTTTGGAATTGTATTGGATCATTGTCTTAAGCAGAGTAGCTAAATTTTTCACAGTTGCTCATCCTTACAATAACATTGTGTACAATGTTTTCCTGGTTCTACTCACTTTACTTTGCATGAGTTCATATTCATAAGTTTTTCTGATACTGCCCTAGCTTGTCATTTATTTTAGCAAAAGTAGTATTCCAACATAATCACATACAACATCTATTTCTTCCATTCACCAGTTGATGGATATTCTCTCACTTTCCAATATTTTGCCACCAAAAAAATTATGTAATAAATATTTTTGTACAAAGAGGTCCTTTTCCCCTTCCTTTGATCCCTTTGACATACAGACATAGTCATGGCATTGATGGGTCAAATAGTATGCAGAGTTTTATAGCTATTTTGGCATAGTTCCAAATTATTCTCTAGAATAGTTGGAAAAGAAATATTTTTTAAGGACACTACTCTCACTGGGTTGATGCTACAGAGTCACCATTGTCTAAGTTTAATAGAGTAGAGTTTAAGACCCTGGAAATCTGGTAGCTTGATGTATAATATTTCTCCAGAGATGTATACATTACTAGAAAGCATGAAAAAAACACAGAGGAAGCCATGTATGGAAAGAAATTCCCTAGAGATACAATGCACTGCCATGAATAGGTCTAACTGTGCTCTCTACTCCTTCCATCACAATAAGTTCTATACATTGCAAAGGACAGTTTAGGAACACCATATAATACATGGGCTGTCCTCCCTATGTCAGTCTCAGAGTGAGAGATTGATGCCCTCATTATTGCTGTTGTTGGTAGGTGACTGCTTACTCTCACATGGTTCAATTTTTTGTTTCAATGGTAAGGCAGTTTGTTTATCATACATCCTACTTTCAGGATGAACTCTATTACTCTCTCCATGTAAAAATATAGAGAGGGAATGAATTTCCTCAAAATCCTTCCTTGAGTTATTTATCTATGAATGGAAGCAAAAGTCTTCAATTTTACCTTTGCTCCCAAATCATTTGCAGGAATATGTTTGGAGGTTAGAAATATTGGGATAACATTCTAAAGGAGGGCAGCTGTTAGGAAGTTTCCCTACAGTAATTTTTGAAGATATATTAAGTAGTTTTTATATTGAAGGCCTTTATCTCATGATATGACAAAGGTATGTAATTGGCCATTCAGTTGTCCACTGACATATAATGGGGAATGTGCTTTCCAGTGACACCTGATATCGTAAATGGTATAAGCTTTAGACGTAGAACCTGAATTGACAGATCCTAGGCAGAGAAATACTAAATACCATTGTAAAGTGAACAAAATTCTTTCATCAGAGCAATCTCATGAGGTAGTTAATTTAAAGGATTTACATTATAGGTAAGGAAACCAGGACCCAGAGAGGTTAATTGACTTTACTATTATCATGCAGATAGTAAGTGTCCAAGCCAGTGTTCAAATTCATGGCTCCTAATTCTGAGGCCAGTGTGATTTCTATTACATGGAATTTTCTTTTTAGCTACAGATTTATAAAATGATAATTATAGAAATGAATTCTTAAAATTATCAAGTATTTATTTGGAACCTCCAATTTTCCAGTAACTGCTATAGATGCTTGAGATACAAGTACAGAGAATGGAACAATCATTAATCATGTTAATAGCATGAAAGAATTGCAAAATAACATATGTATACATAAAACATAAGTATAAAAGTAATAAATTCAAATATATACAGAGAAATTAAATATAAAGTAGTGAGGTTTTTTGTGGGGGTGCAGAAGTATGAACAGGTAGGAAAATTAAGAAATTCAGGCAGAATGTGATACTTAAGCTGTGTCTTGAGGAGGTCGAGATAAAGAGGGAGCATATTACAGGTATGAGAAATAGCAAGTATGAAATCATGGATGGGGATGAGAGGTGAAATGTTATATGGAAAGAATGTAGAGAAAGTCAGTTTGATTGAATCACAGAGTGTGGGATGTGGAGTAAAGTCCAATTAGGCTAAAAATCCAAATTGGAGCAGATTATGCAAGACTTTAAAAGCTGAACACAGAAGGTTTTTTTTTTCTCCTAAAGTCAATAGAAAGTGACTGTAATTGTTTGATGAGGGAAGTGACAGGGTTAGATGTCTGCTTAAGCAGACATTGTTAGCACTAAGTAGGACAGACCAAAGTAGGGAAAATCTTCAGGCAGGATGACCAAGTGGGAGACTGTTGTAACAATCTATATGAGAGGTGATGAAGTCCAGAACTTAGGTGGTTGATACAACAAAGAGAAGAGGTCAGATGTCAAATAAGAAAGAATGTCAAGATGGAACAAGTAAGATGTAGCACCTAATTAAATATGTAGGGTAAAGAAGAATGAGGAGTTCAGGATAAAGCAAATGATATGAGTATGGGAGAAAAGAAGGCCAATAGTTCCTTTGCTAGAAATAGGGTATTTTGAAGGGAAGGATGATTTACAGGGATAGATTTATGAGTTGAGTTTTGGACAGGTTGAGTTTAAGTTATATCAAAGACATCCATATTGACATGACCAATAGGTAATTGGTGGACTCAACTTCAAAAGAGAGAAAAGAGTTGATTCATCAATTTGGGAGCTATATTCATGGAATGATAATTCAATTGATAGGATATGATGAATTTATGGACAGAGAGACAGAGAAAGAGAGACAGAGAAAGAGACAAGCACACAGAAAGAGGAAACAAAAAGAGACAGAGAAAGGATGAGAACAGAATCTAGGAGACATCTTGGAGAATCTCCCCAAGTAATGAAGTATGATGATGATGATGATGAACCAGAAAAAAAAAGATTGAGAAAGAACTGTTGAATACATAGGAAATGACATAGATAAGAGAAGTAGACACTAGTGTCTTATTCAGCAGATGGGTTAAGAAGGATTAGGACTGAGAACATTTCATCAGATTTTGCAATTCAAAGCTAATTGTTAACGTTAGAGAGAGTAGTTTCATTTATGTGGTGATTATTTTGGAAGCCAGATTACTACCTGAGGACCAATCAAGAGAAGAGGAAATGGAGGAAGTGGAAGCAGTTTAGTGAAGGAAACTTTTCCAAGAAGTCTACCTGGGAAAGAGTATAAGATCAGCACTAAAGAGCATAGTAGGGTACAATGAAAGTGTTTATTTCTATTTTTTTAAGAATTAGGAAACTCAAGCATATATGAAGGTAGTAGAGAAAGAATCAGTTGATAAAAAAAGGTTGAAGATTTAAAAAAATAGGTTACTTGATGATCTGGAGAAGATAGGAGGGCATGTGTTTGTGTACACATGTAGAAAGGTTTACCCTGGAAAGAAGAAGGTTCACCTCAATGTCATGAGAGTGGACCAAATGTGGAAAAAGTGGAAAATAATTTCAAGATTTGTTTTTAATCAACAAAATTGGAGAATATTGAGATTTTGAAGTTTCATTATTTTTCTCAACTAAGAGGCAAGGTCCCCAGATAAAAAGATATAAAAAAGAGGTACAGGGTATTTGGAAAGGAAAAAGAAATTTTGAAGTAGCTTCTGAGGGAGTAAGTTATGGAATTAATAGGGTGTTATATTAATAGGAATTAATAGGAATAAAAGGATCACCTTACTGAACTTAGAGACCAATGAAGGTTAGAAAACATGAATTTAAAATGAAATTAGCGTATTTTGTTTTGATTTGTTTTGAGACTTTTAAGATTTTCTCTAGCTTGACTGAGGTGCTTGGGAGTAGCAGTCTGGAAAAAAGGAAGGTAGTAATGCTCTGATCTGCCTCCATCAAGAGTGATATAGGCCAATGGAGAAAGTCTGTGATTATACCTAAAAAGAGATAGTAGGTATTTTTACCCATCAGTTACCTGATCTTCCAATTTTGATTTAACACTTTAGTATGATAGTATGATGATAAAGCTAAGTTACATTGGAAAGAGTCCTGGATTTGGAGTTAGAGGACTTGGCCTCAAATCCTGGCTTACCTACTCCCTTATCTGCATGAACAGACTTGGAGAGATACTGGAGGATAAAATGGTCTAGTGTGCTATGGTCCATAGGATCAAAAAGAATTGGACATGACTGAATGATTGGACAACAACAAAATAACTGTCTTTAATGGTGATGAAAGTCATGTGACTTTAACCAAGGTCCCTCAGTTTTAGATGTCTGAAATTTGAATACTTAATGATGGATTCCAGTAACTCTTCAGACATTGTATTTAAGCTGAGCAAAGTATCATTTCCAACACTTTACCTTCCTCGTTTTTTTTTGCTTAAAATATGTGAATTATTTTTCTTTTTCCCACTTTCATGGAGTTGTTCAACCTCTAATAAATTTTTCACATGAGGAATGACCACATTTGCCAATTGCATAAGCATTCTGGGACAGATGCCAAGAGCTATCTGATTTGAACATCTGATTTCAAGAAATCTTAGTCAAATTTTTCTTCATGCTCTAATCTAACATTTTCCAGTTCCAAGATTATAAGAATGTTTCCGTTCTTTAAATCAGGCATTGCCTGGTCAAAAAAGGAAAAAAAAATGTATACACTTCATTTTTATTCTTTTATCTGTTTCTCCTTTTTACCCAGTTATTTAATAAGCCCCTATAGTTATAGTAGAGGCTATGGAAGATACAAAGAAACATTAAAACAAATCCATGACCAAAAGGAATTTACATTCTACTCAACAAATCAAGATAGGCCTATAAAGAAATAAATTGTCTATTCAAAAGGAAACATCACAAAAAAGAAGAAATAATTTTAAAATTTTAAAAGAATATTTTAAAAATACATTTTTGGGGGTGGAGTCAAGATGGTGGAGCACAGCATACACTTTCTGGAGCACTGCTTCCAAGTCAGCCAAATATCCTTAAAAAAATGCCTCTAAATTTGGAACTATGCCCAAAGGGCTACAAAAATGTGCATAACATTTGACCTAGCAATACCACTTCTAGGACTGTGTCTCCAAGAGATCATAAAAATGAGAAAGGGTCCTAAATGTACAAAAATATTTATAGCAGCACTCTGTGGTGACCTAAAACTGGAAATCAAGTGGATGCCCATCAATCGAGGAATGGCTGAATAAACTGTGGTATATAAATGTAATGGATTACTTTTGTGCTATAAGAAATGATGAACAGGAAGATTTCAGAGAGGTCTGGAAAGACTTCTATGAACTGATGCTGAGTTAAAGGAGCAGAACCAAGGGAACTTTGTACACAGCAAAAACCATAGTGTACGAGGAATTTTTCTGGTAGACAGAACTTCATTGCAATGCAAGGACTTAAAAAATTCCCAATGGTCTCTTAAGGCAAAATGCCTTCCACATCCAAGGAAAGAACTATGAAATTTGATCTCAGAATGAAGTAGATCATTTTCTTTTGTATTATGTTTTGGTTTGTTATATGATTTCTCTCGTTCATTTTAATTCTTCAGTGCAACATGACAAAGGTGAAAATGTATTTAATAGGAATGTATATGTAGAACCTATATAAAAATGTATGCCGTCTCAGGGGGAGAGTGGGGAGGTAGGGACGAAGGGGGTGAGGAAGGGGAAAAATTGAAGATATATTGAAGTGATTGTAGAACACTGAAAGCAAACAAAAATAAATAAATAAATGGACAAATAGATAAATAAATGGCTCTAAACAAATTCTGGAGCTGCTGAACCCACAGAGTGAACGGGTAAAGTAAATCTCCAGCCCAAGTGAGCCTGAAAGGTCGCTTGGAAGTATCCATTGGGACTTGAAGGGGGCAGGGGGCAGGGGGCAGTCCAGTGTGGGCTGCACCTGCACAGACAGGACCTGAGCAGGCATTGGCAAGACTGAATATTTTGCACCTCTGGCAGTTTCCAGACTTCTGAATGCCAAAAAATTGGAAAAAACCTATGGGACCAGTGTGGGAGGGTGGAGTGGTCTGACCCAGCCCCAGGGTGGCAGAGGGGGAAGAGGGCGGAGGAACCCCTAACAGCCAAAGCAGCTCAGGGGCAGAAATAGTGACTGTTTCTGGAGCTATAGGAATACAGAGTGTGGGGGAATTGAGAGGCTGATAGAACATGCCCCACCTCCACTGCAAGCAGAGATCCACCTTGACAAAAAGTTCAAACACCAAGTAAATGGCTGGGGAAATGAGCAAAAACTGGAAAAAGAATCAGACTATAGAATCTTACTTTGGTGATAAGGAAGACTAAAACATACAAACAGAAGACAAGAAAGTCAAAGGTCTTCCATTCAAATCCTTCAAGAAAAATATGAATTGGTCTCAGGTCAAGGAAGAGCTCAAAAAGGATTTTGAAAACCAAGTAAGAGAAGTAGAGTAAAAATTGGGAAGAAAAATGAGGATGATGCAAAAAAGTTATGAAAAACGAATGAACTGCTAAGGGACATCCAAAAAAAAATTCTGAATAAAATAACACTATAAAAAATAAACTAACCTCAATGACAAAAAAGATTCAAAAAATCAATGAGGAGAAGAATGCCCTAAAATGCAGAATTGGCCAGATGGAAAAGGAGGTCAAAAAGCTCACTGAAGAAAATAATTCCTTAAAGATTAGAATGGAGCAGATGGAAGCTAATAACTTGAAGAAAAACCAAGAAATTATAAAATAAAACCAAAGGAATGAAAAGCAACAATATGAAATATCTCATTGGAAAAACAACTGACCAGGAAAATAGATCCAGGAGAGATAATTTAAAAAATTATGGGACTAACTGAAAGTCATTATCAAAAAAAAGAGCCTACACATCATTTTTCAAGAAATTATCAAGGAAAACTGCTCTTCTAGAACCATATGGTAAAATAAATATTGAGAGAATGTATTGATCACCTCCTGAAAAAGATCTCAAAAGGAAAACTCCTAGGAATATTATAGCCCAATTCCAGAGCTCCCAGGTCAAGTGGAAAATATTGCAAGCAGCCAGAAAGAAACAATCTGAGTATTGTGAAGATACAATCAGGATAACACAAGATCTAGCAGCTTCTACATTAAGGGATTGAAGGGTTTGGAATATCACATTTCAGAAGTCAAAGGAACTAGAATTAAAACCAAGAATCATCTACACAGCAAAACTGAGTATGATACTTCAGGGGAAAAAATGTTCATTCAATGAAATAAAGGTCTTTCAAGCATTCTTGATGAAAAGACCAAAGTGGAATAAAAATTTTGACTTTCAAACACAAGAATCAAGAGAAGCATGAAAAAGTCAACAGGAAAAAGAAATCATAAGGAATTTACTGAAGTTTGATTGTTTCCATCCCTACATAGAAAGATAATATTTATAATACTTGAGAATTTTCTCAAGTGCTGAGGTAGTTGGAGAGATTATATATATACAGAGGGAACAGGGTAAGTGTAACTTACACTACAGGAAAGGAGGGAAATAGAGGTTAAGTGGGGAATGGGACATGATAGAAAGAAGGGCAAATGGGAGAAGAGCATAATTAGAAGTGAATGCTTTTAAGGAGGGAAAGGGTCAAAAGAGAGAATAGAATAAATGGGGGAGCAGGATAGGATGGAGGGAAGTATAGTTAGTCTTCCACAATATGACTTTTATGGAAGTCTTTTGCATAATACACATGTATAACATATATCGAATTACTTGCCTTCTCAGTGGGGAAGAGTGAGGAAAGAGGAAGGGAACGAAGTTGGAACTCAAAGTTTTAAAAATGAATGTTGAAAATAGTTTTTACATGCAACTTGAAAATAAGGTATACACACAATGGGGTATAGAAATCTATCTTGTCCTCAAAGAAAATAGAGGGGATGAGGATAACAGAAGGGAGGAATGTGATAGAAAGAAGTCAGATCGGGGAAGGGGTAATCAGAATGCACGCTGTCTTGGGGTTGGCAGAGGGGAAAGATGAGGATAGAATTTGGAACTCAAAACTTTGCTTAAATGAATGTTGAAAACTAAAAATAAATAAATTTTAATTTACAAAAAAGAAAAATACTTTTTTTAATCATCAAAAATCTTCCTTCTCATCATCTCATTTTAATTCCTTTCCAAAAATGAGGAATAAAGAAACTCTGTCACAGACATGGATAGCTAATCAGACACACACACATACACACACATACATATTATATCTATATATATTCTATGTGTGTATGTGTTTGAATGAAGATGTCCAGTCAATTAATTAACTTTTGTTGTTGCTATTGTTACTGATTTCACTGATTTCTCTTAACTGCTATCTTTGAATTTAAAAGTTTCTATGCAGTCCTGGACTTTGTATCAAGAATGCTTGGAAATACTTTTTTTAAATTAAAAGTCTACTATTCTTTTGTAGCATTATACTCAGTTTTTCTGGTTAAGGTATTGTTGTTTGTAAGTCATTTTCCTTTGCTTTATTGAATATCATATGGCAAATTTTCCCTTCCTTTATAGTACTGGCAACTAAACCATGTATGATTTTAACTGTGACTCCTCAAGATTTGTATTCTTTATTTATAGCTACTTGAAGAATTTATTTTTTCTAGAATCCCTGGGAATTTGTTATTTGAAGTTTCTTTGATGAGGTCACTGTTAGATTCTTATTTCCACTTTTCCCTCTGCTTCCAAGATATCTGGGCAGGTTTCTATTAAGATTTCTTGAAATAGGATGTCAAGGCTTGTTTTATGTTCATGGTCTTCAAATTTTCCAATGATTTTTAAATTTCTTCTCATTAATCTGTTTCTAGGACAGTTATTTTTGCTATGAGATAGCTTGCAGTTTCTTCTAATTTTTAACCTTTGATTTTATTTTAATATTTTCTCATCACATTAATTGGCTTCCACTGGATCCATTCTAATTTTCAAAGAGACTGTTACATGAAGTTTTTTACTTTCTGTGCCAAGCTTTTACTTGCCTTGCCAATTCTTTCATCCATTGCTCTTATTTCTTTTGTGATTATTTTCCTAAAACAGTCTCATTATATTTAAAATTTGTTTTAATTCCCTTTTAACCTCTGACTTTGTCTCTTCCATGAATTCTATTTGAATTTGTGCCTAAGCTCTATTTTTCTGCGAGTCACTGCTTATAGATGTTTTGGATTGACTCTTTTCCATTTTTGTTTCTTGTATCCATGTCATCATATATGGTGGGGCTTTTTTGTTCTTTCCTTACCCATTCTCCCAGCTCATAACCTAGATTTGCCTTTGCTGTTAGTAATAAGTTTTGTGATAATTCTGGAGGAAACATCTGGTCTAGTTCTGTTGCTATATTATTGAAGTATTGAGTGTTGTGCAATTCTAGAATTTCATGGACAGACTAGAAACCTATAAGTTTTCAGTATTCATTAACAGAAAATGATCTAATCCAGGGCAAAGTCTATTTTCTCCTTCCTCTCCCCAGTCAGAGCTCTACAACTTCCTGAACTGGATTTTGATCAGAATAACAACAAAATGCTGATAGATTCAGCTCCTATCAGTCAGCTAGGAAGCTCTGCTGGTTAATGGCTGTGTTATTCTCTTTGATTCAGGGTTTCAGTCTTCATTATTGCTCTACTGGCTGGATAAAATACTGGAATTGCCATCCTGCTCTTTTCTTGGAAAATGAGCTACACTACTGTTACTGCTACCTTTTGAACATCTCATTTTCCTCTGTACATCACCCAGGATCACCCTACTCAGAATGTCACTTCCATGAACATAACAACCCCTTCTCAATCTACCCTGGATCTGTGATCTAGATTTGGGTAGTAGGTGATAAAGTTGACAGTTGATTCCTAGTTGTATTACCATAGAATGGTTCTAGGAGTGCCTTCTTATGGGTCTGAGACTTCTTTTTGCCTGGTGCACTGCATCACCCTGGGTACCAGAATTCTCCATCTGCCATGTGCTTCTATCTTAAACCAATCCCCAGACTTCTCTGTCTCCTTTTGTAAACCTCTGCTTTGTGTTTGGTATTTTCTGTGTTACCTCATCAGCATTGTCATAATGCATTTTCTTGATATTTGGAATTTTGTAGATGAGAGCTTACCTTCATTTCTACCTACTACTCAGAATTCTTGGTTCTGTCCTCTCTTTCTAATAGTTAAGAGAATAAGGAACTTTGATTGGGGTAGATCATGGTAGAAAAGGGCTTCTATTTGGGGCCTTATTGGAGGGACTGGAGAAATGGTTCCAAGAAAAATAGGAGATAAAATTAGATATGTATAATGGGGTCAGATTTTTTGAAGGCCTCAAATGTCAGGGTTTTATGAATTAGGGTAAAGCAGGTGAAGACATAACTAAGGAATTTCAGGAAGTCTTGTTATTTATATAGTGTGTATCTGTGTTTGTGTCTGTGTATGTCTGTATGTGTTTGTGTGTGCATGGGGAGGGGGAGAGAGACAGAGAGAGAGAGACAGAGACAGAGAGACAGAGACAGAGACAGAGACAGAGAGAATTAATTTGTGCAAATATTCTCTGTAAAGACTGTCTCCCTCAGTCACCTAGCTGTCAGTCACTACAACAAAATTGCAAGTGGAATCCTATAGACAGAATTTACCTAAATTTTGTCAAAACCTTTAACAAAGATTTTCATGATGTTCTCATGGAAACCATGGAGAGATGTTAGCTAGAGCATAAAAAAATAAGGTAATTTGTAACTAGGCCTACTACACTGTAATTTTCAATTGTATTTATATTCTTTACCTTCATTTTGTATATGTTGTATATATATTTTGCATATGTTTGTATATATTGTTTTCATATAAGATATAATCTCTTTGAGAATAAGAATTATTTTTTCTATATATTTATGTCCTTAAACAGTGTTTGACATACAGTAGGAACTTAATAAATGTTTGCTGATTGATTGTTTCCCCAAAATCTGAGCTTAGCCTTGGACCATTTAAATTTTTTATCAATAAAATGAAAAATCACATAGATGGGATGCCCCTCTATATGAATATTACATAACAGCATGAGTAGATAGGTAACATAATGAATTACAATACCAACGTCCAAAATAACTGGATAAGTTAGAATATTTGACTAAGATGAAATTTGATAGGGATAAATATAGCATTGTATATTTTAATTTTAAAAATGCTTGCAAAATGCGTGATGAAGTAGACTTGTAGACAACAATTCAGCTAGGAGAAAACCATATGAGAGATTTAATGGTCTGCAAGTAACCATTATGGAGGGAATGATAAGTATTTCCATTCACTTTACATAGATCAGTCCTCACTTAAAGTTGCTGAGGAAAATCAATAAGGCAAATAAATAGAAAGTAGATTCTATATAGAACAATTGATACTCTCAAGTTTGTGGAGTTAGGTGCTGGAAGTTGATGCAGTAAGAAGTGCAACTGTCCATAAGGACACTGGTAAAATAATACCATTAATCTCAAATTGTGCAAGGTCCCTTTATTTCTTAGCAGGTAATAAATGATCTGAGACTTAGCTGAATGAATGATCCACCCAGTCCCAGATGGCTGTGGTCCATAAAACAGTGATACTGCTGAAAGGTTCAACAGTACAGTTGCCGTCAAAACTCCTTAATGGTATATGATGAAACTCATGGGATTGTGTGAGTTTTAGTGTCAAGGTGATTTACACAGAGTAGATTTTGAATGGGAGAATATCTACACAGTTTAATTCAGCTTTCTCATCTATAAAAATGAACTGGAGAAGGAAATGACAAACCACTCCAGTATCTTTGCCAAAAAAATTCAAAAGTGGTCAAGAAGAGTCAAATATAATTGTAGAGATAGAAAGTAGAGATGAGAAAAGGTAAGCATTCTAGGCATGAGAAACAGGCAGTATGGGTTTTTTCACTAAATGATTTCAAGTAAAGATCATGTGGCTGATTACTTGATAAAAATATTGTAGAATGGGTTCTTATTCAGGCATGACTTAGACTAGATGGCCACAAATCATTCCAACACTGAGGTTCTGTCATTCTCCACTTCTTATATATCATTATTTATCAAGAGGATGCTATTTTCTTCAGTATTTGCCAATATAATTAAAGAACATTTCTTTACATCTTTATTTTTCCAACTTTCATTCCAATTCTCAATAGCATTTTTTTTGTTTCATCTTAGTAGGATACTCAAAAAGGAACAGAAATAGGTTCTAAACCCTTAGAGTATCAATTAGTTTTAAAATAATGAAAGTCAGAAATCTTAGTACAGTTACTTATTCAATTACTTGCCTAATTCACTCAGTATGCTCTTTGAATTTCACTCACTTGATGCTAGAAGGAAGTTTTTGTGTGGTAGATAAATGGAATGAGAACCGTAGCCACTCACATACTTCCAGTCAGATATTTTTCCCTACAGAATCCATTCATTCTAGCAATTTTTTCACAAGTGACTAAAAAAATGTCAACACATTAAAATCAACAGGAAAACAAGTCAAAACTGATAAGAAAGGGTGATGAATAATGGTGTTTATATGCCAGTCTGCTAAAGAACTCAAATAGTATATTGCGGGCTTGCTCAATTCAACACCTAGGAAAATTTTTGAAAAAATATTTGGATTTGGAGTTATATATAGACAACTTGCATGATATAAACCGAGAGAGAGAAAGAGAGAGAGATTGCTTCTTTGGGAAGAGATAAATTTCCTCTCCACAAAAATTTTCCTTCCCTTTCAGATCAATTTTAAAAATTCTTGGTGGAATTCTTCCTAAATTGTAACATGTGCTTGTTTCATTCTTCAACAGAGTATATTGGCTACAGCACATTTTCTTAAAGGACATTAATGACAGCAAACTTTCTTCATGGTTCAAAGCTATATATACATACCATACACACAAATACTATACACACATGTGTGTAGACATGCATGTGTACATGTGAATATATCTGTGTTTATACATATAATCCAGATGTTACATATGTACATTTATATATGTGCATATATATCTACATATATGCATGTATGAATGTATATGTCTAGATATATATAGGTCCAGAGGGGGGAAATGGTCACAATTAATGGCAAATTTACTATTAGGTCTTCAGTCATCTGAATCTTAGTTCATTGTTTCTTTCAGTGTCCTTGCTTCCCATAGCAATTGTCTTTTCTAACATGCCTATCCTGATGTAGCCTTGGAAATCAACAAGGTAATGAGGTGTACTTAATTCTTAATTTAATATACAAATGTACATACAAATCAAATTAATGTGCAAATTCTTAATTTCATCTTAGGCAGAGTCCTTGATTTGATTCACAACTTAGACACTCCCTAGTTGAGAGATCCTGGACTAATTGCTTAATCAGTCTGAATACCAGTTTCCTTACCTGTCAAGTGAAAATAGTAACATGTGGATTATTTACTTTACAAGGTTATTGTGATAAGGGCACTTTGTAAATAGATGAAGATATGAATTTCTATCATCATAACTAACTTTGTAGGAAATACTATAAAATAAGTGTAAAACAAAGGTCCTGAATTAAATGCTTAGATGCTCAACTATGTTTAAAATCCATTTTTGGACAGATTTCCAATTTATTATGGAGAGGTAATGCCGTGATGTGGAATTTTCCACCACCAAAGTAAAACAATAAGTTGTCTACAACTTAAATCCATATAGAATTTCCTGAGACACTGCCAATTGATCTGATATACCCAGGGACATATAATTAGTGTTTGTCAAAAGCAGTACTGCAACTCAACTGTTCCTGATTCCATGGTCATCACTCTACTACCATTTGCTTAATAAATGCTTAGTTGACTGTTTTGTTGGTTGAGACACTTCACAAAATAAATTTCAGCATCTATTTTGGTTGCTTTCAGGCCTACTTTTACAATTCTTTAGTTCCTAACTGTGTAACAGAAACAGTAAAATCTTTTCATACTACTCAGTTTGGTTACCACCTTCACACTTGTTCACCACAATTGAGGGAATTTCATCTGAGGCATGACTATAAGATGCTGAGTCCATACAGGTTATGGTAAAAGTTGTTCATGGGTAGATGCTGCTATTTGTAATGAGTGCTATTGTTATATGTCAGCTCTTTGTGACATATAAATATATGTTTTTGTTCCTTTAATTTTGGGGAATTGTATGCATATTTATTGGGTGGCTGATACATATTATTGAACTGTTGACCTTCAGAAGGTCATATGACATCTCTGAATCTTACTTTACTAATCTGTAAAATGAGAATTTCAGAGTAGATGATATTGGAAGTTCCCTCCAAGTAAAAACCATTATAAAATATGCAAGGACAAACTTTAAAAATATATACATACTTAATTTCCAGTTCTAGAAGGAACTCCAAATAGTCAAAATGATTCATTTAATTACCATGTAGCCTTAGAAAATAAATTTCCTAAAATGCAATATAAGAAAAATGAATGTTTGTGTACAAGCTATAATTTCAGAACACATTAAAAGGAGGAATACTTAACATTAGTCTTGGAAGGAAAAGACTTATTTGTCAATAAAATGTAAATGACCTTCCATGTTTACAACACGGAAGAATGCCCACTACTCAGCTCTTTGCAGACTTGTCCTCACTGAAAATGAAAAGCCAATAAAAATTTGTGGAAAACCAAAATTTTATTTTGTAAACTTCATAAAAGGCCATCTTTAGCTAAATACAAATGACGTTTAATTGCTTTTTTACTAGAAATCCTTATTACAGATGGTGTAAAACCAGCTATATGGAGACACTATATACCAGAGTAAAGGTCATTCTCTAAGAAGAGAGAATTCTACTCTCAAATTAAACCCTATTAGCTTTACAACTACTAGAACAATAAAAAATGCTCTATACTACAATTCATAAGAAAACACCGAATACCAACAACTAAATTCTAGCATCACCCAAAATGAAATGCAGAAGTGTGGGTCTCACATGAAAATTTGGCATACATTTGTCTCAAGGTCACACAACTAATAAGTAAAATACTGAAATTTGAACCTGGGTTTGTGAATTTCAAGTCAAGTGCTCTTCCCATCAGTTTTCTCATTTTATATTTCATAGATTACAATAAAATTTCAACTATCCTTAAAGAAACTCAGACTGTAAAGGTGAATGAATTATACCACAGGTGCACTTCTAAAAATACTTAAAGTGAATAAAAATATCCAAAAGGTAAATACATAATATCTAAAAGATATTTTAATATCTTCAAAGAAGGGAGCACTTTTTGGTTTTAAAAAGTTAAATACGACCTTAAATTCTTCTTATGTAATAAAATGTGTTCTTTAAAAAGTATTTCTACCTGATATATTTGTGTTTCAAGAAATATGATGGAAACTATTCACATTAATTATTGATTTTTGACATACTAGCCTGTAGTAATCTTGAATTTAATTAAAATTATAGTTCCTGAATAGGAAATCATGCTCCAAACATAATTACTACATGAATACCTTTCTTGATATAAGAAACTGAGGAAAACAGTAATAACATCTTCACTAACTGATGACTGTGAAAATCCTACTAATAATTGCCAATGTTGCATAATAAAAAAGAGCTCGGAATCTGAAGCCATAAATTAAGGGTTTAAAAATTTCATCTGATACTTTTGACTTGTTATGACCTTGTTCAAATTATTATGTCTTTCTGAACCCTAGGCTCTTCATCTGTAAAAGAAAAGTAGATTAATATGATATCTAACAGCCTATGATCTTCTACACTTGATGAAAATCCTTTGTGTTCCCATATTTAAAATCTTGTTAAGAGTTCATCATTAGATTTTTTTAAACATCTAATTCCTATGAAGGGCTGTAGTTGATGAACTCTACAATTTATTCCAAGTTAAAAAAAATATGACCAAGAAATCAGTCAAAAAAGACTTGTTAAATGCTTAAAATGTATAACACATAGTGACACAAAGATAAAAATGAAGTTCCTTACTGTAGAGGAACTTACATTCTATTATATGAAGTAGAAACAGGTATACAGAGAGTAGAAAATGTGTATACATATACACATATGTTACATACATTGATATATCTATGTAGTATTGTGTGTATATATATGTATAATATTTTGTATATGTGTCCAGTTCAATTATTTTTCAGTTGTTTGTGACACTGACCCCATTCGGGGTTTTCTAGTCAAAGACACTGGAGTGGTTTGCCATTTCCTTAACTAGCTCATTTCACAAGCAAGGAAGCAGAGGTACAAAAGTATCAAATGACTTGCCCCGTCTGGGTCATACACACACAGCAAATACAAGGCAATTTTGGTGGCATATAGGGTGACTAGTAGCCCGAGACTAGGAACATCTCATGTAAGGATAGTACTTGAATTGAGCTTCAAGGCCCTATGAAGGAATAGTTTAGCACCTGAATTCCAAGCACTAGAGAAAGCTCGTGAAACAGCACAAATGAGGAATTTAAAATGTTGTATATGAGGAAAAGCAAATAGGTCAGTTTGGAGAGACTGTAGAATGTATGAATGGGAGTTTTGTGTAATAAATCTGGAAAGCTATACACAGACTGGATTATGAATTTAAATGCCAAACAGAAGAATTTGTACTTTGACCATAAGGCAACAGTGATCAAATTTCTTGGACATGGTCACACCTGTATTTTGGGGAAAATTCACTTTGGTAGCTGTGTGGAGATGCTAACTGGATAAAGCAGAGATTGAATGTGGGAAACTAGTTATGAAAGTTTTGTGACTGTCCAAGTGAGAATTCATAATGTGAGATCATAGATTTATAAGTGGAAGGAATCATAGAGGCCACTAAGGCTAGTTCTCTCATTTTTCAAAGAAGGAAATTAAGGCATAGAGAGGTTAATTACCCAGATCATATGGACCTGATCCTATGATCTTTGCCTAAATACATACATGACAAAATGTCTAATTTACAATAAATACTTTATAACCCCTGAGGACCACAGCATAGTGTTTGAGCAATACCTTGAAAAACTTGGAGATCAATATGCTAATCTTAGTGGGTAACATTATGTTTCTGAAGGATCTTTTGGGGGGGGGTAGAGAAAACAGTGGAAAAACATTTTTCTTTTAATTTGGACATGATCTTTACCATTTCAAAAATATTTACAGAGAAATATAAAATTAATAAATGATGCCTCAGTAGTATTTAGAATCTAAGCACATACAATTGAGTAATGTTGATTTACTAAACTAAAACTTCATAGAATAAGTGAGAATTTTTTTATCTTTTCTTTCTTTATGTCATATTTATATATGTCATTCAAAATTCAGCCTATGGTTTCTCATGATGAATAAGCTTCAGTGTCCTGCACGTTCTATACCAATGGCAATTCCATTTTATATTTGGAAATTAGTCTTCTATAACATCTTTGGGCCTCTATTGCTCCATTTACAAAACAGAGATAATAATAACCAATCTCAGCCAATCTCTCTGAAGGCAGAATGCTAGAATAAGTTCTCTCCTTTGAGGTCCATTCTAATGGATCTTTAAGATTTGATTCCATGGCTTCTGAGCAGAGCCAAGATGGTGGAGGGAGAGCCACAACTCACCTAAGCTCTTGGACAAACTCCTTCAGATACCTCTGAAAGGAGAATCTGACCAAATTTTGGAGGTGTGGAATCCAGTGGGAGACAGACTGTGACAGATTCGGAGCCCAAGTTAGACTGGAAGGTCCACGGGAAGGATATATTCCACAGGGGTGAGCCCCCAGCACACAAGGCAGTTCATCCAATGCAGCAGAGCAGAAGGGGCCCAGGAAACCCAGCGGGCAGATCTGGCTGAACAGCACCCAAGGGCCAGAGACAAGCCTAGCCGAGTCAGTGAGAGACATTGAGTACCAGATAGTGCAGCAGCTCCTGAGACTTTCAGCCCGAAGATTCAGACTTCGGCAAGTCACCTCCTTGAACTTCCGGGAGCCAGGATGGCGGAGTGATCAGTAAATGCTCTCTCCTTCCCCCTTGATGACCATGAAAAAACCATAAAATACTTTCCCAGAAAAAATCCTGGATCACGACAACAGCAAAGGGGCAATAGTCTCATAATACCTGAGGCTAGGAAAATAGCTAAGGGGGATTCCTACTGCTGAAGTGGAGGCAAACCAGAAGGACAGAGGACCCAGGGCAGATAAAACTCACACTAGGACCCAGGCAAACCCCAGCACCAGGAGAGGAGCCCCAGGAGGGGTGGGAACACGCATTAGCATCTAGGCATGCCTCAGTACTCAAGCGGAAACAGAAAGACAATAGGGCAGCTCAGCTTGGATCACCATCCCCTGAGCTTGCCTTTGCCTCAGTTAAGCTGAGGAGATCTGTGACCAGATCACTCCTCCCCCACACTTAACAAGCTAACCCCAGGGCTGATCAGGGAAACACAAAACAAAAACCTGCTTTTAGCTTTTTCACACATCAGCTCAACACAAAGTTCTGTAGCTGATGACTGAAAGAACTAGAAGCCACAACACTCAATCAACATCATGAACAAGAAAAAGCAGAGGATCGAAAGAACCATAAAATCTTTCTATGGGGATAAGGACCAAAACACAAACACCAAAGAGGTCAGAGTTGTGACTGTACTTTCATCTGAAACTTCACAAGGGACTATGAACTGCTCACAAGCACAAGAAGCTCTCGTGGAACAGCTGAATAAGGAAATAGATGATAAACTGGCCATTGATTTTAAAATTATGAAAAAAGAATTCACTGATGAGAACATCTCTTTTAAAAGGAAAACTGAACAAATGGAAAAGGAAGTTCAAAAATTAACTGGAGAAAATAATTCCCTAAAAGGAACAGTTGGTCGAATTGAAAAGGAAACCCAAAACCTAACTGGGAATATTGGTCAAATGGAAAAGGAAGTACAAAAATTAACTGGATGAAATAGCTCCTTAAAAGGAAAAATTGGACAGCTGGAAAAGGAGATGCAAAAGTTAACTGAAGAAAACAATTTGATAAAGATTAGAATTGGGCAAGTAGAAGCTAATGACTCAATGAGACAGCAAGAAGCAGTCAAACAAAATCTAAAGAATGAAACAATAGAAGAAAATGTAAAATATCTAATTGGAAACATAACTGACCTGGAAAATAGATCCAGGATAGAAAATTTAAGAATTATTGGCCTGCCAGAAACCCATGATGGAAAAAAGAGACTGGACAATATCTTCCAGGAAATCATCAAGGAAAACTGCCTGGAAGTGGTACCCACCCCCCATTTCCCTCCTGAAAGGCATCCCAAACTCAAAACCCCAAGAAATATCGTTGCACAATTCCAGAGCTATCAAGTGAAGGAGAAAATGTTACAAGCAGCCAGAAAGAAACAATTCAAATATCAAGGAGATACAATCAGGATTACACAGGACCTTGCAGTTTCTACATTAAAAGATCAAAAGAATTGGAACCCAATATTCCATATGGCAAAGGAGTTGGGAATACAACCAGGGATCAAATATCCAGCGAAGTTCAGCATAACATTTCAGGCAAGGAGAAAGTCATTCAACAAAGTAAGGGATTTCCAGAGTTTCCTGACCAAAATGCCAGAACTTAATAGACAATTCGATCTTCAAATGCAGGTCTCAAGAGAATCATAAAAAGGTAAATGGGGGGGGCGGGAAATACAAAAACTTGTTACTCAATTAGGGCAAACTGGTTACCTTCCTATAAGGTAAGATGATACCTGATAATCTTGAGAATTGTGCGGCTATTATGAAATATAAAAGGGATATAAATAGAGGGAATGGGTATGAAGTAAATGATATCATGATAAAAAGTATGATTTAAGTATGAGAAGGGATTGTAATAGGAGGTGTGAAAAGGAGGAAGCAGAAAATGGCAAATTACCTCACACTAAGAAGTACAAAATTATAATAGAGGGAAAGAGGGGAGGGGGATGAGCATTGTTTGAGAGGTACTCTCATCGGATTTGTTTAGAGGATGGAATAATAAACTTAAGTAGATAATCCTAACTACCTCTATAGGCAGTAGGAGGGGAAGGGGGAAGAAAGGGGAGGGAAGTTAAAAGGGAGGGAAGAAGCAATAAGAGTAAAGGGGAGTAAAAGGGAGGGGGGCTAAAAGAAGGAGGGGAAGGCTGCAGGAGGAGGTGGTGAAAAGTAAATACGATTGAGGAGAGGAAGGGAGACAGGAGAGCTAAAAGCACAAATGATGGGAAAGAGGATGGAGGGAAATACACAGATTGTAATCATAACTGTGGATGTGAATGGAATGAATTCTCTCATAAAACGGAGACGGATAGCAGAATGGATTAAAAGCCATAATCCAACAATATGCTACTTATAAAAAACACATTTGAAACGGGGGGATACACATAGAATAAAGGTCAAAGGATGGAGCAGAATATATTGTGTTTCAGCTGATGTAAGAAAGGCAGGAGTAGCAATCCTAATATCAGACAAAGCAAAAGCAGAAATAGATCTAATCAAAAAAGATAAGGATGGAAACTATATCCTGCTAAAAGGCACCATAGACAATGAAGCAATATCATTACTAAACATGTATGCTCCAAGTGGTATGGCATCCAGATTCTTAGAGGAGAGGTTGGGGGAGTTGAAGGAAGAAATTGACAGCAAAACTATACTAGTAGGGGACCTCAACCTCCCCCTCTCTGAATTCGATAAATCTAACCTCAAAATAAACAAGAAGAAGAAAAGGAGGTAAATAAAACTCTAGATAAGGAAGATATGATAGACCTTTGGAGAAAATAGAATGGGAATAGAAAGGAATATACCTTTTTCTCAGGGGTATATGGAGCATTTACAAAAATTGACCATGTACAAGGACAAAAAAATCTCACAATCCAGTGCAGAAAGGCAAAGATAATCAATGCATCCTTCTCAGATCATAATGCAATAAAAATTATATGTAATAAAAGGCCATGAAAAGATAAACAAATCAATTGGAAACTAAATAATCCAATCCTAAAGAAGGAATGGGTAAAAGAATAAGTCATAGAAACAATCAACAACTTCATTCAAGAGAATGACAATAATGAGACAACCTCCCAAATCTTATGGGATACTGAAAAAGCAGTTATTAGGGGAAGTTGTATATCTTTAAATGCCAACATAAATAAAATAGAGAAAGAGGAGAACAATGACTTGGGTATGCAGCTGAAAAAGCTGGAAAAAGAAAAAATTGAAAATCCCCAAGAAAATACCAAATTAGAAATACTGAAAACCGAAGAAGAGATTAATGAAATTGAAATTAAGATAACTATTGAATTAATAAATAAAACCAATAGTTGGTTTTGTGAAAAAACTAATAAAATTGATAAACTTTTGGTCAATTTGATTAAAAAAAGAAAGAAGAAAATAAAATTACTAATATTAAAAATGAAAGGGGTGAACTCACCTTCAATGAGGAGGAAATTAAAACAATAATTAGAAATTACTTTGCCCAACTTTATGCCCACAAATTCGACAATCTAAATGACATGGAGGAATATTTTAAAAATACAAATTGCCCATATTAGCAGAAGGGGAAGTTGAATACTTAAACAACCCCATCTCAGAAAAAGAAATTGAACAAGCCATCAATGAACTCCCTAGGAAAAAATCTTCAGGGCCAGATGGATTCACAAGTGAATTCTATCAAACCTTTAAAGAACAGTTAATTTCAATACTATATAGACTATTTTTGAAAATTGGGGAAGAAGGAGTCCTCTCAAATTCTTTCTATGATACAAATATAGTTTTGATACCCAAACCAGGAAGAGACAAAACAGAGAAAGAAAATTATAGACCAATTTCTCTAATGAATATAGATGCAAAAATTTTAAACAAGATTTTAGCAAAACTAAAACAGCATCTTATCATGAAAATAATACATTATGATCAGGTAGGATTCATACCAGGATTTCAGGGCTGGTTCAATATTAGGAAAACTATTAGCATTATTGGTTATATCAACAACAAAACTAATAAAAATCACATGATTATCTCAATAGATGCAGAAAAAGCTTTCAATAAAATACAACACCCATTCCTATTAAAAACACTGCAGAACATAGGAATAAAGGGAATTTTCCACAAAATAATAAGCAGTATCTACCTAAAACCTTCAGCAAGCATTATATGCAATGGGGATAAGCTAGATGCATTTTCAATAAGATCAGGGGTGAAACAAGGAAGTCCATTATCACCACTGTTATTCAATATGGTACTAGAAATGTTAGCTGTAGCAATTAGGCAAGATAAAGAAATTGAAGGAACAAAAATAGCCAAAGAAGAAACTAAGTTATCACTCTTTGCAGATGATATAATGATATACTTAGTTAATCCCAGAGATTCAAGTAAAAAACTACTTGAAATATTAAACAACTTTGGCAAAGTTGCAGGTTACAAAATAAACCCACAAAGATCTTCTGCATTCCTATATATTAGCAACAAAGTCCAACAGCAAGAGATAGAAAAAGAAATCCCCTTTAAAGCTAGGGTAGACACTATAAAATACTTAGGAATTTCCCTGCCATAACAAACCCAGGGACTGTATGAACACAATTACAAGACAGTTTTTGTACAAATAAAGTCAGATTTAAGTAAGTGGAAAAACAACAGTTGTTCATGGGTAGGCCGATCTAATATAAGAAAAATGACAATTCTACCTAAATTAATTTACTTGTTTAGTGCCATACCAATTAAACTATTAGATAATTATTTTATAGAGCTGGATAAAATAATATCAAAATTCATTTGGAATAACAAAAGGAGGGAGGAGCCAAGATGGAGGGGTAGAAAGATTCACATATGGTAGCTCTGAACCCGCAGCCCATAAATTACCTGTAAAGAGGAACTCCCAACAAATTCTGGAGCAGCAGACACCACAGAACAACAGAGTGGAAGGGATTTCTGTTCCAGAGAGCCCTGAAAAACTGACCCCAAAAGTCCATCCACACACTGGACCCGGAGCTGAGCCCAGCCCTGCCTTGGCCGTGCGGCCCCAAGAGGAGCTGATCCAAGCAGGCTTCAGGTACAGAATCTCTGGTGGCCACGAAGGTCCCTCAGCCCACAGGCGTTACAGGTCATTGAGAGAGACTTCTGGGCTGGCTGAGAGGGGAGCAGGGAGTCTCCATAACTCAGGCCCCCTCGGGAGGCAGCAGCAGACCTGGGCTCCCAAAGCAGGCAGAATTTCAGATCTATTGTTGAAGATCTCTGCATAAACCCCCTGAGGGAACTGAGCCTGGGTGGGGGCCCTGCCCCTACCTGAGAACCTGAACTTAATCCCACTGAATAGCAGCTCCGCCCCCCCACCCCCCTGAAAGCCCTGAGGCTGGAAAGCAGCATTTGAATCTCAGATCCCAAGCACTAGTTGGGCGGATCTGGAGGTGAGGCAGGTGTGGAGAGGAATCTCAGAAGTCAAGTCAAGGCTGGGAAAATGCCCAGAAAAGGGGGAAAAAAATGGGACCATAGAGGGTTGCTTTCTTGGTGAACAGATATTTCCTCCTTTCCTTTCGGATGGGGAAGAACAGTGCTTGCCATTGGGGAAAGACGTGGAAGTCAGGGCCTCTGTATCCCAAACATCCAAAATGGATGTTCAATGGGCTCGGGCCATGGAGGAGCTCAGAAGGCATTTTGAAATCAAGTTAGACAGGTAGAGGAAGGACTGGGAGGAGAAATGAGAGAGATGCAAGAAAAGCATGAAAAATGGGTCAATACCTTGCTAAAGGAGACCCGAGAAGATGCTGAAGAAAATAACACCTTGAAAAATAGGCTGGCTCAATTGGCAAGAGAGGTTCAGGAGGCCAATGAGGAGAAGAATGCTTTGAAGAGCAGAGTTAGCCAAATAGAAAAAGAGGCTCAAAAACTCACTGAAGAAAATAGTTCTCTCAAAATTGGAATGAAACAGATGGAGGCTAATGATTTTATGAGAAACTAAGAAATCACAAAGCAAGGCCAAGGGAATGAAAAAATGAAAGATAATGTGAGGTATCTCACTGGAAAAACAACTGATCTGGAGAATAGATGCAGGAGAGACAATTTAAAAATTATGGGACTACCTGAAAGCCATGATCAGGGACAGAGCCTGGACATCATCTTTCATGGGATTGTCAAGGAGGGCTGCCCTAATGTTCTAGAACCAGAGGGAAAAATGGGTGTTCAAGGAGTCCACTGATCGCTGCCTGGGGGAGGTCCAGGGGGAGAGACTCCTGGGAACCATTGTGGCTAAATTCCAGAATTCCCAGGTCAAGGAGAAAATATTGCAAGCAGCTAGAAAGAAGCAATTCAAGTATTGTGGAAGTGCAATCGGGACAACACAAGATCTAGCAGCTTCTACATTAAGAGACTGAAGGGCATGAAATATGATGTTCCAGAAGTTAAAGGAACTAGGACTGGAACCAGGAGTCACCTGCCCAGTAAAACTGAGTGTGGTACTTCAGGGGAAAAAATGGTCTTTCAATGAGGTGGAGGACTTTCAGTCATTTTTGATGAAAGGACCAGAGCTGAAAAGAGGATTTGACTTTCAAACACAAGAATAAGAAGATGCATGAAAGGGTGGACAGCAAAGAAAAGTCATAAGGGACTTACCAGAGTTTAACTGTTTGCATTCCTAGACGGAGGGAAAATGTTTGTAACTCTTGAAACTTTTTGGTATCTGGGTGGCTGGTGGGATTGCGCACACACACACACACACACACACACGCACACACACATGCACACACACATACACACATGCATGCACACACAGAGAGCACAGAGTGAATTCAATAGGATGGGATCATATCTTAAAAAATGAAGCAGTGAGAGAGAAATGTATTGGGAGGAGAGAGAGAGAAATGGAATGGGGCAAATTATCTCTCATAGAAGAGGCAGGCAAGAGATGTTTTAGTGGAGGGATAAAAAGGAGAGCTGAGAGAAAAACATGAAGTTTACTCTCATCACATTCGACTAAAGGAAGGAATAAAATGCACACTCTTTTTGGTATGAAAACCTATCTTACAATACAGGAAAGTGGGGGAGAAGGGGATAAGCAGGGTGGGGGGGAATGATGGAAGGGAGGACAATGGGAGGAGGGAGAACTTTGAAGTCAACACTCAGGGAGGGACAGGATCAAAAGAGAATAGAAGCAATGGGGGTCAGGATAGGATGGAGGGAAATAATGTTAGCCTTACACAACATGACTATTATGGAAGTCATTTGCAAAACTACACAGATATGGCCTATATTGAATTTCCTGCCTTCCCAAAGGGAATAGGTGAGGAGGCAGGTATGGGGAGAAGTTGGAACTCAAAGTTTTAGGAACAACTGTTGAGTATTGTTCCTGCTACTAGGAAATATGAAATACAGATAATGGGAAATAGAAAGTTATCTGGCCCTACAGGAGAAAAGAGAAGATGGGGACAAGGGAAGGGAGGGATGATAGAAGAGAGGGCAGATTGGTGGTAGCGGGAATTAGAATTCTTGGTGTATTGGGGTGAGGGGAGGGGACAAATGGGGAGAAAATTTGGAACCCAAAGGACTAATGAAAAGAAATGCTTGGGAAGGTGGCCTAGCACTTCCAGACCTTAAATTGTACTATAAAGAAGCAATTATTGGGGTGGAGCCAAGATGTGGAGTAGAAAGACTCACGTATGCTAGCTACCAACCCACAGCCCATATATTTCCTGCAAGAAGAACTCCCCACAAATTCTGGATCACTGCAAGGCACACAGAAACACAGTGGAAAAGATTTCTGTTCCAGAGAGCCCTGGAGAGCCGTCCCCAGGGGTCCGTCACGCCCCAGGAAGCAGAGCCCACTCCTGTGCTGCCCTGCCCGCGCAGCTGAGAGGTGCAGATCCGAGCAGGCTTCAGGGACGGAATCTCCAGCAGCCGGAAAGGTCCCTCCACCCACAGATGCTACAGGTCAGTGAGAGAGACGTCTGGGCTGGCTGAGAGGGGAGCAGGGTGTCTCTGTGACTCAGGCCCCCTTGGGAGGCAGCGTAGGAGGGAGTGGCAGGGGCAGCAGCGGGGGCAGCGGCAGAGGCAGCGGTGGTGGCCCAGGACAGTGGGCAGCAGCAGGCAGAAGTTCAGGTATCTGCATAAACCCCCTGAGGGAATTGAGCCTGGGAGGTGGCCCTGCCCCCACCCACTCCATTACTGAAGGTCTCTGCATAAAGCCTCTGAGGGAACTGAGCCTGGGAGGCAGCCCTGCCCCCCACCCAAGCACCAGAACTTAAGCTCACATTGAATAGCAGCCGTGCCTGCCATGGAAAGCCCATTTGAATCTCAGACCCCAAGCACTAGCTGGGCGGATCTAAGCAGGGGTGGACAGGAATCTCAGAATTCAAGTAACTGGCTGGGGAAAAAAAAAAGAAGCTATTATCCAAACCACTTGGTACTGGCTAAGAAACAGAGGGGTAGACAAGTGGAATACACTTGTTACTCAAGACACAGTAGGCAAGGAATATAGTAACCTCCTGTTTGATAAACCAAAAGACCCCACTTTCTGGGATAAGGACTGACTGTTCGACAAAAATTGCTGGGAAAAATGGTCAACAGTGTGGTGGCAATTAGGCATAGACCCATGCCTGACACCCTACACGAGAATAAAGTCCAAATGGGTACATGATTTAGGTGTAAAAATTGAGACTATGAATAAACTGGAGGAGCAAGGAATAGTGTATTTATCAGATTTATGGAGAAGGGAAGAATTTTTTACTAAAGAAGTGATAGAAAGCATTATGAAATGCAAGATGCATAATTTTGATTACATTATAATGAAAAGTTTTTGGACACCCAAACCCAATGCAACCAAAATTCGGAGGGATGTAGTAAATTCGGAAAAAAAATTTATGGCAAAGGTCAGGAATAAAGGCCTCATTTCTAGAATGTATAGAAAACTGACTCAAATGTATAGCCATACAAGTCATTCCCCAATTGATAAATGGTCAAAGGATATGAGCAGGCAATTTTCAGAGGAAGAAATTAAAGATATCTATAATCATATGAAAAAATGCTCTAAATCACTATTGATTAGAGAGATGCAAATCAAAACAACTCTGAGGTACCACATCACACCTATAAGGTTGGCAAACATGACAGAAGAAGAAAAATGCTGGAGAGGATGTGGGGGAGTTGGAACATTAATTCATTGTTGGTGGAGCTGTGAGCTCATCCAACCATTCTGGAGAATGGTTTGGAACTATACCCAAAGGGCTACAAAAATGTGCATACCCTTTGACCCAGCAATATCGCTACTTGGACTGTATCCCCAAGAGATCATAAAAATGGGAAAAGGTCCCACCTGTACAAAAATATTTATAGCAACACTCTTTGTAGTTGCCAAAAACTGGAAATCAAGGGGATGCCCTTCAATTGGGAATGGCTGAATAAATTATGTTATATGAAAGTAATGGAGTACTATTGCGCCATCAGAAATGATGAACAAGAAGACTTCAGGGAGGCCTGGAAAGACATATAATCTAATGCTGAGTCAAAGGAGCAGAACCAGGAGAACTTTGTGCACACAACAACCACAGTGTGCGAGAGTTTTTTCTGATGCAAGAACTTATTAAAAAAAAATTCCAACGGTGGTTTTCTAAGGCAAAATGCCTTCCACACTCAGAGAAAGAAATATGCAAGTCATTCGCAGAATATAGCAGATCATGTTTGTGTATGTGTGTGCTTTAGTCTATTATGTTTTGATTTGTTATATGATTTCTTCCATTTATTTTAGTGCGACTACATAGCATGACTATCGTGAAAATGTACTCAATAGGAAAGTATATGTAGAACCTATACAGAATTGTATGCTGTTGGGGGGGGGTGGGGAGGGGGGGTAGTAAGGGGTAGGTGTGGGGGGGATAAAATCTTAATTTTAAGATAGGGATTGTAGAACATTAAAAAAGTAATAATAATAATAAAAATATTTGATTCCATGACTAGTTCATCTCATGTATATCCTTGTATTGTTTAATTTTTTGATTTAATAAACTTTAAATGTAAATTTAAATAAATCAAAATTTTAATTAAATTATTTAAATAATTTGTCTCCCCAACCAAACTATGAGATTCAGGTGTACAGAACCCATGCCAATTATTCTTTTTTATCTCTCATAGACTTGGCATTCTTCTATGCACACAGAAAAAGATTAATCCTCATTTGTTTAGATGGATAGATGGGTGGATGGGTAGATGGATAGAGGGGTGGGTAGATGGGCAGATGGGTGCATAAATTAATGGATTCACTTTGAAGAATGCACAAGGTTGATCATGTAGGGGTAGCATTAGGAAATCAAGTTGCCAAAGCCCCTTGTGAATAACTTTTTGATTAAATTGTCAAACATAGACGCTGAGTAGTGGTAATTCACAAAAGGCAAGGAGCCAAGAGAAAGACCTGCCAGGTGAGAATGTCATGGATAGTAAATTAGATGTCAGATCCAGGAAAAGATTAAAGTCTTTTGCTGAAAGCTCAGTAGAATATTATATCAGTGACTCCCTCAATTCACATTCAGTCACTGCCTTTCAGTTATCTTTTTAAATGTCTTCATATTTTAACAGATCAGAGTTAAAGTCTGATCAGTACATGCTACAACTAAAGGTCCATATAAGTTTTTGTTCATTTAGTTGCTTATTTTTTTTTTGCATGCATAAATACAGGATTGTAAAAAAGGGGTCCCCTTAAACAAAAGAAAATTTAAAAAAATAAAAACTTTAGGCTCATGCCTTTATATTCCATCCAATGGGCCTACTACCCATTACCTGTATAAGATATTCTGACTCCTCTTTCTGTGTTGCTTTAAGGTTTGGTGAGCTTTCTCCTAAAAATAGATAGAGATTTCTGACCTCCACTTTAACGTATTCTTTTTGAGTTGTTTTAGTTGTGTCTAACTCTTTATGACTCTTTATTTATTTGATTTTTGGCAAATATATTGGAGCAGTTTGCCATTTCTTCCACCAGCTCGTTTTGTGGATGATGAATTGAGGCAAATAGGATTAAATAACTAGTAAAAGTTCACACTCTTTGCGCATGTCTGGGGCCATGTTTGAACTCACATTATCCTGATTCCAGGGCTGGTGCTCCATTAATTACATCACCTAGCAGCCCTCTTCAGAACATACACAGCTACTGTGTGACTTTTTTCTTTCTATTTACTTCATGACTGAACATCAAAATAAGGAATAGCAAAAGTCTCCCTCTATTATATTTCTCCCAACATAAGAAGGGGTTAATATTACCTTAAAATCATCCCTCTGTACCTTGAACAGGAATGCTAAATGGGTTGGATCACAGAAGTAATGTCTAATGAAACTGAAAGATGATGGGGTCAGATTATTTGGGAATTTAAAACACAAAAAGAGGAATTCATATTTATTAGTGAAAAAATAACATGAATTTTACTTAAATATCCTACCATATATCCTTATTTATCATATAGATAGAAACATGATAGAAACTATATGAGTCTGTGGCATTAAGTAAGCTACAGTTTACATTTATTATCTTTATTTGATAATAGTTATATTTGTCTTCATCATATGATGCTAACATACAAATGCTATTTATACTAAACATAAAGAAATAAATCCTGACAGAATGTCCAGCTACAATATCATGCATATCTAAGAAAATGTCCAGAGAAATGATAGCTGATCTCAAATATGTTACTGGAAGTAATAGTAAAAGAAATGATTTATTTTTATTTTTATTGTTTTATCCTGATTGATTACTTGCGTGCTTGCTTCCTTCCTTCCTCCTACTTATTTTCCTTCCTTTCTTCATAATTACCACAGAGTGGGAAATATATGTTGTCTTTATTATTTATGGAATTAATCAATCAGTCACTATGTATTAAGCACCTATTATGTGCCAGAAACTTTTCTTGGAAGAGGAAAGGAAGTACTCTTCACAAAAGACTTCTTGGGACATAAAAGAATCAATAAAAAGAGATAATTCTCTTGAAGTAGTCATGCAATCCTAGTATATTTCAAATTCCAAGAGATTTACATAAGATCACTTCCATAAAGCACAATACAAAGCATAAAGCACTGTTTGAGCTATTATTATAACTAAACCTGCATCATACTGGTATCCATTCTTCCTTTAAAATATATATATATCTTTGAAAATATTGAATTCAGATATCCTTGGATCTACTAATTTATTTTCAAGATCTTAAAAAATCTAATTATATCATGCAAACTTTAGTTTAACTAATCAATTTTTCTGAAATAAAAGAGTGAGATTTTATTCATTGAAGTTTAAACTTCCTCAGGTACCAAAAGTTTTCATGATATAAAAAAACTGAATATGTACTGGTTTGTTGAATAAATAATTTCACTTTCTGCTGTTATGACTCATCCTTTAGCTATTTTAAAATAGTCTTTACCTTTAACTAATATTCACTTTGCTCATAGCGGTTATGTAGATGCCTTATATTTCTACCAACAAAATTCAATTTGCCCATTTTAAGAGGATTACAAAAAAATTACCCATAATATTTTTGAAACTCATTGATTCAGATCCTTATCTTTGTCTTGGTCCTCCTGCATCTACTTCCAGCCCCCTGCTCATTTAAAGCACACCTTATAAAATAAATAAAATACAATATATAAATATATAAAATACAAATGGCTTTAAAATTTTTAAGCATGTAACACATAAATCTCAATTAACTAATAATAGATGGGAACATAAGACAATACACATCTAGATACACTGAAAAGCCTACCTTTTTCTAAGGGCCTCCCTCTTTCAGGCAAAGTTAACCTGCCAGAAAACCCACTGAACTACATTCATTTTTAACACATAAGCCCTCATTTACTAAATTTAGCAAAGGAGACACTCTGTGAACCTTGGAACTAATGACAGTCCATTTCCCTCTACAAATCAACTTGAACGATTTATGGACACTGTTCTCATATCCACTGGCAGAAACAACAAAGAATTATTAATTAATCTTTGAAATTTGGGGTTAAAGAGAAGTTGGGTTCAAATAATAGGTCTAGTACAACTTACCACACAATAAGGAAGCCCTAATCATGGGGTGGTCATTTAGTCCCTATCGATGATTCCAAGGATGAGGATACCAATAGCTAATAAGATTGTTCCATAGATGGATTGTTCTATTCATTAGAATTTTTTTTCCTTTCACTGTGACAAAATCTACCACTGTTTATAACTTCTTCCCCTCATTTTTCAGTCTATATTCCTCAGAGCAAAACTGAAAATCAAGTACATTTTCTCATACTAATAACTCACATTTATATACCACTTTAAAAATTTGACATGCATTATCTCATTTACACATCAATCCTATGAAATAGATGGGATTATTATCATTCCCATTCTGCAAAATAATAAGCTGAATCTTAAGAAGTGTAATGGAGGGGCAGAATCAAAATAGTAGGAAAAAGATAGAGGTGCACCTGAGCTGTCCATCAAACCCTTCCATAAAACTTTAAATAATGCTTCACAACAAAATCTGGACTGTCAGAACTCTGAAAAGAAAATGGATTTCTCAGCCCAACAACTTGGAAGGTCAGCAGGAAAGGTCTACTACCTTGGGGAGAGAGTGAAGCTCATTCCAGAACAGGCTGAGTCCCATCCAACCAGAAGCAGGTGTTAGGGAGACTAAATCAGCAGCAGCAGTGACTGCTTCCAGAGCTCTCAACTTGAAGTTGGTAAAAGGGATAGCTGAAACTGGTCAGCAGAAGATTACAGGAGTTCCTTTGCTGGCACTAGGTGAAGGAATCTATTGTTTTATTCATATTTGGACCAAGATAACAGTCCTGGAAGGCAGTCCCTGAGCTAGGAGACTAAACATCAGAGTTTGAGGCTTCAGGGGAGTGGGGATTTTGATCACAGTTACAGAAGAAAGGAGTATTTGTGGTCACTCAAAGACCAGAGCACAGGCCAAGAGAGTAGAAAACATACCTCTCCTAAGATCACACCACCTTGAAAGAACTGAAAGCTTACAGACTCTGAGAAGTAGTTCTGCTGCATAAAAACCATGAATCATGGAAAAAATGTGTCCTCCTTGCTGGAAACAGTGCCCCACTTTAGTAGAGTTAAAAGTCAAGAAATAGGCAGGCAAAATGAACAGACAACATAAAAACAAGACCCTGACTGTACAAAGTTACTATGGTGACAAGGAAGATAAAAATATACACTCAGAGGGAGACAATAATGTCAAATTCATATGTCCATGACCTCGAAGAAAAAATATAATTTGGTTTTAGGCTGTTAAAGAACTCAAAAGAATTTTTAAAAATCAAGCAAGAGAGTTGAAGGAAAATTTGGTTAGAGAAATGAGAGTGATGCAAGAAAATAATGAAAAAAGGGTCAAGAGCTTCATAAAGGAGATACACATACACACAAAAAATTGGTGAAGAAAACGTAACTTTAAAAAACAATAGACCAAATGGTAGAAGAGGTAAAATCCAGTAAGGAGAAGAAGAACTTAAGTAGTGGAATTGGTCAAATGGAAAAAGAGGCATAAAAATTAACTAAAAGAAAGGAACAGGATTTTATAAACAAACATTCTAGAACCAGAGGGTGAAATAGAAATTGGAAGAATTCACTTATCACCTCATAAAAGAGATTTCAAAATGAAAGCTGCTAGAAATATTATAGTCAAATTCCAGAGCTCCCAGGACAAGGAGAAAATATTGCAAGCAGCCAGAAAAAAAAAAAATTCAGGTATCATGCAGCCACAGGCAGGATAATTCAAGATTTAGCAGCTCCTACATTAAAGGGTGGGAGAACTTTATTATATAATTCCAGAGGACAAAGATTCTGGGATTACAACCAAAAATAACCTACCCAGTAAAGTTGAATGCACTCCCTCAGGGGGAAAAACTGATATTCAATGAAGTAGAAGACTTTCAAGCATTCCTGAGTAAAAGAAAAGAACTGAAGAGTAATTCTGACTTTCAAAAATAAACTCAAAAGAAGCTTAAAAAGGAAAACAGGGAAGAGAAGTCACAAGGATTTCAATTATGTTAAATGTTTTGCCTTCCTAAATGATATCTGCAACTAGAATATATATGTTTATCATAATCATATCTATGAATAAAAATTTCCAGCAAGTTTATTTGATAATGATCTCACTTCTCAAATATATAAAGAACTGAGCCAAATTTATAAAAATAATAGCCATTGCTCAGTTGATAAATGGTCAAAGGACATGAAGATGAAATATTCTGATACTGTAATCAATTTTGGTATATTCATATGAAAAATGTTCTAAGTCACTATTGATTAAAGAAATGAAAATTCAAATAACTTTGAGCTACAACCCAATACCTATCAAAGTGGCTAACATGACAGAAATGGAAAATTATAAATGTTAGAGTGGATGTGGAGACACTAATGCACTGTTGGTGAAGTTGCATACTTATTCAACCATTCTGTAGAGCAATTTGGAACTATACCCAAAGGACTAAAAGCCATGGATGTTATATAAGCAATAGCACTACCACATCTGTATCCCAAAGAGATTATAAAAGTAGGAAGAAAAAGAATTGCTCTATTTATCTATGAATATATGTATAGCAACTCTTTTAATGATAGAGAAAAACTAGAAATTGAGGGGATGTCTATTAATTAGGAAATGACTCAACAAATTGTATAAGATTGTGATGGAATACTGTTCTTTAAGAAATGATGAGCAAGATGGTCTCAGAAAAAGCTGGAAAGATTTACATCAAGTGACACAAAATGAAGTGAGCAGAACCAGAAGAATACTGTAGAAAGTAACAGTAATACCATGCAATGATTAACTGTGAATGACTTACTATTATCAGCAAGATAATGGTCCAAGAAAATTTTGAAAGACTCATGATGAAAAGTGCTATCTACTTCTAGAGAAAGAACTGATGGAGTCTGATTTCTAATCCAGGAATATTGTTTCTTTTCTTCATTCTTCTTTTTATATCTGTTTTTCTTTATTTCACAGTATGTCTAATGTGGAAATACTTTAAATGACTGCAATGTGCAGCCTATATCAAATTGTTTCCCTTCTTAATAAGTGGAAGAGGAGAAAGAGGCAGAGAATTTGGAAGTCAAAATTTTGAAAAAAATGTTTTAACCTGTCATTAAGGAAAAAATAAAATATTTATAAAAGATATTACGGACATCATATGAGAGAGAGAGAGAGAGAGAGAGAGAGAGAGAGAGAGAGAGAGAGAGAGAGAGAGAGAGAGAGAGAGAGAGAGAGGGAGAGAGAGAGAGAGGAGAGAGAGAGAGAGAGAGAGAGAGAGAGAGAGAGAGAGAGAGAGAGAGAGAGAGAGAGAGAGAGAGATGAAATGATTTCTTTAAGGTAAAAGGTAGAAAATGGTTTATGAATTCAGGTCTGCCAGCATCAAATTCTGGTGCTGTAATCACCATACTCTGCCACCTCATGTCTTTGAAAGGCTATCTGTTATTTATTTACTTATGTATTTACTTATTTATGTATCTATTTATTTATTTAGTCTATTTATTTATTTGCTTCTTAGAATTTTGTGTCTGTTAATTACCATCCTTCTGGGAAACACATGAATTTACATTGAATGTCAGAGAATGTAGACATGTATATACACATATCGTATATATGCATATATATAATGTTTATATGTATGTATATATGTAAAATATATAAATATTATACATATATGTATATTTGAAGGTTTTTTTCTGCATGATACAATCTTTTTTTGTGTGCAAAGTATTTGTTTTCACACTTAAAAGATCAACTCAATGTTTTCCTTCTGGCAATGAACAATCTAGTAGATTTCCCTGTCAAGATTCATGTCCAAATCAGTTGACTACTATCCTATATATCATGCCATTTTAATTGCTTCTTGATTTCCTGCCTTTTGCTCTTAAGACTAGCTTAAAAATATCTCTCTTCCCATCCACCATCTCCTAATTATAACTTCATAGATTAATACTCATCTGGGCCAACATGGTCACATAGTACTTGGGATCACAGATTAGATCCTGGACACTCCCCTCCTTAGACATCATTAGATAAATTGGAAAACATTTCACTTCTATATTATCATTTTTTTCAAGAAATACTGAATTTGATATTTGAAAAGTTGAGGTTATAAATAGATAATTCTTTGCTCTTCTTCATTCTATCTACTTGAAACTCCTCCCCTATCCAAATAAAAAGAGGGGTCATCTTTATTTGTTATTAGAAACATCTCTGAATATTAAAGAGTTTTTTGCTTTCTCTTACCTCAAGCTTATGTTACCTACTCCACAACTTCTACTCTGCACATAGTTCTGCCTTACATGGCAAAGAAAAGAAAGTCTCGTCTCTATATCATTTGACCATTCTTCAGATACTAGAAGCCGACTAGAATGAATCTGTGAGGCTTTATTTTTTTTCTCAGATTACCTATCTCTGTTTCCTTCAGTCAATATCTGTTTCATCTTACATTGGGCTTTTAATCACCGAATTTTCACTCCTCTAAATGTTTTTCAGCTTTTAAATACTCTTCTTAAGTGTAGCAGTTGAAAGTGGGTACAATAGTCTAAATGTGGTCTGATCAAGGCATAAGTTAATGTCTGCTAATCAGCTTACTTGTCCTGGATGCCAGGCCTTCCTTTATGAAGCCTGAGCATTAGTGTTTATACTTGGCACATCACAGTCAATGTTCTTCTCCAATATATTTTCGTAAAAATTATGATCTCTTGTGAACTTAAGTATTTTTTCAGGGCCCTTGAATTTTTTGTAATTTTGCCTTGTTGGAAGTCATATTTACAGATTGCCTTTTTTGTGAAATTTGGAAAGGTTTTCTGGAGTATCAAACAGAATAGGAGATTCAGAAGGATAAAGATGGAAACACAAATGACAAAAATGTACCCAAATATAGAAATGCAAATAAACAAAAGCTACTACCATTCCCATTTTACAATGCTCACTCTATTTGTAGAGCAATATGAAGGACCCTAGATCAGATCATCCAAAAGACAAATCCCACATAGACCAAGAATAAAATCAGGTTGTCAAAGACCTAGAATAAGTGCAGACATGTTTAAATATAAGAAAAATGAAGGAAAAGTAATTTCCTAAATCAGGGGTCTTCTGAACATAAAGAATGGTATCAAAACTATGGCAACTTGAAGAGTCCTATGATATTGAGGATCCATTGCCTTCTTTTGTGCTTAATGTTGCCCTAACATTTATTGAAGTACAATTCAATAAGCAATTGACTCTGCATCTTCTAGAATTCTTAAGGGGAGTGCTCATATCAGTGTCCTGTTACCTATTTGATAAGAATTAATTTATTTAAAATGTTTGGGCTATAGTAATTCAGAAAATCATTTATTAAATATTGAGGGTTAATGATTTATGTAGTTAGAAGAAATAAACTACAGCAATGAAAATCAGAATCACTTGAATATTTAATACACAAATGACTTGAATGCAAGCTGAATTTGAAAACCATCTTTCTTTTATGTTTCCCATGTTTTTTGAAAGGAGTTACCAAATATCTCATTGGAAAAACAACTGACCTGGAAAATAGATCCAGGAGAGACAATTTAAAAATTATGAGACTACCTGAAAGCCATGATCAAAAAAAGAGCCTAGACATCATCTTTCATGAAATTATCAAGGAAAACTACCCTGATATTCTAGAACCAGAGGCCAAAATAAGTATTGAAGCAATCCATCGGTCACCGTCTGAAAGAGATTCAAAAAGAGAAACTCCTAGGAACATTTTGGCCAAATTCCAGAATTCCCAGGTCAAGGAAAAAATATTGCAAGCAGCTAGAAAGAAACAATTCCAATATTGTGGTAATAAAATCAGGATAACCCAAGATCTAGCAGCTTCTACATTAAGGGATCGAAGGGCATCGAATAGGATATTCCAGAAGTCAAAGGAACTAGGACTAAAACCAAGAATCACCTACCCAGCAAAACTGAGTATAATACTTCAGGGGAAAATATGGTCTTTCAACGAAATAGAGGACTTTCAAGCATTCTTGATGAAAAGACCAGAGCTGAAAAGAAAATTTGACTTTCAGACACAAGAATGAGAAGCATGAAAAAGGGAAGTCATAAGGGACTTACCAAAGGTGAACTGTTTACATTCCTACATGGAAAGACAATATTTGTAACTCTTAAAACTTTTCAGTATCTGGGTAGTTGGTGGGACTACACACACATACACACATACACACACGTACACACGTGCGCGCACACACACACACACACACCCATGCACGCACACACAGAGACAGAGAGCACATAGTGAATTGAATAGAATGGGATCATATCTTAAAAGAAATTAAGGTAAATGGTGAGAGAGAAATGTAGTGGGAGGAGAGAGGGTGAAATGGAATGGGGCAAATTATCTTTCATAGAAGAGACAGGCAGGAGACTTTTTAGTGGAGGGAAAAAGAGGAGAGCTGGGAGAAAAACATGAAGTTTACTCTCATCACATTCGACTAAAGGAAGGAATAAAATGCATACTCATTTTGGTACGAAAACCTATCTTACAATACAAGAAAGTGGGGGAGAAGAGGATAAGCAGGGTGGGGGTGATGATGGAAGGGAGGGCAATGGGAGGAGGGAGAAATTTGAAGTCAACACTCGGGGAGGGACAGAATCAAAAGAGAGAATAAAAGCAATGGGGGGCAGGTTAGAATGGAAGGAAATACAGTTAGTCTTACACAACACGACTATCAGGGAAATCATTTGCAAAACTACACAGATATGGCCTATATTGAATTGCTGTCTTCCCAAAGGGAATGGGTGGGGAGGGAGGGATGGGGAGAAGTTGGAAATCAAAGTGTTAGGAACAACTGTTGAGTATTGTTCTTGCTACCAGGAAATAAGAAATACAGTGAATGGGGAATAGAAAGTCATCTGGCCCCTACAGGACAAAAGAGAAGATGGGGACAAGAGAAGGGAGGGACAATAGAAGAGAGGCAGATTGGTGATAGGAGAAATTAGAATGCTAGGTGTATTGGGGGTGGGGGGAAGGGACAAATGGGAAGAAAATTTGGAACCCAAAATTTTGTGAAAATGAATGTAAAAAGTTAAATAAATAAATTTATATTAAAAAAAGGAGTTACCTAACAAAATTCAAATTAATGAGACAGAACTGTGTTTTAGTCTCTTACCTCAGTTTCCTTGAGCCACTTGTCAAATCACATTCATAAACAATTTCTTTAAAACCTAAACAATCGTTTATTAGGAATTACAAATAATTCTCTCCTAGGAGAGTGAAAATGTTGGATGAGAATGGAGGGTTCCTTTTTTGCCCTTTTCCTAGAGGTTTCATGAAATGGTCTTTAGTAACTTTAATAAACTAGGCCAGCAGCCCGGGGGAAATGGTGAACCAAGAGGCAACTGTAGAGAGAGCAGGGTATGAAGTACAAGCTTCTAGACGTAATGGAAAGTTCCAATACAAACAGAAAACACAGCACTGAAGAAATGGAAAAGAGACCCATTTCTAAGGTAGCTAACATGGTGATTAATAGAATAGAAATAGTAATAATAGCAATAGAAAGTACTGAGCCATCACATCTGATGAGAACATCTGGGGATAAGAGGTACATGAAAAAGGAATATAGTTAAAAGCTATGAATGGGGAGCATCTACAGAGATTAGCAAATACTAAGTGGCCTTGCTAGAATCCTATCTAGAAAATTGCTATAAATGCTTAAGACTATACAGATACAGGACATTTTGCACCTATGGTATTTGTATTTCCTACAGATTCTAAAACAGCCTATTTGTCTCCATTAACAGGTAAACAAACATATTTTTGCTTAGAGTCTTATGAGCCTAGATACATTTAAGGGAATTAATGACTACACATTGAAGGAAGTGAGTAGGAGGAACCAAACATTGAAGTTTCCTGGGACTCAGTTTCCTCATTTATAAAAAAGGAGTCACTAAACTAAATCACTTCTAAGACCTACAGATCTTCATCTATGATCCTCTGGAATGGTTCATTTTTGGACATAATGAGCTTACTGTTCCTTAAGAGTATTAAAAAGCAGCTCAATGATTTTCTGACATATATTACAGAAGGGATAGTGTTTATAAATTTAATTAATTTATTTGTTTTCAGGTATTCATAAGTTTTACATTTTTCTCCCTCCCTCTCTCCTCCCTTCCAAAAATAGGATGCAATCTTATATAGGTTCTACACTTACATTGTTATTAACACATTTTCACATTAGTCATGTTGAATAGAAGAATTAAAATGAATGGGAAAAACCATGAGAAAACCCAAACCAAAACATAACACAACAGAAAATAGTCTGCTTCGTTCTGCATTTTGATTCCATAATTTTTTCTCTGGATGTGAATGGCATTTCACCTTGAGTCCTTTAAGAATGTTTAGGTTATTGAATTGCTATGAAGGGCTAAGTCTCTCAGAAACAATCCTTGCACACTGTGGCTGTTACTGTGTATAAGGTTCTCCTGGTTTACAGAAGGGATTCTTAAAAAGGACATGATTATCTGAAATCTACAATTCTAGTATTCTTTGACTAAAAATAAACTAATAGAGAAGCAAAATATTAACACTTTTCTAAGGAAATAAAAATTGCATATTTCATCAGTTTACATAGAAAAGGAGGCAGTACAGTTCAATGAAAAGAGTGACAGATTTGAAGTCAGAGGGTTGAATTGGAATCCTGCCAACCCAAATTACTATCTTTATGACTCTGAGCAAGGAGCAAATCACATCAGTTCTCCAAAGTTCAAATAGCCTATCTGTAAAATGAGGGAGATGCACTAGAGAGTTCTAAGAGATTTTTTTTTGCTAAAAATAGGTAACATTATAGACTCTCTACTCAACCAAAAATCAAATCGATAAAAGAAATTATGAAATAAGTAAAGAACATTAGTAATGCTTATTTTCCTGGGGGTGGAGAGGAGTGGAGTAGGGTGGAGGTAGGAAGAAAGTAGTTTGAGGAATTTGAACCTTAAGGTTTCTTTTGATGAGTAAACTTTTTCATCCTCTAAAACTGTTAAATCACAGTTCTACAAAATTTAAATGTTGCTTCTGTCAAAGAGCAGTAATTGGGGATTTCTTGGGAAATCTGGGTTAATCAACCAAGCAACTTAATCATATACCTTCACCAAGGAATAATAAAGCAAGGGGGATGGGGATCAAGTTACGTCTGTGCCCCTCTAAGGTCATTACTACAAACTCATTTTTAATCAGGAAGAAAGAAGTACTTTTATAAAATAAAATAGACTGAGAAAAATATTTACAGTAAAAGAAAAAATCAGCAAATCTTTTAACTTTCAGCTCAAACAATAGCTCACCAATCATTTATATAAAATCCTTTTTCTAGTTTTATTCTAAGACTATTGCTTCTAAAGATAATGGTTCCTAAAGGAGCTTGTTCTACTCACATGACATATCTGCTAATTCAAGTATTTATCACATTGGACATTAAAAATGAGCTTTCTTGTATCTGGTCTTTTAGAGTAATAAAATCCCACATGTATGCCTAGTCAAGAGATAAAATTTTGAATTCTAATGTTTACATAAACAGATAAAATCCAGGAGCTTATTCAGAAGAACTAAAGGTAAAATTGAAATGTGGCAGACATATGAAAGACATTACTTGGAACTTGTGGGAAAGGGTTGTGAGCTTTTAGTCTCAGAACAACACTTTGTACTTCATTTTAAATTAAAATCAGGTTGCTGCAGCTAAAATTCATTGGTTGAAATGAGTCAAAGGACAAATAATAAAACATTAATTTGAAAGGATAATAGTTCTCCCACCAAGCTAAATGAATCTTTATAAAAAACTAAACTATTCCCAGCCTTGAACAATAGACTGATGATAATCAATTGAAATTATGTTGATGTTGAGAAATATTTCCACTTCTCTTGCATGAAATGATATGGATAAGTAATTTGGGAAATAACCAGTATAATTCACAAAGCCATGAGGAAGAAAAGTCATTACTTAATAATGTCAGTGATTATTCCAAGAAGCTGAGCATCTTTTAGAATTAGAGGCATAGAATGAATAAGCACTGTCTACCTATCTTGTAGCAAAAGGGTTCGGATTACAGTAAAAAACATGAGAGATCATCTGTATTGAATCAATCAATTCACAGCTCTGGAACTACTATCAGTTTAAGAATTTCTAACCCTGGGACCATCAAGTCCCTAATTGAAGAGGATAATGAGCCATTATATCTATGTAGCATCAGCCATGTTATTGACAAGTATCCTGCATGCTACAATATTATTCATACCATGAAGAGTGATGATTCTTAGAGCATCTAGATGGTACCATGAATGGAGCACTGGCCCTGGAGGCAGGAACTTAAGAGTTTAAATCTGTATAAAAACACTTTCTACTTGTGCTTCCTGGGCAAATCATTTAACCAAATTTTACCTCAGCATTCTCAATATTAAAATGGGGAAATATAAGACATGGAGAATATTATGGAAAGCAAAATGGATAATTTTGATTACATTAAACTGAAACATTTTTGCGCAAATAAGCCCAGTTCAACTAAATTAGGAAGGAAGCAGAAAACTGAGAAAGAATTTTTACAATTAGTGTCTGTGATAAAGACCTCATTTCTAAACTATATAGAGAGCTGAGTCAAATTTACAAGAGTAAAAGTCATTCCCTGATTGATAAATGGTCAAAAGATATGGACAGGCAGTTTTCAGAGGAAGAAATTAAAGCTATTTATAGTCATATGAACAAATGCTCTGAATCACTATTGATTAGAGAGATACAAATCAATACAACTCTGAGATACCACATCACACCTATCAGATTGACTAACATGACAAAAAAGGAAGATGATAACTGTTAGAGAAGGTATGGGAGAGTTGGAACATTAACTCATTCTTGGTGGAGCTGTGAGCTGGTCCAGTCATGTTGGAGAGCAATTTTAAACTGTGCCCACAGGGTTAGAAAATTGTGCATTCTCTTTGACCCAGCAAAATTTCTTCTAGGACAGTATCCCAAAGAGAACATAAAAATGGGAAAAGGTCTCACTTATACAAAAAATATTTATAGCAGCCCTCTTTGTGATGACCAAGAATTGGAAATCAAGGGGATATTCACCAACTGGGGAATAGCTAAACACACTCTAGAATACTATTGTGACATAAGAAACGATAAACAGGAGGACATCAGAGAAGCCAGGAAGGACTTATATGAACTGATGATGAGGGAAATGAGCAGGTCCAGGAAAACATTTTACACAGAATCAGCCACAATGTGAGAGCCCTGTTTCTGGTAGACCTAGCCCTTCACAGTAATGCAAGGACCTAAAACACTGGCAAAGGACTCCTGAGGGAAAATGTTGTCCACATCCAGAGAAAGAATTATGGAATCTGAATGCAGAATGAAGCACACTATTTTCTCTTGTATCATATTTTGTTTGGTTTGTTTTTTCTCATAGTTTCTCCCATTCATTTCAATTCTTCTTTGTAACACGACTAATGTGAAAATATATGTGCAGAATCCATATAAGACTGCATGCTGTCTTGGGGAGGGAGGGGGGAGGAAGAGGGAGAAAACCTAAGACTCATGGAAGTGATTGCAGAAAACTGAAAACAAATTAGCTAAAACATAAAATAAAGTGGTGAAAATAATAGTACCTCATGGTTATTATGAGGATAAGACCACATAATATTGTAAAGCACTTAGCATGATATTAGGTATATATTAGGCATTTAATCAATGTTTCCCCCATTTCCCTTCTTTCCTTCTTCTGAATCTTTTAAAATGTCCTGATATTGTACTCTTTACATAAAAAAAACTATATCCTATATCCTATGCTTTCACTTTCTCAGTTCTAGAAATCTTCTGTTTCTTGAAGAAAATGGATTATTTATAATATACTTTTTAACACTATATCAAATGAAGTAGGATTTTTTAAAAATAGAAATGAAAGAGGATTTGATTGAAAGGAAATGTAGTCTCTGCCACTAATATACATAAAACATTACAAAATTAATTAACATCCCTAGTCCTCAGTTTGTTCATGAGTGAATTCAAATCTGTTGGATACTCATCAATTTCTAAGGACCTTTATAGCTTTAAATTTTCATGACATTTGTTCACACCAACATGCCAAAACTGTTTTTTTTAAATATTTAAAAAACTCAATGCTTTTGAGAAACAGGAAAATTAATAGATCATGTAAAATGATTTATATTTTTGCAAATCCTCTTGGCAATATACAATGAGTTGAAGAAATTACTATTCCCTTTTTCAAATGATCTTACTATGAAGAACATAATTGGACTGTTATTAGAACAGAATAAAGACATATCAGTGTAAAAATTACAATGGAGGCATTATTACTAATAGAAAAGCCAGAAACCACTTATATTTACAACAATGAGGGGAATCATTGAATGAGTTGTGGCATTTTAATTGGATGAAATATTATTAGACCATTAATATTTCAAATATAAAAAAATACAAAGCAAAATAAAAAAACATAATATTATACAGAGGTAAGAATGCATAATTAAGAAAACAAATGAATGCTGATCATGACAATATGAAAAAAATACATCATTAACAAATGTCAGTGAGCACACAGCTCATAAAAAAAGAAACGTCTGTGAAAAGGCATTATTGTAATTTTGATGCACATTTTATATTTTGTCATAATGTGAATAGTTTAAAGTTTGTTCCTCACCTGGGGTTTCATTACTCTTCATGGTTATTTATTTTGTTTTCTCATGAGCTGAGCAGGTTGAATAAAAAATTTTAAACATAATTAAATAAGTTTTTAATGAAATATTTTATCAAATTTTTGCTTTTACTAGGTATCATTTGACTATTACTCCAAAAAGAAGAAACTCCTCAGTAAAATTTGTGAAACTTGTTATTGATCAGACATTTCTAAATTTCATTTCTGAAACAACTGCTTTTTACCTAGCTACATGTGTAACAAAAAACTTCAATATTTGGTCATACGATATCTGTCATTTTGTTTCTTTTTCTCATAAAGTTTTCACTAGAGAAAAAGTACTCAAGAAAACAAATATTGATTCAGACCCATCAAAGACATTCTTACCTTCTTTCAGCAGCATTAGAAAACTACCACATGGGTTTAGAGAATGTCCAGTTCCATAGGAAAATTTCAGAGCAAGTAATCCTGTGACAAATCAATCAGTCTAAGTATTACCTTTTCCCCTCTCTGTGTGCCTTTCATTTGTTGTACATATAGTTATTGAATAAAGACTGCAAAATGGAAATAATAACCACACTAGACATTCTGAAATTCAGACATGTAAGATATACTACAATAAAGCCTTACAATCAGGAGACATTATTACCTTAATGTATTAACACTCATTTTTGCAGTTTAGTTTTCAACTGCCCATAGAGATCGGAAAGCAACAATGCTTTCATATCAGTGTGAGCTCTGTATTTGAAAATCATCTTTGATAGACTAATGTGTACAATGTCCTCATGAGTCAGGAAGGTATTAACCTTACATTAATTAATCTGAAAGTTTTATAACAACAATATCAACAAAAAGAACTGAGTATAACCATTCCTCTTCTTCTCTACAATTAAAAAAAAATCAAGGACAGAGTTGTTCTTTGTCTTGTTCACATTAGGAAAATTCTCCTTGGAGAATAAAGGGATATGATCACAAATCAATGAATCTGGCATTTCATTGATATGAGTACATTCCCCACAAGGTTATAATCAGTCTTTCTTTTTAGTGTGATGTGACACCATTTGCTTCTATAAATCCTCAATGAAAACAAAAAATCTCTCCAATATATTGGAAACTTGCCTCTAGGCCTTTTACTACTTCCTGAATATCAGCAAAACAACATATAATAGTAATAATATAAAAACAAACAAAAGAAATTTAAAATCTTTGATTATGGAGGGTAGAACTAGAAGCTACAACTCAGATCATCTAGCCCACTGTCTCACCCAATGGCAAAGGTCGCCCAGTGTAGAAAGCCTAGGGCTGGAGTCAGAAAAATCTGAGTTTAAATGTAGGCTCACAGTGCTTATTAGGTGTGTAACCCTGGGACAGTAACTTAACCTCTGTCTGCCTCAGTTTCTTCAGCTGTTAAATGATAATAATTATAACATCGACCTCTCAGAATTATTATGATAAAATGAGTACTTCTAAAGGGTTTAGCATGCAGCCTGGTATATAATAAGCACTCAATAAATTCTTGTTCTTTCCCTTCTGCATTTTGCAGATGAAAAAGTTGAAGCTCGGACCTGGAAGAGGGTCACAAAACTACAAGATTTATGTCCTATAGAATCCAAAATTACATCTAATTTCATAAAATACTGTATATGTATACACATACATACATAACTATGGAAATATATTAGAAAACTTTTTTTAATCTTGAAATTTTGCCAATAATACTGAACACAGTGTCTGACGCAAAGCAGGTGTTTTAATAAATGCTCTTTAGTTAATTAATGCAATGATTCTGTCTGGTCACTTGTGAGAAAGTATACCAAAAAAAAATATCATTCTAACCAACACATCCAATCTTTCCAAAAAAATAGGAAAAATGAGCGACAATGAAGCTACTTGTTTTTCTATACTTGTACTCTTCTATGATTCACTGAGTCACAAATATTCATCTCACTGTTTCTTTGTAACTAAAGAGAAAAAAAGATTAAATATGAAAAAGAGAGGAAAAAAAAAACCCTGTTTCTTTCACTTCTGATTTATTTTCTCCCTCAAGGTATCTTATCAATTTTACTTAGAAAATGATGCTTTTAATGTCAACACTCCTATGAATAAGTGTCCATTTGTCCCATGTTTCAAAAGACATGAAGTAATTTAATTCAACCCTCAGACTGGAACAATTGCAGTGAAGAAGATGAGACTTTACTTAAAAAGAACACTGAGAAATCTCTGGGAATTCTTCATTCATTTTCTATTAGGGAACAAGAACATATTTCTGATTGGTTAATTGGATATGATAAACCTAATGAACAGGAATGTTTTATTTTCTCACAGGAATCTGCTTTATAAAGACATCTTTATATAAAGAATATATAAAGAATCTGCTTTGAATGACACTGAATGCTAGTTTTTTAGTAGGTAATATTTGATTACATGTAAGATTATTTAAAATTATTCCCCCAAGTAATATTAGGTGAAGATATGACATGTGAAAATTACTTCCTTAGTATCTTTCATTCTTTATTGAAATTGATGGAAGCTGGGGATTTCAAGATAGCATATGAATTTAATATTTCATACACTTATAAAAACATAAATATCAAAATTAACCCTCCTTAATGAAGTATTAATGGAGGTGGAATCATTCTCCAAAATCTCCCTTTTCTACTTCTTTTAAAATGAGCTACTATGATTGGATAGAGAAACCTGGCCCTTCCTCTCAGATTTCTGGTGCAAGTGGTTTTCCATTATACCCATTCTACTACATTAGTCAAGTACACATATTCTGTCACTCTCTCCCAAGTTTGAACCAGAGATGGAAGTAAGAAGTGAATGAACACTTATTTGCCTAATAAAATGATATAAATAAGTTTTCCTTTCATCTATGCAGGTAAAATCTCAGTCTGCTTTTTTATTAACAATGAATATAATGACACATGACCATTCATAACAAAATACACATATGTATGTATGTATGTAATATGCATGCATATACATATATGTGCATATGTATTATGTAACATATTTTTAACAAGATTTATATTTCCTTGATATGAGGAACTCTTAATAACACTCTTTCCTACTCTCCCATGAATTCCTCTGCTCTGCAATTTATGATTGTAAAGAGTTGCAAGGAGCACTAAAAGTTTAGCTGACCCAACCAGGGTTACACAGCCCATAACATTGAACAGCAAGAGTGGAATTTATCAAGGGTGGGAAGGACTAATACTCAAGGAGGCAAATTATTCAAGGGTGCAAAACAATGCATTGTTGAAGAAGTAGACCATATTCAAGATATTGAAGCAAGAAAAATGAAGCTAGAAGATAAATTATAGCCTGGAATTACAGAGATGGATCAAGGGACTAGTTTTGTATTTTGGAAAGCTGTTGCTGGAAGTTAATAAACATTTGGCATGGTAAGAATCAATTGAGGTTAATAATTCCTAGGCAAAACAACTTGTTAAGATTTGTCAAATCAAACAGCTAAAATAGGTTGTCACAGATTTAGAGGTAGAAGCATTCACTTATCCATACTCTCATTTTACAAATGAGGAAAGTGAATTCTAAAAATATTTAACTTACTTTTTCACAGTTACACAGAGAGTAAATATCTGAAATGAAGTTTAAACACGGGTCTTTTATTGTCAAATGCAATTTTTTTCTCTTTTTATTATACTGTCTTTTGACTGATAGTGAAGTAAAAATAAATGCAATATCAACACTTCCCTCCCTCTACTTTTTCTAGTAATAAAATACCATTCAGCATAGCTTTGTCCTTTGGTAAACTTTTTTAAACATTTTGTTTTCTACAGTTCTATAAATAATAATAATAATAAAAATAAAATTTACAAGTAGATTTTAAAATTATTAAAAACTCTAAAATATATTAATAATATCTGTTCTGTACCATAACCTTGTTCATTGGCTATTCTTAGCCACTCAATGTATAAGGAAAGTGAGATTTAGAGAAATTAAAGGACTAGATTACTCATTATGTATCAGTGGAAGAAATGTAGGCTTTCTAATATAAAGTAATATTCTTTTTCTGCTATACACTTCTGGCTTGATAGAAAAAAATGGCTAACACATATTTGTGTGCCTGCTATACACACATATACAATGAATTTTCTAGATACTGAAAGAGATATGGAGAAATGAAAGACAACTTATGATTTATAATAGCATATTATACATCTGTGGAGATCTCACACACAGAAACAAATTTAGTGCATGTCACAAGTAGTGTTAAATAATGCTTATTTAAATTCAATTACACATGATAAGCACCAAGTAGGTGGTACTGATGACTAAAGAAACTCTTAAGATTTCTAAGAAAGAGGACAGTCACTGCAGGATGGAATGATCTGGGAAGGTTTGAGAGATAAGTTGGAATTTAAACTGGACATTGATGAGATGTGTTTGATACTAACAGGAAGAAATGAGAGAGGAGGAAACAAAGCTATACAGGTGTCAAGTACCAGGAGGTAGCCAAGGGAATAGTGAAGGGAACAGATTGACAAAAATGGAAGTCTGGTATAAAGGAAAAATGGTACACTTGGGGAGATATTGTTAGTAGAACTTTCCTCCTGCATTGATTTTTATCTCATAAGACAATCACTGAGTGAATGGAATCTGTGTTTCAAAAAGTAAAATATGGCCATTACATAGCAAGATGGTCAGTAATGGGAGAAACACTGGAGTTAAGGAGATATAAGAAAATAGACAGTCAAAGATGAGTCTGTAGGTCATTTTGGGTAATTAAACTAGCCCAAACTATTTGTCACTGATTAGCACGCAAGTCATAAAATGATTAAGGTTATGAAAGATAGTTTTATGAAGTACCATATACTCTTAATTAATTTAAAAGGTCACCTAAATATATTGAAGTGAAATCATAGGATAAAGTGAGAAGTCCAGCATACAATTTACCAAGCTGGTGTTTCATGAGGGACTGAAAGAATTAAATGTGCTTTTTGTGCTTGCAAGAGTGCAATAGATAGAAAAGTATTAATATATTATGACTATCAAAACTGCACTGAAACCATACTGTATTTTTCACAAGTTTACTAGCTGTTCAAATTTTAAAATGTTATCAGCACTTAAAAACTATCCACCAAATCATATGAAAAAAACCTTCAAAATTATAGGAGTTTTCATTATGTACATAAGAAAATTTTATTACCTGAAGTAATGGTCAAAAATCTCTTAGACACAAATAAAATTAATATATAAACTCACATCATGTGCTTTTCACTTTCAAAAAATGTATCTAAGCAATCTTCAAAAATGTATTATTTTTCTAATTATGACATATAAATATAATGCTGTATGCAACACACTAGGGGCAGCGAGGTAGCACAGTGGATCAGTACCAGGCCTGGAGTCAGTAAGACTCATCTTCATGAGTTCAAATCCAAACTCAAATACTTACTAGCTGTGTGACCCTGAGCAAGTCACTTGACCCCTTTTTGCCCCAGTTTTCTCATCTGTAAAATAAGCTGGAGGAGGAAATGGCAAACCACTTTAGCATCTCTGCCAAGAAATCCCTAACAGAGGTCTCAAAGAGTCAAATGTGAAAAGTTACTAAGAAAGAGTAAAAATGCAGTAAACTAGCAAAAATTCTGTATATTTTGAGTGAATTGTCTCCTCCCTCAAAATAGAACATATTTCCATAATATCTGTTACTAGAGGACAAAATGTTTTTTATCTGAGAACCCACCTACTAAGGGTTAAATTATTATGCACACACTTTTTGTGTTATGCTTTCCCTAAAACCTTCTAAAATACACACACACACACACACACATACACACTCATGCACTGCCACACACACACAATAAAAAGGTTTGCCATGGAAGAAATAAAACTCAGTTATAGTTTTATTTTTGAAATCATATTGAGAGCAATGGAATGCATTCCCCAATTGAAAGGCCTTACTATCCCAAACATTCTGACTCATTTTTTTCCCAGAGATGTGGAACAGTCAATGAAAAATCAGAGATAGGAAACATAGTACCATGTTTGAAGAACAAGACCAGCCTGAATGGATTGCTGAGAATGTAGAAGGAGTAAAATACAAAATGACTGGAAGGTTAGGCAGAGACCAGGTTGTGAAGAGATTTAAAAGTCAAACACAGTAGTTTATTTTGGATCCTAAAAGGATCAGGAATTAACTGAAGTTTATGGAGTGGAGAGTGGCATAGTCAAATCTGCAGTTCAGGAAGATTATTTTGACAGGTGTGCTAGCAATGAACTGAAGTTGAAAGAAAATTTCACATCCAGGGACCTCACTTAGAAAGCTATTGTACTAGTTCAAGGGGAAAGGGACATGGACAAGAAGTAAGGTGGTGACTGTGTAAGTAGAAAAAAGGAGACATATACAAAAGATGTTGTAGACCTAGAAATGACAAGATTTTGGCAACTGATTAGATATACAGGACTATAAACAGTGAGAGGTTGTGGCTAACACAGTATTTGTGAATGTGGGTGACCAGAAGGATGGTGATGTTCTCAACACCTACACAAATTTGAAATGTCTATTGAACCACTACTTTAAATATCCAGTGGAGAGATAGCGATGTGACAGTAGAGTTCAGGAGAAAGACTAGGACTGGATATGTAGATTTGGAAGTGAGAGAATGAAGAGAGGAAGTAAAAGTGGGTCTAGGACAGAGTGATGGTATAAACTTAACTAGTGAACATGATGTGGACTGCAATCAGACAAGTAGGAGTTCAGAACCAAAAGACTTAAGTCAAGAATGTGTGTGGTGTAGCCAAAAGAATCTTCAGTCCTGTTGATTTCAGATGACTTATTTTAAGTTTTCAGCTCTAACACTTAATATCTTTATGACTGTGCAAATCATAAAACTTCTCTGGGCCTCATTTTCTTCACTTGGAAAATTAGAGGAGGGAAACAAGTTTCTTTTTAACTCCAAATTACTGTGATTTTTGAAGAGTTAAGTTTTATATAATGGTTTAAGGCTTACGAAATTTCGTGAATTATCTCATGAGAGTCTCAAAATCCTAGGCACAAGGGCTAATATCTCCGTTTTAAAAATAATTGTTTAGGAAACTCAATCAGAGAGATTCAGTGATTTTCTCAGTCACCCAACTAATTGTGAGAGAGAGTATGTGAATCCAGGTCTTCCTAACTCTATAGTCCAACAATCCTCTACCTAGCTACACTTTCATAAAGAGAAATAAATTATTTTCCTCATCTAATGATCTTACATTTGCATTCTGCTCAGTAATGGTATTTTCTGTAAATAGGAAATAGAAAAAAATCTGATCTCATCAATTGGTTGGCATACAACTGATGGAGATTCTAGCTCAAATATCATCTTTAATAATGATTTATGAAACATATTTTACACATAAAATTGTCCCCTCATCTCCCAGGACCTCTTAATTGTGTTCTGACATTTAGGTTAAATATATGAAGTGTGATCGCGAAACTGCCTTTCAGCGTTTGCTTTTCATTATGGGCACACATTTTATTTTATTTTAGCCTTGTTTTATTTTTGCTTACATGCTGTGTTCACTATTGCCCTTCTACCTATTTAATTCTTGATTTCTATAATGTCATTGCACCAACTTCATGGTTAGGTTTCTTTCTTTTTGAAGAGATCAAAGCTCTTCTTAGCCCTCTTTTTTAGCCTCTTTTCATTTTTTATTGTGTATTTGTTTTTAACTTTTTTCTTTTTATATTTTGAATTCCAGAGTCTCTCCCCCTCTTCCACACCTCCCCAACCCATTGAGAAGGCACACAATATGACATCATTTCTATATGTAAATTCATGCAAAATATATATCAATATTAGCCATATTTCAAAAACAAAGAAAAAGAAAGCCAGAACATTATACTTCAATTTGCACTCAGAGTTCATCAGTTCATTCTTGGGAGGGAGTAGCATCTTTTAGTCATGAGTTCTTTGGAAATGCCTTGGATAATTGTGTTGCTTGGAATAGACAAGTCTTAAAACTGATCATTGTTACAAGATCGCAGTTACTATGTACAATGTTCTCTCAGTTCTGTTAACTTCACTCTCCATCAATTCATATAGGTCTTCTTGTGTTTTTCTTATAACACAACAGTACTCCATCACAATCAAATGACACAACTTGTTCAGCCATTCCCAAATTGATGACTTTTCCTTAAATATTAATTGCTAACACAAAAAAATCAACTACTATGAATGTTGTTTGTGTCTATGTAAGTCCTTTTCCTTTTTCTTTAGTTCCTTTGGGGTACAAATCTAGTAGTGGTATTGCTGAATACAAAAGGATATGCACAGTTTTATAGCCCATTGGTAATAACTTCATATTGTCCTCTAGAATGGTTGGAACCATTTATTACTGTATTTACTTTTTCTCATCCCCTCCAGCATTTGTAATTTCAGATATATGTGTGGTGAGAGCCCAGAGTTCCTTTCTCTAATAGTAAGGTGGAGCATTTTTTCAGGTAACTGTAGGTAGAATTTCTTCTTCTGAATACTGACTATTTATGACCATTTGAGGACCATTCATTAACTGGTGATTGGCTTGTCATTTTATCAATTTGATTCTGTGCCCTATATGTTTGAGAAATGCAGCCCTTATCACACAACCGTAGTGTAAACATTTTATATCACTTCATTGTTTATGCTATCACTTAGCAACATGCAGTTTCCCTAATTATCACAATTAGGTCCATTTTTTGCCTTTTCTTTATCTGAAATAATGATTTCTACCTCTGTCTCTTTTACATGAACTGAAGCACAACAGGTTCAGCTCAACCCTTTATTTTAACTCTGTCTGTGTCTTTCTCTTTCAAGTGTGTCTCTTACTAACAACATATTGCTGGTTTCTATTCCATTCTACTATCTGCTTTCATTTTATGGGTGAGCTCATCCTATTTACACATAATTGTGACTACTATGTATTTCCCTATGTCCAATTTTCATCTGTTTAGCCCTCCCTCCCTCTCTCTCTCTCTCTCTCTCTCTCTCTCTCTCTCTCTCTCTCTCTCTCTCTCTCTCTCTCTCTCTCTCTCTCTCTCTCTCCCTCTAATTCTCTCTCTCTCTTTTGCCTCTTGTCCTCAAAAGTCTGTTTTGCTTCTGATCACTGTTTCCCTTAATCAATTCTCTCTTTTATCATCCCTCCCCATTTCTCTTATCCCATTCCTTTTCTATATCTCTATTGGGTAAGATAGATTGCTCTACCCAAACGAATATGTTCTTTTTGAACCAACACAATACAAGTGAGAATCATATATTGTCTTCCAATCTTCTTTATCCTCCACTGTAAAATCTTCCTTTTATTGTGAGAAAAATTCCCCATTCTGCCTCTCCCTTATCTCTTCTCCCACCAAATCCCACTTTTTTTACCCCTAAATTTTTCAAGGTAAATTTAATACATAACAAAAGTTACTATTGTAATATTTTCTTAAGTGTAAGATGCAACTCTTTGCAAGAGTTCCTCATGTAATAAGTCTATAGTCTCCCCACTCTCCTAAAAGTCTTAAATTTTGTGAAAGATCCAATAAATACAATTAAAATAAAATAAAACAGTCAACTATTATGGAATTATTTTAAATCTAAAGGCTTTTGACAAGTATAAACATAACTGTTCTAAGAGAAATATCATAAGTATAATTTTAATAGAAAACGTTAAGAATGTTAAGACACAATAACTGACTTTAATTATTCTTGTAAAAATATAAATTCTTCTATCTTTCATACTTAGTTGATGGAAGAAAAAAGTGATGGTCCAGTGATATTGACTTCCTTGATTTTCTTCAGAAAAAAATATATTGCTTATTTGCCTTGCCTTTGTACTTACTACTCCAAATACCTAGAATATTCTCTTGAACTCTGATATTATCACCTCTGGCTTATCTTAAATGCCATTTTCTGCATGATATATTTCTCAGAACCTCAACTGCTAATAATTTTCTCTCCTAGGTAGCCTGGTATTCACCTTCATCTGGCATATTGATATCCACTGATGAACATTTTGCATGTAAGCTTCTGGAAGGAAGGAGGTGTTGTCAATGTCTATTTCTAATCTCACAGTTTAGTATGTTAAGTATTTGGCTGATTAAATAAGTCAAATTCCCCCAAAAAATAATTTCCTCTATGTGTTCTAGAACCTAAAACATAATTCTGGTGTCAAGAAATTAGAAAAAAGAATAAAAAGTACAATGCATGAAAAATAAAATAAAATAAACTTCATTAATTTTTGAAAACTCTTTCTTCTAGCTGTCTAATCACATTATGACTTTATTTCTTCCCAATATGGCTTTAGTTGAGACAAATGGCTTCTCTTATTTTCTTGCAATAAGAAAAATTACTATTTTCTTTTTAAATTGGGGTAAAAAGAGCATGAACCCTGAAGAACTAATTCTATGGAAATAGATAGTAGGAATTAAAGAGAAGGACCACAAAGAGGATACTACAGTAGTGGCATGCTGGGGTGGAAGGGATATCATGCAGTGACTGAGGCAACCAAACAGCAGTAGTTCATGGAAGTGTCATACAGAAAGAGCATCACAGCAACATTGAGAGGAGGAATTATTTTTCCCATTTTAAAGATGAAGAAACTAAGGTATAAAGAATCATGCATTTAGTAAATATATCAAGTGGAATTTGAAGTTAATTCTTCTGGACTCTATCTAGTGCACACACACAAATGGTCAGGACAGTTGTCAGTATAGTGCAAGAGTCTTACAAGCAGAATTTCCCTTCTATTGCTTGAAGTGTAAAGCCATCCTATAGCACTCTGCTAGATATTCATTTTTAGTTCATACATATTTGATATTTTGATGTCATTTTTTTATTTTAAAAGAACATTCAGAAATTATAGCTATCTCCTATTCTAAACTAAGTGATTTAATCAATTTTCAGAGAAGCAGAGCCAATGTTTCACAGAAAAGGTAGAAAATCAGTTGATCTCTTCTCAATTTCCCACCAAAAAAATTTTAAATAACACATCAAAACAAATTATGGAGCAACAGAATTCACAAAAACACGGAAATAAGCAATTTTCTAGCCCAAGATAACTCAGAAGGACTACAGGAAATGTCTGTGGAAGATCCCTAACCAAAGAATAGAAAATCAACTGAAGCCCCAGATTGTTGGTTCATGAGTTCAGCAGCCTAGCAGGTCAGCTGTCAAGTATTTAAGCCTAATGCAGCAGGAAGATATTCATACCTGGTAGGCCTGAAGATCCTAACACAGCTAGCTAGATCTAGACTGGTTACCCCAAGAAGCAGGTAAGTTGCTAGCCCCAAAGATCCTTGAACAGAAAGACAGTTACCAGACCCCTTGGTGCCAGACACCCAGGTACAGAAAACCAGTGAGCAGCCCCTTTGGTTCCAGAGTAAAAGTATGGATCAGTACCCCCTTTATTAAAATAGAGGAGCTCAAACTAGAAATCACAAAATAGGATGTAAAATGAGCCAAAAATAAAATAAAAGCTCTGATCATAGAAGACTACTATGGTGACAGGGAAGATCCCAACACAAACTCACAAGAGGACAACAGTAACAAAATATCTACATGCAAAGCATCAAAGAAAAATATCAATTGGTTTCAGGCCCAACAAGTCCTTCTTAAAGAGTTCAAAAAGGATTTTAAAACTCAAATTATAGAAGTAGAAGAAAAATTGGGGAAAAGATATGAGAGTCATACAAGAGAATTATGAAAAAAGAAATAACACTTTGGAAAAAGCATGACAAATGGTAAAAGAAAACAACTTAAAAAGTAGAATTAGTCAGGGAAGAGGTACAAAAATCCACAGAAAGAAAGAACTCCTTAAAAGTAGAATTGGCCAACTTGAAAAAGAGGTACAAAAGCTAACTGGAGAAAATAATTGCTTAAAAATTAGAATTGAGTAAGTGGAAGCTAATAACCCTATCAGATATTAAGAACCAATCAAAATCAAAGGAATGAAAAAAATAGAAGAAAACATAAAATGCATCACTGAAAAAACAACTGACCTGGAAAGGAGAACCAGAAGAAATAATTTTAGAAATATTAGACTCCCTGAAAGTCATGATACAAACAAAAACAAAAACTTAAGATCATCTTTCAAGGAATTGTCAAGGAAAACTGCACTGATATCCTAGAAACAAAGGATACAATAGTCATTGAAAGAATCTACCAAGCATCTACTGAAAGAGATCTCAAAATAAAATCTCCAAGGAACATTGTAGTCAAATTCTAGAACTCTCAAGTCAAGGAGAAAATACTGCAAGTATCCAGAAAGAAAAAAAAAATCTAATATCAGTGACCCACCATCAGGATTACACAGGCCTTAGAAGCTTTTATTTAAAGGCTAGGAGGTTTGGGATATGGTATTCTGGAAGGGAAAGGAGAATGGATTACAACCAAGAATGAACTGAGTGCAGTCTTTCAGGGGAAAAATGGATATTCAATGAAATACGAGACTTTCAAACATTCCTGGTGAAAAGTTCAAAGTTAAACAGAAACCCCAATCTTTAAATATCAGACTCAAGAGAAAAATATAAAGGAAAACAGAAAGAAAAAAATAAATCATTCAATAGAGTTAAATTGTTTACAGTCATAAATTGAAGATATGATTTATAACACTTAAGACATTTATCTTTATTAGGGCAATTATAAGGAGTACACAAAGATAGAGAATTAACTGATTTGATGAAATTAAAAAACAAAATTAGGGGTGAGAAGGAGGATTGCACTAGAAGAGGAGGGAAGACAGAGGAAAATGAAGTGAATTATATCACTTGAAGAAGTGTGAAAGACCTATTATACTGGTGGAAAAGATAAAAGGGGAGTGAGCATTGCTTGAAACTTACTGTCATTGAACCTGGTTATTAAATAACAAATAGTTGGGTATATAAATCTATAGTACGCAAAAAAGGAAGTGGATAGAGAGGACATGAACAGGGAGCACTGATAGAAGGGAGGGCAGACTGATTGGGATACATGGTGAGAAGTAAAACACTGGTAAGTAGGTCAAAAAACTCCAAGCTCTCAAAATTTTCCTCCACAAAAGAGATGAAACAGTACCACAGGGCAAACATAGAGGCTAAAAAATAAGAAACAGGACAGAACAGGGATCATCTAGGGATAAATGGAGATATGAGGAAAAATCCTGGGCATAAATTTCATCCCTGTGAAGAATAAACATCTCCAGGCTAGGGATCACTTAACAGGAAAAAGCCCTAGCCTCACTGTGTTGGGAGGCTGTTTTGGCTGCAGCCAGAACTTTTACCCCAAGAGATAGTGAGGGGAGTTAGACATTTAAGCCAGGGAAAATGGAGGGAACCTCTGATGACAAGGAACTCCAGGCCACCTACGCTGTAGAGGAATGGCCTTGGGCAAGAAGAAATGATATTGAGTGCAGAAGCAGTGGGTCAGAGATATCACTGGCTGTGGGTATTTTTTTTTTTAATTAATTAATTTATTTATTTAGCTTTTTACATTCATTTTCACAAATTTTTGGGTTCCAAATTTTCTCCCCTTTTCTCCCCTCCCCTCACCCCAATACCCCAAGCAATCTAATTTTCCCTATCTCCAATCTGTCCTCTCTTCTGTCATCCCTCCCTTCCCTTGTCTCCATCTTCTCTTTTCTCCTGTAGGGCCAGATGACTTTCTATTCCTCATTAACTGTATGTCTTCTTTCCTAGTAGCAACAACAATACTAAACAGTTGTTCCCAAAACTTTGAGTTCCAAATTCTCCCCATCCCTCCCTCCCCACCCATTCCCTTTGGTACGGCAGGCAATTCATTATAGGCCATATCAGTGTAGTTTTGCAAATGACCTTCCTGATAGTCGTGTTATGTAAGACTAACTGAATTACCATCCCTCCTAACCTGCCCCTCATTGTTTCTCTTCTGTCTTTTGATCCTGTCCCTCCCCAAGTGTTGACTTTCAATTACTCCCTCCTGCCTTTGCCCTCCCTTCCATCATCCCCCCCCCAATATCTCCTTCTCCCCCGCTTTCTAATACTGTAAGATAGGTTTTCATACCAAAATGAGTGTGCATTTCACTCCTTCGTTTAGTCAAATGTGATGAGGGTAAACTTCTTGTTTGTTTGTTTTTTTTTTTCCTCAGCTCTCCTCTTTTTCCCTCCACTAAAAAAATCTCCTACTTGCCTCTTAAATGACATATAGTTACCCCCTTCCATTTCCCCCTCTTTCCTCTCACTACATTTCTCTCTCACCATTTACCTTAATTTCTTTTAAGGTATGGTCCCATCCTATTCAGTTCAATCGGTGCTCTCTGTCTCTGTATGTGAATGCATGTGTGTATGTGTGTGCATGCATGTACATGTGTATGTGTGGTCCCACCAACTATCCAGATACTGAAAAGTTTTAAGAGTTAGAAATATTGTCTTTCCCTGTATGAATGTAAACAGTTCATTTCTGGTAAGTCCCTTAATACTTCTCTTTGCTGTTTACTTTTTCATGCTTCTTCTCATTCTTGTGTTTGAAAGTCAAATTTTCTTTTCAGCTCTGGTCTTTTCATCAAGAATGATTGAAAGTCCTCTGTTTCATTGAAAGACCATATTTTCCCTTGAAGTATTATACTCAGTTTAGCTGGGTAGGTGATTCTTGGTTTCAGTCCTAGTTCTTTTGCCTTCTGGAATATCCTATTCCACGCCCTTCGATCCCTTAATGTAGAAGCTGCTAGATCTTGAGTTATCCTGATTGTATTTCCACAGTACTGGAATTGTTTCTTTCTAGCTGCTTGCAAGGTTTTTTCCTTGAGCTGGGAGTTCTGGAATTTGGCCACAATGTTTCTAGGAGTTTCTCTTTTTGGATCTCTTTCAGGTGGTGATCGATGGATTCTTTCAATACTTATTTTGCCCTCTGGTCCTAGAATGTCAGGGCAGTTTTCCTTGATAATTTCATGCAAGACGATGTCTAGGCTCTTTTTTTGATCATGGCTTTCAGGTAGTCCCATAATTTTTAAATTGTCTCTCCTTGATCTATTTTCCACGTCAGTTGTTTTTCCCATGAGATATTTCACATTCTCTTCCATTTCTTCGTTCTTTTGGTTTTGTTTGGTGATTTCTTGGTTTCTCATAAAGTCATTAGACTCCATCTGTTCCATTCTAATTTTGAGAGAACTATTAAATTCAGTGAGCTTTTGAGCCTCTTTTTCCATTTGGTTCATTCTGCTTTTGAATGCATTCTTCTTCTCATTGGCTTTTTGAACCTCTTTTGCCAATTGAGTGAGCCTATTTTTCAAGGTGTTAATTTCCTCAGCATTTTTTTGGGTCTCCTTTACCAAGATATTGACCTTTTTTTCATACTCTTCTTGCATCTTTGTCATTTCTCTTCCCAGTCTTTCCTCCACCTGTCTAACTTGCTTTTCAAAATCCTTTTTAAGCTCTTCCAAGGCCTGAGCCCACCCGACACCCCCCTGGGGTGTCTGGGGTACTGAGGCCCCGCCCTCCACGTCTTTCCCTGATGGGAAAAATACGTTCTCGTCCTCGCCATCAGATCCGAAGGTCGGGATCATTTGCATTTGTTGGAAAAAACTCTCTAAAGTCTTATTTTTCTTCCCCTTTCTAGGCATTTTCCCAGCCAGTTACTTGACTTCTGAGATTCCTTTCCACCCCCGCCTGGATCCGCCCAGCTAGTGCTTGGCCTCTGAGATTTAAATGCGCTTTCCGGAGGCAAGCTTCAGTTCTGGTGCAGGGGTGGGGGCAGGGCCGCCTCCTAAGTTCGGTCCCTCAGGGGCTTTCTGCAGAGACTTTCAGGAATGGAGCGGGTGGGGGCGGGGTGGGGGCCCCGCCTCCTATGTTCAGCTCCCTTGGGGGTTTTATTCAGAGGCGTTCAGCAGTAGAGCAGGGTGGGGGCAGGGCCGTCTCCCTGGCTCAGCTCCCTCAGGTTGGAAAGACCTTCAGTATTGAAGATCCTACCTGCTGCTGGGGGATTCCTGAGTCCCGGGCCGCTGCCGCCTCAGCCGCCCGCCCACGCCTCTGCCTCGGCTGCTTCCTGCCCCCCGTCTCTGCCGCCGCCGCTTCCTCCCGAGGGGGCCCGAGTCACGGAGATGCTCCACTCCCCTCCCCTAGCGCAGCCTTCTTTCTTACTGACCTGTAGCTTCTGTGGGTGGAGGGACTTTCCCTGGCTGCCAGAGCTTCCCCCGGAGCTTCCCTCTCTGAAGCCTGCTCGGATCAGCTTCTCTGGGGCCGCGGCCAAGGGTGGGGGTGGGGTCCGCTTTCCGGGATGCGATGGACCCCGGGGACGGCTCTCCAGGGTTCAGTGGAACGGAAATCTCTTCCCCTATGTTTATGCACCCCCTGCAGAGATTCAGAATTTATGGGGATCTCCTTTTACCTCAATTCCATGGGTTGTGGGCTCGGAGCTCGTAAATGTGCATCCTTCTACTCCGCCATCTTGGCTCCGCCCCCCGGCTGTGGGTATTTATAGGAGATTAGAAGTCTTGGTTTGTGTTCAAGGTAAGAGAGAAGAACTGAAGGAGGCTCTGAGGACAGAGGTACTATTCCCCCATATCTCATGACTAGAGGTGATTACAAAAAAAATAAGCTATTATAAAAAAATGCACAGGCAAAGGAGTAAGAATCTAACCATAGAGTTATAATGGGAATAGAGAAGACTTGAGTCCTTTTTCAGAGGAGGATAGTGAAATGAAGTAATGAAAAGTAATGAAGCCCTCTTCTACTCCAAAGTGTAGTATCAAATAGTCACCTGGCAAAAAAATAATTCACAGAACTTAAAAAAGACATTGAAAATCAAAGGAAAGATTATGGAAAAATTAAAAAAAATAAACTAAGAACAATCGAAGACAAACAAAAATTATAAAAAGCAAGTCGACCAATTAGAAAAGGAAGCCCATAATCTTAAATATCAGAAAATCAGAATTGGGCAAGGCAAAGCCAGTGAAATCATAAGAAAGAAAATAAGAAAAAAATAATAAAACAAAATATAAAGAATGAAAAAATAGAAGTGAATGTTAAATGTTTCATAAGAAAAGCAACTAATCTAGAGAACAGATCAAGAAGAGAAAATATAAGAAAATTAGACTGCCTGAAAGCTATGATAAAAAAAGAATCTTGAGGCAATAATTAAAGAAAATTATCCTGAATTGTTAGAACAAGAGGGAAAAGTAGAAATAGAAAAAAGTTCACAGATAACCAGCTGAGAGATATTCTAGGAAGAAAAGACAAAGGAATATGATAGTCAAATCTTGCAACACCCCTTGCAAGGTTAAAATATTACAGGTAACAAGAAAAAAATGCATATGTTAGTGCTACAACTGCAAACATTCAAGACTTAGGAGAGGCAACACTAGAAGACCATAAGTATTGGAACATTATATACGTCAAAAAACAAAAGAACTGGACTTCTGACTGAAAATATTATACCTAGCTAAGCATAATTCTAAATTAAAAAAAAAAGAACATTTAATGGATTGTCAGACTTTCAGGATTTTGAAATTAATAGAAAATTTCACATACAAGATAAAAAAGAAATATGATACATGAAAAAGACAAATAAGGGACCCAATAAGGACAGACTATTCACTTTTTATGTATGCAAAATGTATGTCTAAGATTGTTATGAATTACTGGATAGATCATAAGAAAGATTTTGGTAGATCTGATCATGTTTTTACTTCAAAAAGTAAAACCAGTAAAGAACAGCTAATAAGAATAATTATCTTTAAAAAATGAGGGGCAAGAGAAGGAACTGATACAGAGGAACTAAATGGGGAGCAGGACTGGTAGTTGCAGAAACCTACTTTCATCAGTAATGAGTTCAAAAGGGAACAATATATATACATTTAGAAGAGCATAAAAGTCTTCTAACTTTAGAAAGAAATAAAACACTAGAAAGATAGGGAGGGAGAGAGGATAAGGTTGGGTTTTTTTCAGGATAGGTTGAGGGAATAGGTCAGAGTGGGATATAAAAGTGTGTTCAAATTTATGGAAATGGATGGGCAAGAGAGGGATCATGGAGGGGGAGTAGGTTAAGTAAAAGGAGTGCAAGTTAGCATGTAGAAGTAAAGTCGAGAAGTTAAGAGGGATAAGAAATAAAAGATAAACACTAAATATAAAAAAAGATTAGGAGGAGAATCTCAGGAAATGTATGTGTTTAAATACATATTTATGAATATATGCTCATATGTATGTGAATATATGTGCATATGTACATATACATACATACATGTGTATACACACTCATATATATGTGTATATATCTATGTATATAGATATATACATATACTTAATTGTAGCCTGGGGGAAGGAGGAAATGGAAAAAACAACAAAATAAAAAGTGTGCAACAACAAACAAAAGAAAATCTACAAAGAAACAAAAATGCAGTATTTAATAAATAGGCTTTCTGGACATGGTCATTTATTGCTATACATTTTTAATCCTCTCATGTTCTGCTGTGCACATGATTTTTTTCTTTTCTTATTTTAAATTTAAATGTAATATTCAAGGTTATAAAGTGTTTCTTTTTCTTTTCTCATTATGTATTTGTTTTGGTATTCAAATCTAAAATAAAATTAATAAATAACTTGACTAGGCCAAATGGTAAAAGAGGTACAATAAAGCAATAGGGAGAAAGATGTATTACAAAAACAGACGTGGCTAAATGAAAAGGGAGGCACAAAAACTGACAAGAAAAAATCCTCCTTAATAAGTTGAATTGGACAGATAAAAAATGAAATACAAAAGGTCACTGAAGAAAATAATTGCTCAAAACTAAAAATGAGCAAATGGAATATAATGACTTTATGAGGAATCAAGAAATAATGAAAAGAATAAAAAAAAGAACAGAAAACAACGTGAAATATCTTACTGAAAAACATCAGGCTTAGAAAATAGTTCAGGAGAGATCATTTATTTAATTTATTGGACTACCTGAAAGTCATGATCAAAAAAGAGCCTAGACATCATCTTTCACAAAATTATCAAGGAAAACTGCCCTTATAGTCTAGAATCAGAATGTAAAATAGAAATTCAAATAATCCACGAATCACTTCCTGAAACAGATCCCAAACAGAAAATTCCAAAGCATATATTATAGCCAAATTCCAGAGCTCCCAAGCCAAGGAGAAAATAATGCAAGTAGCCAAAAAGAAACAATTCAAATATCATGGAGCCACAATCAGAATAACATAAAATTTAGCATCTTCTATATTAAAGAATCTGAGGGCTTGGAGCATGATAATCTGAAAGGCAAAGAAGCTGTTATTACAAACATGAATCACTTACTCTGAAAAACTGAGTGTAATCCCTCAGGGGAAAAATATATATTTAATGAGACAGAGGACTTTCAAGCATTCTTGATGAAAAGACCAGAGCTGAATACAAAATTTGACCTTCAAATATAAGACTAGAGAAAAACATGAAAAGGTAAGCAGGAAAGAAAATCATAAGGGACTTAGCAAGGTTAAACTATTTACATTTCTACAGGGGAAGATGATATTTATTCATGAGAACTTTCTCATTATTAGGGCAGTTTAGAAAGAGTACATATAGACAGAGGGCACAGGTGTGAGTTGAATATGAAGGAATAATATCTTTAAAAAATAAAATTAAGGGGTGAGTGAAACTGAAAGGGAAAAGCTGAGGTAGAATTGGGTAAAGAAAAAGTGTATACACTGGAGGGAAGGAAATGAGACGTGGGCAGGGATGAGTGAATTGTACTCTCATCAGAATTGGCTCAAAGAAGGAATAAAACACACACGCAAATGGGTAGAGAAATCTATCATACCTACAGAAAAGTAGGGCAGGAAGGAGATAAAAGAAGGTCAGGTGCCCATGAAAAGGAGGGTGGATTCAGGCGGTAGTAGTCAGAAGCAAAACACTTTTCAGAAGACACAGTATGAAAGTGGAGAGAGAATAGAATAAAGAGGGGGTAAAATAGGATTGAGGGAAATAAAGTAAGCAGTAGTAACTGTGAAAAAAATTAAAGAACATTTCTCCAAAAATTGTTTCATTTTTCAAACATAAAGAGAATTGAGTCAAATTTATATAAATAAGCAACATTCCCCAATTGATAAATAATCAAAGGATATAAACAGTTTTCAGGTGAAATAACCAAAGCTATGTATAGCCATATGAAAAAATGCTCCAACTTGCTATTCCCGTGAGAAATGCAATTAAAACAATGCTGAAATATTGCCACATCTTATAGATTGACTGTTAGGACAGAAAAAGGAAAATTGCATATGTTGGAGAGAATGTGGGGAAAATAAGACATTAGTGAACTGCTGGTGAAGTTGTGTACTGATTCACCAATTCTGTAGAGCAATTTGGAACTATGATCAAAGTTCTATAATACCATTTGACCTAGCAATACCATTACTAGATCTTTATCACAAAAGAGATAAAAATCAAAAAGGAAAAGGACATATATATATATATACAAAAATATACATCGCAGTTCTTTCCTGATGGCAAAGAGTTGGAAATCAAGGGGATGGCCATCAGTTGAGGAAAGGCAGAACAAACTATAGTATGTGATTATTATGGAGTACAATTGTGCCATAAGAAATGACGAGCAGGATGCTCTTAGAAAAACCTAGAATGATTTACATGATCTGATGGAAAGTGAAATATACTGTGTACAAAGTAATAACGAAACATAAGATGATTAGTTGTAAATGACTTAGCTATTCGCTGCAATATGGTGATACAAGACAACTCTGAAGGACTTATAATGAAAAATGCTATCCATCCCCAGATAAAGAACTGATTTTGTCTGAATACAGACTGAGGCATACATTTCTTTTTTACTTTCCTTATTTTTTTTGTGGGTTTTTTTTTTTTTGGTCTATGTTTTCTTCCCCTACAAAATGTCTAACATGGAAATGTTTCACATGACTTCACATGTATAACCAGTATCAAATTTCTTGTCTTCTCAATGGGAGAAAGAATGAAAAGGGAGAAAAGGAGAGATTTGGAACTCAACATTTAACAAAAACAAATATTAAAAATTTCTTTTACATGTAACTGGGAAAAAATAAAATACTAAGTAACTTTTTTTAAAAGCAGAGGTAGCAGTCTTGATCTCAGAAAAGACAAAAATAGATCTAATCAAAAGAGACAAGGAAGGAAATCATATTTTGGTAAAAGGTATCATAGACAGTGAAGTAATATAAATAGTAAGCACATGCACCAAACGATATAGCATGCCAACTTTTAAAGAAGAAGTTGACTGAGCTATAGGAAGAAATACACAGTAAAACTATACTAGTGGTGGATCTCAACTCTCCTTGCTCAGAATTAGATAAATCTAACCCCAAAATAAACAATAAATAAGTTAAAGATGTAAATAGAATTTGACAAAATTTAGATATGATAGACCTCTGGAAAAAAATTGAATGTGGATTGTTGCATTTAAAAAGTTTGAGAGATTATTTCTGAGTAATTTAATCAATTTATTAATAATGTCAGTACACTTTAATAAAAAGAATGGTCATTTGGCCTTCTCTTTCTTAGACCAAAGACAATCAAGGCAGCAGGATCACAGTTTATATTTCCTTCTATGCAAATTAAAACAACTCTGAGATCTCAGTTCATAAATATCAGATTACCTGGTATGACAAAAAGGAAAATGATAAATGTTGAAGAATATATGGGAAAATTAGAACATTAATGCATTGTTGGTGGAGTTGTGAACTGATTCAACTATTCTGGAGAGCAATTTGGAACTTTGAGTTAAGGGATATAAAACTGTGTGTAGACTATCATCCCACAATAGTACCACTGGGTTTGTATTCCAAAGAAATCATAAAAAAAGAAAAGGACCCACATGTACAAAAATATTTATAGTAGTTCTTTTTATGGTTTCCAAGAACTGGAAATTGAAGTGATGTACATCAATTGGGGAATGGCTGAACAAGTTGTGGTATATGAATGTAATGGAATACTATTGTGCTATAGGAAAGATTAACAGGTAGATTTCAGAAAATCCTGGAAAGACTTACATGAACTGATGCTAAGTGAGATGAGCAAAAACAGGAGAACATTGTATGCAGTAACAGCAATATTGTGCAATGACCAACTATGAATGATTTAACTTTTCTAAGCAATATAATGATCTGATGGAATATGCTACCCAAATCTAGAGAAAATAATTGATGATTTGAATGCAGATGAAGTCATAATATTTTCCCTTTATTTTTTCATTCTTTTTCCCTTTTGTTTTTCTTCTTCTTTCCCAACATGACTAGCATGAAAATATGTTTTACATGATTGCACATATGTAAACTATATAAAATTGCTTACCGTTTTAGGGAGGGGGAAGAGAGGGAAGAGGAAGATTTTAAAACTCCCTTTAAAAAACAAGTGATAAAAAGTCTTTACATTTAATTAGAAAAAAATGAAATATATAAAAATTTACAAGTAACTTAGTGGTGATCTAAGACAAGTCATTGCCTCATCCTCAGATTTTAAGTACCTAAAAACATCAGAAAAAAGCTTTCATATTATGTGTCTATACCATGTGATTTTCCCCTAAAATTTTTCAAATCACTACTTCAAGCTTCCTGTTTAGACATATGCTAAGTGAAGTTGTCAAAAAGATATGGCATATGAACATTACTTTTCAAAATTTAGTTTTAAATTCCAATTGTATTTGCTAAGTTTGATTTTCCAGGTTTTATACAGCCACACAAATTAAGGTTTAAATTTGCTGCATAATGTATTAAATGATATTTTGAATTCACTTATGACCAGCAATAAAAAGGTTGAATAATATTTCTCTATAGAATTCATGACACGGTGATTTATTTGTAGATCTTGAGATTCTCATGGCAAAGCATTATCAAGTCTGCCTGTTTTAAAGAGAATATAAAAATCCTTATGAAGTGCATAGAAAAAATTATTATGTTGTAAATGATAACAGACCCTCTAAAAGGATAGAGTAATATGAAAATGGCAACAAAGGGATGAGTATTCAGTAATATGAGCAGGGAAATCTATATATGTCTTTTTTTCTTAGAATTTTTTTTTTTACATTAAAAATGAGTTCTAAATAGTCTCCCTCTATTCCATCCCTCCCCAACCTATTGAAAAGGCAAGCAATATCATATCAAATATATATATATGAAATTATGTAAATTGTAGTTCCATATTAGTCAATGTGATAAAAGAAAACAAGAAAAATTTAAAAAGTGAAAAAATATGTTTTAGTCTTCACTCAGAGTTCATCAATTTTCTCTCTGAAGATAGATGGCACTTTTCATCATGACTCTAGAACTACCTTGAATCATTGTGTTAAATAGTGTATCTAAGTATTTTACAGTTGATCATCAATTCAATATTATTTTTACTATATACAATGTTCTCTTGGTTCTACTCACTTCAAGTGTCAACTCATACAGGTCTTTCCAGGTTTTTCTAAAACCTCTCTGCTTATCATGTCTTACAACACAATAGTATTCCAATAAAATCATATATGAGAACTTGTTCAGTCTTTCCCCATTTTAAGCACATTCCCTCATTATACAATTGTGTGCCATCACAAAAAGAGCTACTATAAACATTTTTGTACATATAATTCTTTTCCCTATTTTCTTTTATCTCTTTAGGCATACAGACCTAATGGTGGTATTACTAGATCAAATTGTATACAGAATGTTATAACCCTTTTAGCAGAATTCAATGTTTTTTTTTTTTTTCCAGAATAGTTGGACCAAATTAGTACTCTAGTAACAGAACATTATCATTCTTATTTTTCTTCATCACTCCTAGCATTTGTTATTTTTCTTTTCCATTATATTAGACAATCTGATAGGTGTGAAGTGGTACCTCACAGATATTTCAATTTGCATTTCTCTAATCAATAGTGATTTGACACAATTTTTTCATATGGCTATCTATAGGTTTGGTTTACTTTTCTGCAAATTGCCTATTCCTCTTATCAAACCATTTGCCAACTGGAGAATTGCTCCAAATTAATAAATTTGACTCAGTTTCCTATTTATTTGATAAATGACCCTTTTATTCATGAAACTTTATGTTAATGAAAGCATATGAAGCTTTATTTTCTATGGCACATTTAAGAAAAATGTAGTTTCCCTAATTATCTCTTTTAATTTGGGTTTAATTTTACTTTTGGTTGTTTGACATCATCATTGTTATCATTTCCTTTTTTAACATCAGCTGGAGAATAATTTCTCTGCCCCAGCTCTTTATTTAACTCTGTGTATGTGTCTTTCTGTTTAAAGGGTGTCTCTTGTAAATTGCATCATTGGATTCTTCATGCTAATCTATTATGCTCTTCAGTACCATTTTGTAGGTCAATAAAGTCAATTCACATTCACAATTATGATTACCGATTCTATGTTTCTCTCCATCCTATTTTATTCTATCTATCCTTTTCTATCTTTCTTTTTATAATGCCCAACCTAAAAAGTCTATTTTGATTCTGACTGCTGCATCTCTTACTCTCTTCTGCCTTTGGTCACGTTTCCACTTTGTTTTGTCCCCTTCCCCTCTTACTTCTCTGTTGGATAAGACAGATTTCTATATCCAACTGAATGTGTCTGTGTGTATTCACTCTTTGAACTAATTCTGATGAGAGTAAGGATCACGCACCCCAAGCAATCCTCCTTTTCCATCCACTATAAAAGTTTTTGTCTTGGGCATCATTTATGTGAAATATTTCCCCCATTCTGACTCTCCCTTACCCCTTCTCCCAATGAATCTCTCTTTCTCATTCATCCATTTTTTAAGTTATCCTAATATAGATGACTCATTTATGTTCCCCTGTCTTTGTAGATTCCTTCTAACTAACCTAATAATAATAAAGTTCTGAGTAGTTACATCCATTGTCTACACATATAGGAATATGAGTAGCTCAAATTTACTGAGCTACTTGTGAGTTCTCTGTCATGTTTGCCTTTTTATTCTTTTGAGTCTTGCATTGCAATGTCACACTTTCTATTAAGCGCTAGTCTTTTCATAAGTAATTTTTTAAAGTCCTTCATTGCATTAAATATACATTATCTCCCAATGAATTAAATTCATCATATGGTCTGGGTAGCTCATATTCCAAGGTCTTCTGTCCTTTAACATGGTAGCTGATAAACCTTTTGTGAGCCTAATTAGTGCCATGTGGATTGTTAATGTTGTTTTAGTGGAAAGGGAAGAATCTTTCCCATACAATAAAAGGCCTATGTGACCTGCCTGAGTCACATGGAAGCCTGAGTCACATGACTCAAGTTACATGGAGCTTGTAGTGGGAGGAGCTTGTCAAAAGGGGAGCAAGAAGTGTGGAGCAGAGCTGAGAGGAAGTGAGAAAAAGCAGGCAGAGCTGGGAAAGAGAGAGGAAGCAAAGCAGGACTCTATGAGAGTGGGAGTAATTTTACATGAGTGAGTTGGTTTGTAAGAAGGATGATAATGTGTATAGATTTCTTAATTGCTATGATGGATCTGGCTTTTGTGGTGTTTGAATAAATGTCTTGGTTCCATCTTCCATGGAGAGAATCTGTTATATTTTGCCATTCAAACCTGGAAATTCACAGGCATATTCATAACTGCCACTATGAATATCATGTTGGTGGTACACCATGTCATTTGAATATTTTACCTGATTAAAGTACCTTTTATGTTGAGCTGAGAGTTCTGGAATCAACTATAATATTCCAGGATGTTTCCATTTTTTGATCTTTATCAGGATGTAATATATATATATATATATATATATAATATATATATATTTAAATTCCTATTTTACCTTCTGGATCTAAGATACAGGACAGTTTTTCTTCATTAGTTCTTATTATGATATCTAGTATCTTTTTAATCATGGCTTTCAGGTAGTACAATAATTCCTAAACTATCAATCTATTTTCCATATCAGTTATTTTTTGAACGATATAGCTCACACTTTCTTCTATTTTTTTCATTCTTTTCTACTGGCCTAATTCTGATTTTTAAGGACTAATTTCATTAGAGAGATTTTGTACCTTTTTTTCATTTGCCTAACTCTGCTTTGTAATGAGGTTGTTGGTTTTGTTTTGTTTTGTTTTCTTGTATTTTTGCATCTTTTTTACCTAAATTCTATTTTGAAAATTTTGTAATATCCTTCATTCTCCATTCTCCTCCCCCCATTTTCCCTCATGACTCTTACTTCTTTATTAAACTCATTTTTAGGAATTCATGTTGGACTTCTATCCAATTTGCATTTTTCTTGAGATTTTACCAGTAGCTACTTTTACACAGTCTTCTTCTGAATTTGTGTCCTGAATTTCCCCACCACAGTAGCAAATTATGGCCAGGTTCTTTTTTGTTGATGTTTGCTATTTTTTTATTCTATTTCTTGATTTTGAAATTTATATTGAAGTTTGGCTTTTTACACGTTGTGGTAGGGAGACAATGTTTCAAACTTCAATTATTTTAGTGCTTTTGTTTTTGAACTAACCCTGGGGAGTCTGCAAGTTTTAGTGTTTCAAAGGAGGGGGGACTCAGGATGAGGTGTGGTCATTGCTCTCCTGGTTTTTAGCCTCACATTTAACCTAAAAAGGACTCCATTCTCCTGCAGCTGCAATGAAAATACTCCTCTTTTCCTAGGAATTATGATGAGATCTTCTAATTCCCTGGAGAAACAAGCACTAGTGTTCCTCTACACCCTGGAAGAAGGTTAATACTGCATATAAGCATTAGCCCAAACAGCTCCCAGTTCTGTACCCAGTGTCAGTTCAGACTCCCCTGTAATCTCCGATCAGTCATCAAAATCCCATAACATTTCTAGCCTGACATATCCAGAAGCTAGTGACACCATTATAGCAGCTACCTCTAAGATCTCCTGCTGGTGCTATTGACATATGTGCTCCATACCATTTCCTACTCCAACGGGAAAAGAATGAAGAGGTCTTTTTCATTTCTTAAGTTGTCTTGGGGTAGAAAAATACCTTTACCCTGCCCTTTTGTTGGTTCTGTCACCTCAGAATTCAATTTGAAACATTTTAAAAAAGCTTATTTGAAAGGGAATGTTGGGGGAGGGGGGTGGTCAAGCCAAGATGGTGGAGTGAGAGCACATACACAGCTAAAATCCTCCAGATACTTCCAAATAGAGGATGAGAACAAATTTTAGAGTGGCAGAATGCACTAGGAGAGTGAGAGTGTGGCAGATTTCCAGCCCAGGACAGCCCAAAAAGGCAAAAGAAAGGATCTACTACACAAGGCTAGGAGAGTGCAAAGCACACAGGATGTACCAGTGCAGACTCCCACAATAGCAGGGGCCAAGACAGGAATTACTAAGGTGAACTGAAGCAAAAGCACTGCAGATTCTAAAACATATCAGCCCAGGATGGATCAATTACCCAGCAAAATTGAACATAATATTTCAGGCAAGGAGATCAACATTCAGTGACAGAAGGGATATCCAGACCTTCTTGATGAAAAGGCCAAAGCTCAATAGAAAATTTGTTCTACAAATACAAGCCTCAAGAGAGGCATCCAAAGGTAAACAGGGAAGAAAATGTTGTTATTCAATATGGGCAATCTGGTTTCATCCCCGTAAGGAAAGATAATACTTGTTAATGTCAAAAATTATATAGTTATTGTGATATTCAAAAGGGAGATACGTAGATAGAGAGAGTGGTTATAAATTAAATGTGATGGCAAAAATATGATTTAAGGGTGTAACAGGTGAGGGGAAAAGAGGAGGCAATAAAAGGGACATTACACTACAGGAAGAGGCACACAAACATATTACACTAGGGGGAAGAGGGGAGGGAGATGAGCATTGTTTGAGATGTAGTCTCATATGATTTGATTCAATGGGGGAAGAAGAAACTCAGTTAAGTACAACAATATAACTTGCCTTATAAGCAGTAGGAGGGGAAAGGAGAAAGAAAAGGGAAGGAATGCTAAAAGAGAGGGAAGAAATTGTAAGGAAAAAGGGGAATTAAAGAGAGGGGACTGATAGAAAGGAGGGAAGACTAATTGAGGTAATGGTCAAAAATTAAAACTCTATTGTGGAGAGGAAGGGAGAAGGGGGAAGTAAAAACATAAACAAGGATAAAAGGGATGGAGGGAAAGACACAGACAGTAATCATAACTGTGAATGTGAATGGAATGAACTCTCCCATAAAACAGAGATGGATATCAGAATGGATTGAAAACCAAAATCCAACAATATGTTGTTTAGAAGAAAGACATGTGAAATGAGGGCATACACACAGGGAAAAGGTAAAAGGTTTGAGAAGAATATTTTTTGCTTCAGTTGTTGTTAAAACAGCAGGGGGTCACAATCTTAATCTCAGACAAAGAAAAGCAGAAATAGATCAAATCAAAAGAGATAAGGAAGGAAACTATATCCTGCTAAAATGCACCATATAAAAGGAAGCAATATCATTACTAAACATATATGTCCCAAGTGGTATAGCATACAAATTCTTAGAGGAGAAGTTAAGGGAGTTTTAGAAAGAAACAAACAGCAAAAGCATACTAGTGGGGAACCTCAACCTCCTCCTTTCTGAACTTCATAAATCTAACCTCAAATAAACAACAAAGAAGTTAAGGAGATGGAAAAACTCTGGATAAAGTAGATATGCTAGATCTCTGGAGAGAATGGGAATAGAAATCAATTTTCCTTTTTCTCAGTGAAACTTGACACATTTACAAAAATTGACCATGTACTAGGCCACAAAAACCTCATAATCCCATGCAGAAAGGTAGAAATAGTCAATACATCCTTTTTAGATCATAATGCAATAAAAATTAAATACAATCAAAGTCCATGGAAATATGAAGGAAAAATTAATTGGCAACTAAATAATGAGGGTGTAAAACAACAAATTATAAAACAATCAACAACTTCATTAAAGAGAATTACAATAATGAGATAACCTACCAAGTCTTATGGGATACTGCAAAAGCAGCTCTAAGGGGAAGTTTTATATCTCTGAATGCCTACATGAATAAAATAGAGAAAGAGGAGATCAATGAATTGGGTATGCTACTGAAAAATCTAGAAAAATAGCAAATTGAAAATCCTCAAGTAAATACTAAATTGAAAATGCAGAAAACTAAAGGAGAAATCAATAAAATTGAAATTATGACAACTATTGAACTAATAAATAAAACTAAGAATTGATTCTATGAAGAAACCAACAAAATTGATAAACCTTTGATCAATTTTATTAAAACAATGAAAGGAGAAAACCAAATAATCAATATCAAAATTGAAAAGGGTCAACTCACCTCCAATGAAGAGGAAATTAAAACAATAATTAGAAATTACTTTGCCCAACTGTACGCCCATGGATTCGACAATCCAAATGAGAAAAATGATTGTTTTTAAAAATATAAATTGCCCAGATTAACAGAAGAGGAAGTTGAGTGCTTAAATAACCCCATCTTGGAAAAGGAAATTGAACAAGCCATCAATGAACACCCTAGGAAAAAATCTCCAGGGCCAGATAGATGTACAAGTGAATTCTATCCAACATTTAAAGAACAGCTAATTCCAATATGATATAGACTATTTGAGAAAATTGGGGAAGAAGAAGTCCTCCCAAATTCTTTTTATGATATAAATATGGTTTTGATACCTAAATCAGAAGGAGTCAACACAGAGAAAGAAAATTATAGACCAATTTCTCTAAGGAATATAGATGCAAATTTTTAAATAAGATTTTAGCAAAAAGAATACATCAACTTATCTTGAGAATAATATATTATGATCAGGTAGAATTTATACCAAGAATATAGGGCTGGTTCAATATTAGAAAAACTACTAGCTTATATATTAGTATATATATATGTATATATATTATCTATATATTAGCATATATAAACAACAAAACTAACAGAATCCACATGATTATCTCAATATATGCAGAATTTTTTTTTGACAAAACACAACACCTATTCCTATTGAAAACACTGGAAAGCATAGGAACAAATTGAACTTTCCATAAAATAATAAGCAATGTCTACATATAACCATCAGCAAACATTATATGCAATGAGGACAAGCTAGATGTATTCCAATCAGGGATGATACAAGGATGTTCATTATCACCACTCTTATTCAATATGTTATTAGGAAAGCTACCTGTAGCAATGAGAAGAAAAAGAAATTGAAGAAATTAGAATAGATAATGAGAAAAATTAGTTATCACTCTTTGCAGATGATATGATGATATCCTTAGAGAATCAAGTAAAAATCTACTTGAAATAATCAACAACTTTGCCAAAGTTGCATGTTACAGAATAAACCCACATAAATCATCAGCATTTCTATATATTACCAACAAAGTCCAACAGCAAGAGTTAGAGAAATCCCGTGTGAAGCTATTGTAGACACTATAAAATATGTGGGAGTCTACCTGCCAAAACATACTCAGGGACTAAAGGAACACAGATACAAAACATTTTTCTCACAAATAAAGACAGATCTAAATAAGTGGAAAAACATCAGTTCCTTGGGAGTAGGCTGAACTAATATAATAAAAATGACAATTCTACTTAAATTAATTTACTTAATGCCATACCAATCAAACTACCAGATAATTATTTTTTAGAGCTAAAAAGAATAATATCAAAATTCATCTGGAAGAATAAAAGGTCTAGAATATCAAGGGAACTAATTAAAAGAAATGCTAGCAGAGATGGCCTAGCTCTACCAGATCTCAAATTTGATTATAAAGCAGGAATCATCAATAACACTTGGAACTGGCTAAGAAATAGAGGGGTAGACCAGTGAAAGAGGATATGTACTCAAGACACAGTAGTTAATGAATATAGCAGTCTACTATTTGATAAACTCAAGGACCCCAGCTTCTGGGATAAGAACTCACTATTTGACAAAAATTGATGGGAAAATTGGATAACAGTGTGGCGGAAACTCAGCATAGACCAATGCCTGCCACCATGCACAAGAATAAAGTCCAAATGGATACATATATATATATATATATATATATATATATATGAAAAAATATATAAGATTATATTAATATAAGAGAAACTATATAAGACTTTATATACATACATACATATATATATATATATGAGAAACTATATAAGACTACATATATAAGAGAGACTATAGCCTTCAGCTATAGTCTTCCAAAATCATTTGGTATCTTAACTCAAGCTTTGGCAACCTATCATGCAAAGATCATGAAAAATTAGCTCACAAGATAATTTTCATTGATACATTAACACTAGAAATCTTAATCAAAATTATAATTTTATCTATATCCACTGCACCTATTTTTTAAAATCCTCTATTGTTCTTATAGGTTCTTAGAGAACCCTCTAGTTCTCCAGTTTCCATCCAGGCCTTTTTCTCTTACAAATGATCCTATCCCCGCAGACCTCCATGCAATTTCTCATCCAACCACTTTCAAGGTCTGCCTTTCCCTCAGAACTGCTGACCTTAACCAGGTGTTTACTGTTGACCTAATTAAAGAAAGCATATCCTTTGACTGGTTTACATGAATTTTTAAAATGGCACTTATTGATTCAAATTCAGTTCCATTTCTAGGAAGAATTATGAGAAGATTTTTTTATTCTTTTCTTAAGTTGACACAGAAATTATTCTTGGTTAGGAGTATTCAGCAATACACCCACCTTCACTTCCATATATGTAGCATGGAGTATAGAATTAATTCACTAAGATTAGTATTAAATAACATTAAATAAATAAGTAATGCAAGAAGAGAATCATCTAGAACCTCTTTCTAATGAGTCAAATGTTAAAATTTCCCAAACCAAGCTAACAGTAAATACTTGTGGAACAAAACTTATTGGCAATCAATCAACCTTGAAATATTAGGATGAATCAAAATATGGGCAAAAATAAGTCAAAATATATCTGTCCTGTTAGCATTTTAAAAAGATTTTAGGCACATTATTTTTCCCCATGTGACATTTGGTAGATTGATTTCCTCTTTCCACCGGACATATATAGTTTATAAATTGCTTTTAGATGCAAGTTAAAAGTTTGCTTTCCTTTCACTTGGCTGTTCTCAAAAGCCATTTGTTTTCTGATGAAGACTAACATGAAGGTCGGAGGAAGGATCAGATTGTCATTAATAAGATCTTAAAAATACAGAACTTTAGAGAAGCTAATCATTTCTATCTACGAGAATTTTTATTGAAAAGACGTGCAAGAAGGCACTAATGTAGTCTTTTAAAATTACAGTGGCAGATCTTTCTTAGAACTCAAGAAAATGAAAATCATCTTTATCTCAATGTTTCTTCTTTTCCATTAATATGAGAAGAATGGGAATATGCCTTATATGATAAATGTGAATGAAAGCCTAAGGCGTTTTCAGGAAGGCTCTCACTTTCAGTTAATAGGCCTCTTTAAGAAGTCAGTCAAGAGACTGCCCCTTTAATTAGAAAAGAAGAAAAAAGTCAAACTGGGAGGGGAAGAGGCCTTAGCTGAAAAGGGCCAGAGTCTCCCATTGCATCCTGGGTCATCTCCATTCATCCTGATGAATATCAGGCCACTGGATCCAGGTGGTTCTAGAGGAGAAAGTGACACTGGTGACCTTACACAGCTCTCTCTCACTCAAATAAAAGTCAAATTCAAGTCAAGTCATCATGCTCCTGATGTCAGGGTCTTCTTAAAAAACAAAGGAAAAACACAACCTATGAGTAGTCCAAGCTGCATGAATGGGAACACAGACAGTTGGGAAACTCAGCTTCTCCTCTCCTCTTTCTCTCCAAGGAGAGGTAAATTTTGATGGCTGGAAGCTACCCAATTAAGTTGGGATTTTGTCACTAGATTCCTCCCTTCCTTCATTCTTTCTTTTTTCTACTCAAACATTTCACTCTCAAGCTCATGCATTGGACCACAATAGGTCCCTATCTAAGTTCCACTTAATGGCTATATTTTGGGCCCTCCTGCCTCAGAGTGAATGTCAAAGATAACTGTTTCTCTCTTGACTAGCACCTGTGGGTGGAGGGACCTTCGTGGCCACTGGAGATTCTGTCCCTGAAGCCTGCTTGGATCTGCTGTGTGGCCAAGGCAGGGCTGGGCTCTGCTCCAGGTTAGGTGAATGATGGTGTTGGTTTTTCAGGTCTCTCTGGAACAGAAATCTCCTCCACTCTGTTGCTGTGTGGCTTCTGATGCTCCAGAATTTATTGGGAGTTCTTCTTTACAGGTATTTTACGGACTGTGGGTTAGGTGCTAGCATATGTGAATCTTTCTACTCTGCCTTCTTGGTTCCTCCCCCCTTGATTGACTTCTTAAAGAGGCTCATTCACTGAACGGGCATTTCCTCACTCTAAGTGAGAATCCAAAGACTACATAGGAAAGATTCTCCTTTAGATGTGTCCCCCATTTAGACCATAGGACAAGCAATTCCAAGGGAACACATTTATTTTTCTTCCAAATTTATTAATTTATTTATTTTCAATTTTCAAAAGTCACTTCCATATGTTCCCAATTTTCTCCCCCTCCCTCTCCAACATGGCATGAAATCTGATATGGGTTCAACACATTCTTATTAAATACATTTTTCATATTAGTCATTTGGCATAGAAGAATTAAAATGAATGTGAGCGACCATGAGAAAAAACAAAACATAACAAAAGAGAATATAATCTGCTTCATTCTGTTTTCCAGTTCCATAGACAGGCCAACACCAAGAGGTAGAAAGAGAAATACCATTTAAATTTACTTTAGGCATGGTAAAATATTTGGGAGCCTACCTGCCAAAATAAACCCAGGGACTATGTGGACACAATTACAAAAAGATTTTCACACAAAGTCAGATGTAAGTAAGTAGAAAAACATTAATTATTAATATAATTAATTCCTGTATCATGAGTCCTTTTGAAAGGTCCTTGCATTGTTGTAAAGGGATAAGTCTATCAAAAACAGTCCTCACATACAGTGGCTGTTACTGTGTACAATGTTCTCCTGGCTCTCCTCACCTTACTCAGGATCAATTCATGTAAGTTTTTTCCAGGATTTTGCGAAATCCACCTGCTCATTTTTTTCCTGTAACACAATAGTACCCTATAACATTCATATACCACAAATTGTTCATCCATTCCCCAATTAATGGACATCCCTTCTACTTCCAGTACTTGACCACCAAAAATAAAATGATCTGGTATAAACATTTTTATAAATGGGGCCCCTTTTCCAATTTTTATGAACTCTTTGTGATACAGCCCTAGAAATGGTATTACCAGGTCAGAGGGTACGGACATTTTTATGGCCCTTTGGGCATAGTTCCAAATTGCTCTCCAGAATGGTTTAATCTGCTTACAGCTCCACCAAAAAATAAGTGTTCCAAATCTCCCATATCTTCTCCAACATTTATCACCTTCCTATTTTGTCATGTTGAACAATCTAATAGGTGTGTTGTGGTACTTCAGAGCTATTTTGATTTGTATCTCTCTAATCAATAGTAATTTAGAGCATTTTTCATATGACTGCAGATAGCTTTAATTTCTTCCTCTGAAAACTGTTGCACATATCCCTTGACCATTTAGCAACTGGAGAATGACTTATATTTTCATAAATTTGACTCAGTTTTCTATATATTTTAAAAATGAGGCCTTCATCACAGACATTAGTTGGAAAAATTCTTTCCCAGTTCTCTCTTTATCTTTGTTGCATTGGCTTTGTTTATGCAAAAGCTTTTCAATTTAATGTAATCAAAGTTATCCATTTTGCATTTCATAATGTTCTCTGTCTCTTGTTTGGTCATAAATTCCTCCATTTTCTATAAGTCTGACAAATAAAATATTTCTTGCTCCCCCCTAATTTGTTTATAATATCAGCCTTTAAACTAGATCATGTACCCTAGATCACTGGACTTTATTCTGGTATACATTGTCAGGCTTTGGTCTATGGCACAGTATTTGCCAGTTTTCCTAGCAGTTTGTGTCAAACAGTGAGATCTTATGACAGAAACTGAGGTCCTTGGATTTACCAAAGGGTAGATTGCAATACTCATTGACTAGCGTGTCTTGAGCATGTACCCTATTCCTCTGGTCTATTCCTCTATTTTTTAGCCAAGTGGTTTTGTTGATTGCTTCTCTACAATACAATTTAAGGTTTGGTATGGCTAGGCCACCTTCCCTACCATTTCTTTTCCTTAATTCATTTGATATTCTGGACTTTTTTATTTGCAGATGAATTTTGATATCATTTTTCTAGTTCTATAAAATAATTTTTGGTAGTTGGATCGGTACGGCACTGAATAAGTAAATATTTCGATAGAATTGTTGTTTTTATTTTATTAGCTCAGCCTACCCATGAGTAACTGATGCTTTTCTGTTGGGAGCCAGCACTTGGTGCTGGGCCCCTCACCCTTGAGGTCACCATGCCCTGAACTCTTTGTTCTGCAATAAGCAAATGTTGCAACCGCAAAAGGGCTTGACCCCCCAGTTCCAGAAATTAACCATAAAAATGTCCTAACCGTAAAGATCGCGTGACTAGATACTACCCTCGCCCTGGACCCTCCCTGTTCCTCTTCCCTGTTTCAATTACTATATAAGCTGTACCCTGAGCTCAATAAACTGAGACCTTGACAAAATCTGCTTGGTCTCCCTCCTTTTCTCGCCCGTTTCTCGTTCAGGCTGGGTTCCCCTCGAACCCCCCAAATAACTGAGTCCTGGTGGACAGGACACTTTTCTAGTTATTTACATCTGACTTTATTTGTGTGAAAATTGTTTTGTAATTGTGTCCATATAGTCCCTGGGTTTATTTTGGCTGGCAAACTTCCAAATATTCTACCATGTCTATAGTAAATTTAAATGGCATTTTTCTTTCTACCTCTTGGTGTTGGCCTTTGTTAGAAATATATAGAAATGCAGATGATTTATGTGGATTTATTTTGTATCCTGCAACTTTCCTAAACTTATGAATTCAAGCAGTTTTTTACTTGATTCTCTAGGATTCTCTAAGTATATCAATATGTAGTCTTCAAAGAGTGATAACTTAGTTTCCTCTTTGCATATTCTAATCCCTTCTATTTCTTTTTCTTCTCCTACTGCTAAATGTAACATTTCTAGTACCACATTGAGGAACAGTGGTGATAATGACTTTGTCATTTCAATCTAGATCTTAATGGAAATCCATCAAGCTTATCGCCAATCAAAGGACCGTATTTAAAGACCTCCACTTTTTGGCCAGTGATGATTTCATTTCAGGTTTAGCAAATTCTATATATCTGATCCTACCTTCTGATACTATTATCTTTCCAAAAGGGCAAAATCCTAGTCACTCATTCAAAAAGCATTTATTGCACTTCTACTATGTACTAGGCACTCTTCTCAATGCTGGATATTAGAAGGAAAAAAAGAACCTATCATGATGAACAAATAATTACAAATTCAAAAGCCTTTTTTCTTATTTTTCAATATTTAAGTGACCTAACTGATTTTAACATGAGAATTTCAAGAATTCCCTTTAGGATACTTTTATACACATTAGTTTGTTAAAAAATTAGAGCTAAGGATCACTGGTTAACAGGCAAGTTTGTGGTATTTCAGAGGTCACATCCACACAACTAAAGAGAACAGTCTGGAGAAATATCCTTGTCAGGTGTGTTAGGGACACAAAAATCAAATTTTTCTAAGATCTGTGGTGTTTAAATAATCTTTTCCTTCTCCTGAAACTCACACAAACTTGTCCAAACAAGATGGCACTATAATCAGGCTTATTTGGAATGACATCTCAACTGAAATGATCAACAAGTGCCTAGCCAAATTAGGGAAGATATTTAATATCATACTTATATTGAAAAAGAGACAAACCCCAGAAATAACATGAATTGAGTCTTATGTGGAATAGAGGAAGACAGAAATGTAAAAGAAATGATTAATTTGGAGGACAAATGAATCAGAAAACTGGTGTAGATTAATAAATCTTGCAAAGTCTAACTTTCAATAAAATCTGTTAAAACAAAAATACTGTTATCGACCTAATCAATATCTTCATAGAATGTATTATCTGAGGCGCAACCTCAATCTCAATTATCAACTCAGATAATATTATGAGGACTTGTCAATCCAGAAAATTTATGAGGAGAAGAGTGAGAATTTATTGTTAAAAGCACAATTCCATTCACAATAAGAAACAAGGTAAGAAGTTACAAGGGGATAAATAAGTAAGAAAAACATACAAATAGGATAAGATCCTTAGAAATAAAGTTCATTTTCTTTTCCTTTTGAAAATCCAGTCAATCTCAAGGCTTAATTTGTTTTTAATATTTGATTAAACCATATACAGCTACAAACAATATTTTTACATTCTTAAGAAAATACCTATATTATATTTCTGCAAAATATTAAATTTTCAGAGATTGGATCAATTTGGAGACTTGAAATAAACAAGTTTTCAATTTCACAATGATAACTAAACAGACTTGAAATTCTCTGGAGCAATAATACATGAGAAAAGGGACATTTAATTAGAATTTTAAAACTTCAAACATGTTTTCATATCACATCATAGTATTATAAACAGGATGAATTTCATGGAGGCTGGGAATAAAACTTTAATGCTGCTTAAGAGTGGAACTCTTTCTGTCTTGATATGAATTCTTGAAATCCAAACCCTTCTATAATGTGGGATTATCCCTATTTTCCAGTGAATTCTTATATTATTCTCTTTCATGTAATTAATATTTCAAACACAATGGACTATTTGTCATTTTCATCAACTTTCTGCACCATTTCCTTTATGTGCTTTTAGAATGTCATCGTTCTCTATCTTTGTCTGATAAATTTTTGCCTGTTCTTTAAAAAAACACTCAAAAATTACCTTCTTCATGAGATTTGCTGCAACATTTTGTCCATAATGACATTCCCCCTTTTTTTCCATGTACTTTCCATGGCATTTTTTCATTCTTCTAATATGTGAATACCATACATTGCAATTATTTGTGTTAGTGTTTCTTCTTTTACTATAAAATTCATGTAGATAGGGACTGTACTGTGTCTGAATTTTGTTTTCTCTCAGAACACAATATGATATTCTCATGTACTGAAAATGCTTAATGTTAGTTTAGTTGAACTTTTATTCTTAACTTAAAAATAAAATATTTATTAAGCATTTATTACATATAAATTGCAAGGTATTGTGGAAGATAGAAAAAATGAATAAGACACAAATTATTTTTTCTTTATGGATCTTAGAGTCCAAATAAAGAAATAAATGTATATACGTATGAAAAGATCATTGACAAGATCATTGGAGCAGATCACATAAGGAAGGATTAAAATCAATAAAATTCAATAGTTCAGTGTTCAGAAAACCCTAGAATATAAAGTTGTTGAGGGGAAAAACTGTTTGATATGAACAAATTGAACAATTTTAAGGCATACAATAGCAAGTAGATTTTAAAGAATTTTTACAAAATATCTCTAAATACATTCCAATAAGTTATGTAACCTAATATAAAAGGCTAAAGTCTTTAAAAAGTGTTTGTCCTTCATTGTCGAAGAAGACCATGCCATCTGAAATAATGACATGACTTTCACTTGACTTTGTTTTGAGTGAGGGAGGACTGTGCAAGGTCACCAACCTCACTTCTCCTCCAGAACCATCTGAATCCAGTGACCAGATATTCCTCAGGATGACTGGAGATGACCCAAGATAAGGCAATTAGTGTCAAGTGTCTGAGGTGACATTTGAACTCAGATCCTCTTGACTCCTGCACTGGTGCTCTATCCACTAAACTACCTAGTTTCCCTGGTTTAAAAATGTAAAGAAGCATGGAAAGAAGGATCTTCCACAACTAAGATTATAAAGAGAATTATTAAACATGCCATAAAATATAACATTAAAGAGAATTTAAAAAACTTTTACATGAATAAAATTAACAAGGAGAGAAACTGCCAATTGATATGACAGATCCCTGAAATATCTATGATAAAATCTGATGTCAAAATATGTGGGGGATTAATATAAATTCGGAAACTAAGAGGCATTTCCCAATAGATATCATCAAAGGAAGTGAATAGTTAAAAAGACTGATTGGAAACGGGATAAAAAAATCACTGCTCTAAATATCTTATAATAAAATTCATCTTAAAAAAATACTGAGTGTTCCTTCAAACTCATTGAATTGGCAAAAGTGATTAAATACAGAAAGTTATTTTTTGAAGAACAATAGGAAGAAAGGAATATGAATGCAACATTGATGGAATTTTGACTCATTAGGAACTACTCTGAAAAACAATTTAGATTCATGCAATAATAGTCACTAAATTATTTACATCATTTAACTCACAGATCCTACTATTAGTCATATATTCCCAGCCATTCAAAGTCAGAAAAGAGATTGAATATTTAATAAAATATCAATTTTGTAGAAGCACTTTTTTGTGGAAATAAGAATCTGGAAACAAAGTGCATGCCTATCAGTTATAGAATTTCTAAATAAAGTGTGTTGTATGGATTCACTACAAGAAATTATTACACAATAAAAATGATAAATGTGATGACTTCAGAGAACATGGGGAGACATTAATTGATGCAAAATGAGGTAAGTATGATTAAGAAAACAATATGTAAGAAAATAGTGATCAGTCAAAAAGCTGGTCTATCAAAAATCATTTATTAAGCATCTACTATATCCCAGGCAGATGGTTAAGCATAGGGATACAAAGAAAGGCAAACACCTTATATGAGTTCCAAAGCTAATGGATAAAACTACAGGGAACACACTATATATAAACAAGCTATGTACATGATAAATAAGAAATAATAGAGAGAAGACAATAGGATTAAGATAAATTGAAAAACACTTCCCAGAGCAGCTAGGATTTTAGCTAGGAGTTGAAATGAGAAGCAGCAATATGGAGGAATAACATTGCATCCCTGAGGGACATCCAGTGAAAATGCCTGGAGCCAAGAGTTGGAATGACTTGTTTGACAAACATGGAGAAGGCCAGCGTCACTGGACTGAAATTTATGAAAAGGTAATAAGATGAAGAGTTAGGTGCTGAAGTGGATAGAATCATGGGCCTGGACTCAGAAACATTCATATTTTGGGGCTCAAATTTGGCCTCAGACACTTACTATCTGTGTGACTTTTGAACAAGTCCCTTAACCATGTTTAACTCAGTTTCTCATCTGTAACATGAGATGGAGAAGGAAATGACAAACCACTCCCATATCTTAGACAAGTAAACCACATATGGGGTTATGAAGGGTTGGATAGCACTGAAACAGAACAAAACATCAACGTGAAAGAAGAGTAAAACAGGTAGTGGGAGGGGCTAATATATGAACGGCTTTGATTACCAAACAGAAATAAATAAAAACAAAGCAAATATAAATGATTTGCAAGTGCGACCATTAAGAGGTAAAGTAATTCACTTCCCTTCTTTTCTTGGAGAAGTGGTAAACTGTTTACAAAATGACACACACACATGTAGATACAAATAAGTGGCTATTACATATATATGCATACATATGTGTGCTCAGGCTGGTCACTGGCATTCTGTATTACTGTCTTCCTATTTCATAATTTCACCGAACACTTTTTCTCCATCACAAGGTTGGTCAGTGGAAGTGTTGTATCTAGACACTATAGTAATGTAAAAGCAAAATGCAACAATAAAACATTAATGAAATAGTTTAAAAGCATTTTAAAAGATAGCTAGCAATACATGGTACTATACAAGAGAGTAAATTAATAATGCAGAGAGTGAGAGTTTTACTTAAGGCTAGAGTAGTTAGTGAAGATTTCCAAAAAAGATTTAAACTTCAAACTAGACTTTGAAGCATGGAAACAATTTATATAGGCATAAAAGGGTAGAAAGTATATTACAGGAAGTTAAGTTCCAGGAAAACTACAGGAAAATTACAGGAAAACACAATGAGAATGTGATGAAAGATAAGATTATCAGGTTAGAAAAGTAGGTTAATACCAAATTATAGAGTCCTTGAATGCCAGACTAAGAAGTTTTCAGGCAATGAGGAGCTATTGAAGGTTGTTTGGAAGGACAATGCCATAAAAGTCAGGATTTACTAAATTTAATCTGGTAATAGTGCTCAAAGGGAAAATATAGGAATGGAAACATTAACACAACAGACTCTGAGTAAAGTGATAAAAGCACAAAATTTGATGATGGATGTAGCAATTATATATTATGGACAAAAAAGATTCTAAAGATATTATGAAGGATGACTGGAATTCAGTTCAACCCAACTTATTGGGTTGAATAACTAATAACACTATTAAGTGTTGTTAATACTTTTTAAGGCTACATGAAAATAACTCTTTTAGGGACCAGAGTAAATCAATTCTTAAATAAGACATAGTACATAAACTCTAAAAGTTCAGTTTACCAAAAAGTAACATAGGAATAAGAGAAGGGGGGCTAAAAGTTAAATGAGGCTAAGAATACTTTTAAAATCACAAATGAAATGATAATTAAAGTAGAATATAAAGGAGGGATAAATTTAATCCAATCCACATATATTACATAGATATTGTATTTAAATATAAGATCACTGAATTCTAGAAGTTGTCTCCAATTCCAGGTAGACAAACTGCCTCATGATACATTTGAGGAAACTGAGGCCCAAATCAGTTAAGTGTCAAGTCTATCACATAGGTACTATATTTCAGAGACAACATTTGAACACAGTCCTCATAATCTTCAAGTCAACATTCAATATCCTGTACTACTAAGCTAATTCTTTCAACAAACTCTTATTAGTAAAATTCAGAACAATTGCCAAATACAAGATGCCAGACTATTGACAAATATGTGGATAGGGTAGTAAATTTCAATTAAATGCGACTTCAGAAACCAGTATGCCATTTCCTATTTTATTATTTTAAATTAAAAATAACAACTGTGTTCAGTGTCTAATCAGAATGAAGAAAAATCAGAAATATGTGTACTTGTGTGTTTTCCTCATAAACATAGTTTCAGAGATCCTTAACCTTAATCCTTAATCTTAATAAAAAGATTTTATCTTTTTGCTTAGAAGCCAAAGCCTATTTTGCCAAATAGGGGAAGATGTTGTTGAAGAGAAAGGGGGTTTTATAATTGCAACTTTATATTTGTCCCACCTATTAGGTTTATTGATTATGAGTGCCTATGTCCCTTATGAACTTCAGTAGGAATAAATACTGTTGATAAGGAGATGTTTAAATCCTGACTCTCCAGGTGTTCTTTTGCTATTAAGTTAATTAAATCACAGAAATCTCTAAATTAGTGGTAAGGTATTGGGTTTAAAACTTAAGAAAATTAGTCTGGAATTAAAGCACCAGGATATATCAAGGGAAATGGCTGGGACTACCAATTTGTGATGGGGTGATGATCTCACCATTCTGGTTTAAAGGTTGATTTGAAAGCAGAACACCTGCACAAATAATGTGGTTGGAGATGCCTGGCAGGTGCGTCATTGCCTATGCAGAATGCTATCCATCCCATGGATAAGCAGTGTATTGACACAGCTAAGCCCTAAATATTTAAGCAGATTTTGCAGTCAGTAGCCAGTCGGCTTCCAGACTACACAATATTTTCTAAGTTCATTTGCCCGAATTTATTATTTTCCACTTTTACAAGGGACTAGAAGAGAGGTTGTTAAATTTTGGGGGCATGTCAGGGACTCTTTTGATAGTCTAGTGAAGCCTATGAGCGTCTAAGAAAAATGCTTTTTAAAAAAAAATGGAAGAAATACTAGTTTTCAGGTAAGGTTAGTAAAAAACAATTAAGTTCTATTCATTTTTCAATCCATGTTTATGGACGCCCTGAAAGCTATTATTGATGGGCATATGATCCCTAAGTTAAGAACTCTTGACCTAGATGCAACATTATCCTTTATCCCAATTTTATCGTTATCCTTGTTGCTCTTTTTAGTTTTATTTTGAAAGCTAAAAAAATTTTTGACTAAGCATTATTTTAAATAGCCTATATTGATATTTTCTTGAATTTCCTCCTCAAGATGCCTATTAATATTTTAAAGATACTATTGATTTTTGAAAATGTATAACTAATGTTTTTCAAATATCTAAGTGTTTCTTATGAAAAGAACAAACTACTTTAAAAAGTACGACCTGAATGTCTATTATGCAAACATGAAGTTTGCAGTCTTTAAGATAGGAAAATGTTTAAATAAACCATTTCATTATAATTTATGAATTATGATCATCTTGATACACGAACTCAAATTAGTGAAACTATGAAGCCACACTCAAATTCAAATGTACATCTTAATCTTATTCCTCACTATGCATTTGCTCACTGAAGGATGTGCTTATTCAGAAAGCATTTTCTCTCTGTGTTTATTTGTGATAAAGTAGAATAAATGGCATTACTAGTGTTAATGTACCTTAAAAGACACTAATCTGTCTTGATTGCCTTCTGATGAATTCTTTATGGAGCAACATTAAAAATATTTTTATAAACATTAATTTATCATTTTTCTTTATAATGAATTGATTCACGGTTGACTAGATTAATATGTTTTGAAATTGCTTGTGTTTCTAATGTGTCCAGTTGCTGTGTTCAATAAGGAAAGTATTAAATCATGGTTGCACTATCATTTTCAGTCTTGAAACTAATGATTTGTTGAAATAAATGGTTCTGCAAAGGAAGAAAAGCTTTGTTTTTCCTCATACATACATTATAATATTTTTGTCACCATTTCAACAACCATGGAGGTTTTGCAATACAGAATTTAAGCATTGGAAATTGGAAGTAAATAATTTGTTTTTTCTTCCATGTGAAATTGTGAATAAACATTTTTTACATCCTTTCTACCACCACTAATGTATAGAATGGGTAGGTATAAGAAGAAGAGAGAAAGCTAATGGAGGTACTTCCTCTATAGGAGATCATGTCCCTCTCCAAAATAACGATTCTATATTCACTCCTTCTTTTACAAATCAAAACCCTACTCCATGATCCATGCTCTTCATCTGCTCTCCATTTCATTTACTCTAAATGTCCTCTTCATTTTATTTAACTTCATTTTATTGATTCTATTAGGTAATGATGTTGCAAGATATATAAAAGTTATAGAATATCAGAAATAGAAGTAGAATTCATAGTGAAGCTGCCTTGTTTAATACTAATGAATTAAAAGCCCAGTAAGTTGAATAAAACCATTCTAGATTAGACCATTAGTCACAGAAACACAATTTCATTCCTGTTCTCATTCTTAATCATATGTTGTTTCCTTAAACCCAGATTTTGTAATGGAAGGATTAAAGATTTAGAGCTGGAAGCAGGTTTATAGGCAATCTAATCCAATCCCTTCATTTTGTACATGAAGAAACCAAGGCCTAGATGAATTAAGTGACTTACCTATGAGATAAGTAATGAGAGTGTGTGTGTGTGTGTGTGTGTGTGTGTGTGTCTATGTTGGCATTGGGGGAAGCAGATTCAAATCCAGGTCATTGGACTACAAATCCAACAACCTTTTCACCATCGTTCAAGTATTTTTTTTCTTTTTTTCAATATAGCATGCAAGTCATTGAAAGTGAAGTCTGAATTTTTCAGTCTTTGTAGTCTTATGTAGATCATAAGCCTTTCATGTTGAACATGAAACCAACTACATTTCAGCTATATGAATAGCAAAATTTACTTCCTTAAAAAATCCAAGCTTTAGAAAGACAATCCCTAGTATCATAAAAGTTATTTTGATGGGGAAAAAAGGCAGTGGAAGATAGGGCCCTTTTCCCTAATGGCCTTGTGATCCGATGAAGTAGTAAGATGTATGAGTTGACCAGATAATATCAGCATAAGAGGCCAAAACAAAGGTAATAGGGACTCACCTAATTGCAGAGGAAAAGAAATAGCAAGGCTTTTTGAGTCAAAGGATTTTAGAATTTTTAGAGGTGGAAGGAATGCTCTATTGTTATTCCTTTCTCTATGTACCTATGAGCTCCATAGAGTATGTGCCATAGAACTGGGTATATTTTTCTCCCCACTTTTCAATGGGAGGAAGAAAAGTTCACTGTGAACACATGAAGAGGGAAGACATTTTTTTCCTCCAACTCTTTAGTCTACCCTCCTTTTCCTGGTGATTTTTTATTTTATCAGGGAGATAAAGAAGACATGAAGTTTTACTAGAGATTACACAGTATTGAGTGTAATGAGTAGTAGATGCCATATCACAACAGGGACAATTTCAAGCTGAGCCTTCATGGCTGACAATGTTAAGGTTTCACAGCCTTCATTTCAGCTACAGAGGGCAATCTGATATTCCCCAAAGAAATGTAACTGTTTTACAGGCAAAATTTCTTACCATTTATCTTAGCTGCAGAGGCATCATGTCTAGACCTTGCTATGTTATCCCAAGCATTTTTTTTAAAAGACTATGTAACAAATGAGCTAAGGAGTTGAAAAGAAATGAAATTATACTTATTAAAGAAGATGGTTGAAATATGTTCTACTGCTTTTTTAAAAATAATTCAGATGTAATTAAATATTTCAGTGCTATTCTTTGAATGGTTCTTTTTCACAGACTATTGACTGAATAACTGATTCTTCTATCAGTCAGTCAGTCAACAAGACTACATTAAGGATTTAGTACATGTGAGGCAATCTGTTTAGCTCTGAGAATATAAATCCAAGCAAAATAAATACAATCTCTGCCCTCAAGCAGCTTATATTGTAATGTGGAAAGGTGAACAATTGGATCTCTTAATCTAAGTTGACCTCCAAATTTCCAACTTTTGAAATTGTGTATGGACAGACCAATAAAGGATAGGATTTTTTTTCTATTTGAAATCTTCATGGATAGTACTTGCATGCAAAATGTTCAGAGCCGACAAAGTCCTTTCAGTACAAACAGAAGGGTGAATTAAGGCCAAAGCAAATTGATCAACTTGTCCAAGGTCATATTGTAGGCTTACTGGATTTGAAGTTAGAAATGAACTTAGAAGTTAATCTATCCAAACTATTTTTTATATAATGAAACTGATGCCCAAAATATTCAAATCACTTTTTAAGCTTATAAAACTATGCTATAGAGTTAGAATTTCCACTCAGATAATTCAGTGATCTGCCGTGTCAGAGGAAGAATTAGAGCCAATATCTCAGATGCCATTTCACTATTTACTCGATTACACCATGTGTTCTTTCTATTTAAAGTTAAAGGACTAAGAAGGGACTGGGAAAGAGGAAAATCAAAATGGACTCAAATGAAAAATGTGATAGGTTCATAAGTTAATAGGTCAAGAGCTTCAAGGATATAAGGGATGCAAAAATACAAATGATGGAGTCCCTGTCTTCATGGAGCTTATGAGCTATTCGAAAGCTCTATCCATCTTCCATTACACCATATGGATTCAAAAGTTTAATGGACATAGTGAAAATTAAAACTGTGCTTTAAAGAATTAGAGCACAACTGGGACGGAAACACTGCCAAGAGTTGCATTCTAAAATCAAGAAAGGCCATTCTACTTTAAGGAAAATATTTCTATTCTAACTGTTAAAAGAGGCAGTTTTAGAAATATTAGTAAGTTCAGCTGATTAAATTAGGAACATCAAGATTTTTTTAAAAATGTTTTTGCAAAATAATCTCTATATTTGTAGGATGCTCACTAGATTGCCAATTGGAAAATTTCCACTTGTTTTAGAACCGACACAGCTCCAGAACCAAATATTCATCAATAGTCATGTGGGACTAATGATGCTGCCTCCCTTATGATCCATTTCTGTTTTATGTTTGCAAGTGAAAGATGACCTCATATTTCTGACATATTTTCAGTGATAAATGGTGGAAGAAGTGCTGATGATTTTTTTCTTTATGTGGTTTCATATTAACCTTGGCTTCTGTTCATGCTCTCTTGCATTTTCCTTTAGCTTCCTAGAACTTAGTATCTGCCCAGCCAGCAAAGGCCTGCCTTGCCAACTCCCCTCAATCTACCTAAGTGCTAACACATACTCACTTTCTCTTCCTGAGGTACCTATAGCCATCTACTAATCCTCTCATCCAACTATTAGATGCACACTCTGTTTCTGTCCTCATTTTTTCAGAAAGGAATGCGCTGATATTCATAATACACTTTCTATGATGTGAGTTCTTTTTTCCTGAGTTCTTGGTCTCATGGGCAAAGTTTGTCAATAATAACTAATCAGGAAAGAGAGACACAGATAGATAGAAAGAGACACAGAGAGATAGGGACAGATACAGAAACAGAAGACAAAAATTTTATGTTAACTTTTTTTTTCTTACTTAATGTGTAACATTCAGGCTGGCATGAAGAAATGAACTACCTTGAAAGGTTCTGGGTATCCTAATAAACTTAGGTCAGCAGAAGATATCAAGGGATTATAGATCTAGAATTGTCTAGCTAGTATACTTCCCTCATTTTACAGATGAGGAAATTGAAACTCAATAAGATTAAGTGACCTATCCAAGGTCACAGAAGTAGCAAAAAGAATTAAGAGACAATGCAGTTTCCTGTACAAAGGACCAATCTAACATACTGGAATACAGTTTAAATCTTGCCACTGGCACTTACTACCTATAAAATGGTGAGCTGATAACTTCATATCCCAGTGTTCTAACTAAGTACAAGTTACAGAGGAGCTTTCCATCTGTGTTAGTAGAAGGAGTGTCCACAGTTCCAGCTCTCTAAACAAATGAAATCACAGGACACAGAAAAAAAATTAACATTAAAAAAGAACCAAGATTTGAACACGTCTTCTAATTCTAAATACAATGCTTTTTTCTACAATCACTTCAACCAAGTAATAAACCATTAACTTTATCTTAGAATACTTTTCCCTAAATTATACCTAATGAGAATCAATAATGAGATATAGACATTTGCTCCCTTCTTAATAAGAAATGATGATGCTATTTAGTAGTATCAGACACACGAAACAGAAATTTATTTACTAACTTTTAAATTAAAGCCTTAGTTATCCAGAATTCTAGGGCAATGATTATTTCTATAAGGGGTAGAGCCAAGATGGCGGAGTGAGAGCAACTACTCACTGAAGTTCTAGGAAAAACTCTTTCAGATACCTCTAAAAACAGAAACGAAACAAGTTTTGGAGTGGCAGAATCCAATAGGAGTCAGAATGTGGCAGATTTCCAACCCAGGACAGACTGGAAGGGGGACAGAAAGAATCTGTTGCACGGGGCTGGAGGAGTGCACAGTACACAGTACATAAGCTTACCATCCCAGACCCCACCATAACAAAGCTGTACGGGAAGCCCAGGTGGTCAGCAGCAACTGCACTGAAGATTCTCAGGCATGTATGTCCAGGATGGGAGTCCAGTGGTACTGAGTGAGATAACAACAGAACCTCAGGGAACTGCAGCAGCCACTCCTGAGATCATCAGCCACCATTTTAAATATCTATAAGGCATCTGCTTGAAATTCTGGGAGCCAAGATGGCAGAATGATAGGTAAATGCTCTACCCCTCCCTTGTTGACCTTGAAAAACCCAGAGAATATTTCCCCAGGAAAAATCCTGGAATAGTGGGATTAGCTGAAGTGGTAAATAGTCTCAGCCCGTGAGGCTAGGAAAATTGCAAAGGGGGGTTCCCTCTTGCTGTGGTTGAAGAGAACCAGTACAGGACCAGAGTTATCCCAGGTAACCCCACCTCAGTGAACTGGGAGGAGATCATGAGACCCAGGTGGGTGGAGCCCACAATCCTCAATATGAGGACCCCAAGCATGCCTCAGCACCACAGGGGAATTGAGAAGATATTAGTGCAAGCACTAGTTCACCAAACACTGAGTCTACTTGTGCTCATGAGAGGGGACCTTCGGTGTACATACTGCTGCTTCCCCACACTAAAAGCAGCTAACTCCAGGGTAACTCTGAGGAAACTCAGAAAGACTTAACCTGACCCCTGCTTTGGCACATCAGCCAGCTCAGCACCAGGTAAGCGATAGCATTCTAGCCTCTAGCTGAAAGAACCAGAGGCCACAGTAGACAAAACCTCAAGTTCTAAACACCAGAATGGTGGGACAGAGTCCCTGTGCCACAGAAACAGAATTCTACTTGAAAAGTGAGGCAAAGGGTGATCATCATGAGGAAGAAGCAGATCAGAAAAGATAAGATGATAGAATCTTTCTATGGGGAGGACCAAAATACAAATATCAAAGAGGTCAGTATTGAGACTGTACTCTCATCTGAAGCTTCAGAAGGGAATATAAATGGGTCTTAAGTCCAAAGAGCATTCTTAGAAGAGCTCAAGAAGGATTTTAAAAGCCAAATTAGGGAACTAGAAGAAAAAAACTAGTCAATGATTTTGAAAATATGAAAAAAGAAACTGTGAAGAATTTAAAAGGAAATTCGGACTAATGAAAAAGGAAGCACAAAAACTAAGTGAAAAAATTAGACAGATGGGAAAGGAAGTGCAAAAACTAACTGGAGAAAATACCTTCTTAAAAATAACAGTTGGACAGATAGAAAAGAACATGTAAAAGCTAATTGAAGAAATGAAAAGATAGAAGCAAATGTAAAATATCTAATTGAAAAAAAAAAACTCGCCTGCAAAATAGATCCAAGAGAGAAAGGTCTAAGAATTATTGTTCTACCAGAAAGCCATGATGAAAAAAAGAACCTGGGAAATATCTTCCAAGAAATCATCATAGTCATCAAAAGAGTCCACTGTTCACCTCCTGAAAGAGATACCAAACCTAAAACAAAAAGGAATGTCATTGCCAGATTTTAGAGCTATGAAGTGAAGGATAAAATACTGCAAGCTGCCAGAAAAAAATCATGGAAATATTGAGGAGCTACAGTCAGAATCACACAGGACCTTGCAGATTCCACATTAAAAGATCAAAGGGATTAGAATATGATATTCCCTAAGGCAAAGAGCTGGAACTACAATCAAGGATCAATTATCCAGCAAAATTGAGCAAAATATTTCAGGCAAGGAGATTTACATTAAGTGAAATAAGGGATTTCCACATCTTCCTGATGAAGAGACCAGAGCTCCATAGAAAATTCACTCTGCTAACAAGGTTTCAAGAGAGGCATAAAAAAGATAAACGGGGAAAAAAAAAAACAACTTGTTATTCAATAGAGACAAACTGCTTACATCTCTATAAGGAAGGATGATACTTGTTAAACTTGAAAATTGCGTATTTATTATGATAAAAGCAATATGCATAGAGAGAGGGAGTGGGTATAAAGTAAATGAAGTAATGACAAAAATGTGATTTAAGAGTGCAAAGGGATTGTAATGGGAGATATGAAAAGGAGGAGGCAGAAAAAAGTAAATTACATCATAGGAAGAGGCACAAAATATCTTACAGTAGAGGGAAAGAGGGGTGGGAGATCAGAATTGTTTCAGATTTACTCTGATCTGATTTTGTTCAAGAAGTGAACAAGAAACTCAGTTAAGCATAGAAATCTAACTAGCTCTTTAGGCAATAGGAGGGGAAAGGGGAAAGAAAAGGGAGGGGAGGATAAAAAGGAGTGATAAAAGTAGTAAGGGAAATGGAAAGTAAGAGGGAGAAGGGGCTGAAAGAAGGGAGGGAAGATGGAGGGAGGTGGTGATCAAAAATTAAAACTCTATTGTGGAGGGGAGGGGAGAAGGTAGAATAAATAGGATAAATGGGGGCAAAGAGGATGTAGAGAAAGACACAAACAGTAATCATAACTGTGAATGTGAATGGGATGAACTCTCCAAAAAATGGAAGTGGATAGCAGAATGGATTAAGAACCATAATCCAACAATATATTCTTTACAAGAAACACACATTTGAAATGGGAAGATACACATGGGGTAAAGTTGAAAGGTTGGAGCAGAATAAATTGTGCTTCAGTCAATGTAAAAAAAGCAAGTGCAGCAATCTTAATCTCAGACAAAGGAAAAGCAGAAATAGATCTAATCAAAAAGATAAGGAAGGAAACTATATCCTGCTAAAGGACAACATAGACAACAAAGCAAAGTCATAACTAAACATATATGCTCCAAGTGATATAGCATCCAAATTCTTAGAGGAGAAGTTAAGGGAGTTACAGGAAGAAATAAAGAACAAAACTATACTAGTAGGGAGCTTCAAATTTCTCCTCTCTGAACGTGATAAATCTAACCTCAAAATAAGCAAAAAAAAGAAGTTAAGGAGGTGAATAAAACCCTGGGTAAAAAAGATATGATAGAATTCTGGAGAAAATTGAATAGGGATAGAAAGGAATATGTCTTTTTCTCGGTGGTACATGGCACATATATAAAAACTGACCATGTGTGAAACCATTACAACCTCACAATCCAGTGAAGAAAGGCAGAGATAGTCAATGCCTCCTTCTCAGATCATAATGCAGTAAAAATTATATGTAATAAAAGGCCATGGAAAGATAGATCAAAAATTAATTGGAAACTAAGTAATCTAATACCAAAGAATGAGTGGGTTAAACAACAGATCATGGAAAGCATCAACAACTTCACTCAAGATAATGACAATGATAAGAAAAACTAGCAAATCTTATGGGATACTGGAAAAGCAGTTCTTAAGGCAAGTTTTATGTCTTTTAATGCCTATATGAATGAAACAGAGAAAGAGGAGATCAATGAATTGGGCATGCAGATGAAAAAGCTAGAAAAAGAACAAACTGAAAATCCCCAATTAAGTGCCAAAGTAGAAATACTGAAAGTCAAAGGAGAGATTAACAAAATTGAAACTAAGAAAACTATTGAACTAATTAATAAAACTAAGAGGTGGTTTTATGAAAAAAAAAACAATAAAATTGAAAAAACCTTGGTCAATTTGATTTTAAAAAAGAAAGAAGAAAAACAAATTAGCAATATGGAAAATGAAAAGATGAACTCACCTCCAACAAGGAGAAAATTAAAACAGTAATTAGAAATTACTTTGTGAACTGTATGCCCATACATTTGACAATCTAAACGAGAAAGATAAATATTTTTAAAAATATATAAATTGCCCAGATTAACAGAGGAGGAAGTTGAATACATAAATAACTCCATGTTATAAAAAGAAATTGAACAAGCCATCAATGAACTGCCTAGGAAAAAATCTCCAGGGTCAGATGGATTTACAAGTGAATTCTATCAAACATTTAAAGAACAATTGATTCCAATAATACATAGACTCTTTGGGACAATTCGGAAAGGAGTCCTACAAAATTCTTTCTTATGATACAAATATGGTTCTGACACCTAAAAGAGGCAAAGCTAAAACAGAGAAAGAAAATTATATACCAATTTCTCTAATGAATATAGATGCAAAATTTTCAAATAAGATATTAGCAAAATGAATATAGAAACTTATCATGAGAATAACACACTGTCATTAGACTGGATTTATACCAGGAATGCAAGGCTGGTTCAATTGTAAGAAAACTATCAGCATTATTGATCATTTCAACAACAAAACTAACAGAAAGCACGTTATTATCTCAATAGATGCAGAAAAAGCTTTTGAAAAAATACAACACTCATTCCTATTAAAAACATTGGATAGCATAGGAATAAATGGAACTTTCCATAAAATAATAAGCAGTATCTACCTAAAACCATCAGCAAACATTATATGCAATGGGGACAAGTTAGAAGCATTTCCAATAAGATCAGAGTGAAACAGGGACGTCCATTATCGCCACTGTTTTTCAATATGATATTAGAAAAGCTACCTGTAGCAATAAGAGTAGAAAAAGTAATTTAAGGAATTAGAAAAAGAAGAAACTAAGTTATCATTCTTTGCAGATTATATGATGATAAACTTACAGAATCCCAGAGAATCAAGTAAAAAACTATTTGAAATAATAAACAACCTTGTCAAATTTGCAGATTACAAAAATAAAACCTACACAAATCATCAGCATTTCTATATATTGCTAACAAAGCCCAATAGCAAGAGACAGAAAGAGAAATTCCACTTAAAACTATGGTGGAAATTATCTGGGAGTCTACCTGCCAAAACAAACCCAGGAAATATATGAACACAATTACAAAATGCTTTTCACACAAAAAATACTCAGATCTAAGTTAATGGAAAAACATCCATTGCTCATGGGTAGGCTGAGATAATGAAATAGAAATGATAATTCTACCTAAATTAATTTACTTATTCAGTGCCATACCAATCATACTACCAGAAAATTATTTTCTAAAGCTAGAACAAATAATATCAAAATTTGTCTGGAAGAAAAAATGATCCAGAATATCAAGGGAACTAAAGAAAAGAAATATTAGGAAAGATGACCTAGCCCTACCAGATCTCAAATTGTATTACAAAGTAGCAATCATCAAAACCACTTGGTACTGGGCTAAGAAACAGAGGGGCTTACATACTCAAGCCACAGTGGTCAATGAATATAGCAGTGTACTCTTTGAGAAACCTAAGGACCCCAGAAGCTGGGGTAATAACTCAATGTCTGACAAAATTTGCTAGGAAAACTTCATAACAGTGGGGCAGAAACTGGGCATAGATCAATGTCTAACACTGTACAAAAGAATAAAATCCAAATCTAGTTTAGATATAAAGACTGATACTATAAATGAATTAGGGGAGCAAGGAATAGTGTACTTGTCAGATTTATGGAAAATGGAGAAATTTATGATCCAAGAGGGGATAGATAACATTATGAAGTGCAAAACAGCTCATTTTGATTACATTAAATTGAAAAGATTTTGTACAAACAAACCCAAAGCAACCAAGATTTGGAGGGAAGCAAAAACTGGCAAAGAATTTTGACAACTAGTGTATGTGATAAAGGACTCATTTCTAAAATATAAAGATAACTGAATCAAATTTACAAGAATACAAGTCATTCCCCAAATGATAAGTGGTCACAGGATTTGAACAGGGAGTTTTCAGAGGAAGAAATTAAAGCTCTCTATAGTCATATGAAAAAAATACTCTACATCAATATTGATTAGAGAGATGTAAATAAATAAATACAACTTTGAGGTACCACATCACACTTCTCAGATTGTTGACATGACAAAACAGGGAGTTGATATATGTTGGAGAGGATGTGGGAGAGTTGGAACACCAAATCATTGTTGGTGGAGCTGTGAGCTGATCTAATCATTCTGGAGAGCAACTTGAAACTATGTCCAAAAGGCTACAAAAATGTGCATACCATTTGACCCAGCAATATCACTTCTAGGATTCTATACCAAAGAGATCAAAAAATGGGAAAGGGTCCCACATGTACAAAAATATTTATAGCACTTCTCCTTGTTGTAGTCCAGAACTGGAAATCAAGGGGATGCCCATCAATTGGGGAATGGCTGAACAAGTTGTGGTGTATGAATGTAATGGACTACTATTGTGCTATAAGAAATGATGAACAGGAATACTTCAGAGAAGTCTGGAAGGACTTATATGAACTGATGCTGAGGGAAAGAAGCAGAACAAGGAGAACTTGGTCTACAACAGCAACCGCAGTGTGCGAGGAATTTTTCTGGTAAACTTAGTCTTTCACAGCAATGCAAGGACCTAAAAAATTTCCAATGAACTCTTTAGGCAAAACACCTTGCACATCCAGAGACAGAACTGTGGAATTCTATCACAGAATGAAGCAGACCATTTTCTCTTGTTTATTGTTTTATTTTATGGTTTCTCTCATTCATTTTAATTCTTCTATACAACATGATTAAGGTAAAAATGTAAAAAAGCAGATTATTTCTAGAGAGCAGAATTATTCAGAGAATTAAAATTTACCTGTTTAAGCTACAAATTTTTTCCAAAAATTATCCACTTTAGGTGACAAGTTATGTACACATATGTATATATTTATGTATGTATACACATATACCTACATGTATATACACATATATATGTATGTATGCATATATATACACACAACTCTGTTTAACTAAATGCTTCTCTGAACTTTAAATCATATTTATTAACAACTATACAGCAATATCTACAGGGCTCTACAAGTTATGTAAGACTAGTCACCACGACTTTTAATGACTATATGACTGTGTCTTCTGAATTCTTATACATCCATATAATTTCTCTTTTTCTCTCTTGCTTTTGCACTTTCATTTCTTTTTTGTTTCTACTACTCTTTTTACTTTTAGCTGCCTCTCTTTCCTCATAATTTGTTGCTTTTGATTTGCTATAGGGTAGGAAAATGGATAGACAACTTTGAGTGTAAAGTAAGATGAAACAGGTTCTGAACTGATAACAACACACTTTCTTACAAGTAAAATACATAGGTTTTTTTTCTTCAGAAGCTTAGAAGCAGATATTTTATAGTCTCAGAATTTCTTTTCCGTAGATCCTAATTCTCAGTTATGGTTATGTTCTGTGTTAAGTTATGATGCTGTACCAATGAGTTCTGGATAGGTGAGGAATTTACATTATACATTTTGTTCCTTGGAGGAATTTGATCACAAACACAATTTTTTATACATGAAATGTGGCATACATTTTACCTTCTGGGTAATTGCTTGCCTACTTCCCAATTTTCAGTAATGTTTTCTATAGGTTATGACGCCAAACAGATGGTTTGAATAGGTGAGGTATTTACATTTCTAAATTTGTTTACTTGGAGGAATTTAATGAAAGCTGCAAATTTTCTTCTCAGTTGATGGGATAAGTGCATATAATAAATAAAATTCTTAATTATCCAAATGTATTAGTGCTTTACCTCCCCAATTGAAATATGGGAAATTTGAAATATTAGCAATCTCGACCTTGATGCACTTTAACATTTTGATGCATCAGCAGTTCAGCTTTTCCAGTTCATAGAGTGAGCCTTGCAACTGGAGGGAAGGAGAGGATTGGATTGCATTGGGGATTGAAAAAATGAGGCATTGAAAAAAAAGACACTCTATGGCACTCCAAAAATAGACCCTTGTGCTGTTGTTGTTTTAATAAGAATCTTTTGTAATGAACTGGGTGGTTTTTTTGGTTTTTTTTACTATTAAATATATGTATCTGACTAACGGTTAGGAAATATTACTATAGTTCCTTTCCCAAATGACTCATTAGACATGGATTTTTAACTAATGGTTAATTTAGCTATCTTCTTTGAGGGATTTTCCAAGAACAAAAAGAAAGAGAGAAGAGGCAGTAAGGAGAGGTGAGAGAGAACAGGTTTCTTTCTTTACTATATTGGAAGGTTCCCTTAAAAATTTGAAGTGAAGTCAAGGTCAAAAATTTGAGAAGTAGTCCTAAACTAGAATGAAGATTTCACTGAAAAATTTCACAGATATATCAGAAGCCTAAGAAAGCTATCAATTGTGGCTATAGAGCAATGAGAGGGTGGAGAATTAAAATGCTCACCACTTCTGGAAGTCAACATTGTTCCATCATTGCTCTGTCTTGCATCAAGAAGAGCAGTTGTCATAATATCTTGGTCATGAGTAAAGAGTTAAACCAGAGCTTCATAAGTACCTGAAACACAAATGGTAATGATACTAAAAATTGAAACTTAATGACTTCTAGTTAATGTGACCTAGAGAAATTATGGACATACAAATTAGAAGTGAGGCAAAGGAGAAATTGTAAATGGCAATGGATCTAAATTGTGGCATTAAAATATTTCTAAGATGGAAAATACATAAAGCAAGACTAGGAAAATAATTGTTCTCTTAGGAAAAAGAAAACAAGAAGGAACAATGACATCAGCTAAACATATGTATTCAGAAGGAGTTTCATATGGTGAAGGGGAAATATTTTTAGAGACAATATCTAGGACTTGAATGATAAGACGCTATATTTGTGTCCCTGCAAGACATTTAAAATCTCTGAGGTTTCATTTCTTCAACTGTGAAATGGGGACAAAAATTCTATAAAATTTCTTAGGAGATAACAAAGAATATATTTATAAACCTAAGAGGCAGTTAAGTGGCTCAGTGAATAGAGCCCTGGGCCAAAAGTCAGAAAGATCTGAATTTAAATATGGCTTGAGACACTTACTAACTGTGTAACCCTAAACAAGTTACCTAGCCTCTACCTTAATCTATTGGGCATGGAAATGTGAAACCACTAAAGCACCTTTATTCACAAAACCTCATGGACAGTATTAGTATGTTATGGCCCATGAGGTCGCAAAAACTCAGACACAATGGAATGACTAAGCAATAAAAAAAAAAATTGATTAACTTTAAAGTGATATATATGTGTGTGTGTGTATATATATATATATATTATATGTAATGTGTGTGTGATTTATGATTAAGCTTACTTAATATTCAGAAATTTTATTATTGCTACTATATTACTTTAAGCTACCTCTGAAAAAGTATGTAAAATAATATTTAATAAGTACTTACTATGCGCTAAGCATAGTGCTAAGTATTTTATACATAGTATCTCATTTGATTATCACAATGTCCTTGCAAGGTAGGTGTTATTATTATCCTTATTTTATCTTTAAGGAAACTGAGTCAGACTCAAACTTGCCCAGTTCCACATACCTAGGAAGTGACCCATGCCACCTTTGAACTCTGGTATTCCTAACTCCAAGACCAGCATTCTATCCATCTAGGATACATCTAGGCTGATGTTTAATCAGTAAATAACCATTTATTAAATAACTAATGGATGCCTGACCCTTGCTAAGCCCTGGGGATAGTAAGAAAAGTAAAAGACAGCCCCTGTCTTTGAAGAGTTCACAATATAATGACAGGGATAACATATAATTATATACAATTACATTATACACAGGATAAATAGAAAATAATAAATAAAATGGAGGCATTACAATTAAGAGTGATTTAATAGCTTCCTATAGAACACAGGATTTTATCTGGTTCTTGAAGAAGTCAGAGAAGGCTTGAGTGAAATATTTTTTCAAGGAGGATAGCCATATTTAAATAAATGCATCCCAATAATTTGTCCCTTGAAGTACTTAATATAGGGATTGCTATATTCCCAAATCACTAAAATCAATCTTATTATTTTAATAAAAAACATTGCAAGGAATGTACCACTAATCACTGTCTTTAAAAAGTGGAAGGACAACTTATTTTCTAAAAAAAATAATGAAAAAGGCAAGGGAAATGAGTATATCTTCAAAGTCTTAAAAGAAAGGTGGAAGAAATCAATTTTCCCATTTTTAAAACAGTGGAACAAAGTACCTTAATGTGTTCATCCAACTGAATCATTGACACTTAAGACTGCCCTTTAGATCAAAGAGCCCAGAACCTGCCTCAGCTCTTTCTTCATATTTTATCACAATGTGGCCCATCTATTAATTCCTGGTGATCTTTTAATTAGAGAAAAAAATTAAAAATATTCTTCTGTCAGAAGGCATGGATCTTGGTCCTAGAAGACTGTATCAAAATGTATTTTTAAACTGTTTTCCTGAAGGACAAAACACTGAAGTAGTCTAAGGAAGGGACCCCAAGGAAACAGAGATCTCTGCAGCCGCATTATTCACAAAGTCCCTGGTTCCTTTACGCAGATGAATTTCTCAGGCTCTGAAAAGAAATCTAAGCAATAGCAGTAAAGATAGAGCAGTGGCAAAGATCTAAAGAAATGTAGAATTGGAGTGTCAGAGGACTAACGTAGGGAAAACATAAACATTTATTCAGTTTAGCAAATGTACTAGTTCAAATTATGCTCTATAATTTGTTTGAAAAGCATCCAGTAAAAGTGAGGTTTAGAAATGGCACATGAGCAGAGTCATAACAAAAGTGAAGAAACAAAAGATTTTCTCTATTTTGCTAAAAAGAAAACTTATATGGGTATTGTCATGCATTGCCTATGTTCAGAAACTGTATTGCAGGTGGAATTCTCCCCACCAAGCCCCAACGTCACATATAAGTGTCCTCCTTCTAGGGTAAGCTTACCCACAGAGAGGACACCCTTGGTACTTGTTACATTCTTCCCACCAGGATTCAGGTTTCAGCAGTATAAAAGAACTTATGCTTGTCAAATGCATAGGTCAATCAACTGACCACAACCCAAGTGAACTTCCATATTCGTCCTTGCCCAAGGTATGTAAATTCCTAGTTATAGCTCTGCAGTAAGCACTTTAAAAAATAACAACTTAGCAACTTGAATAAATAAATGAAAAAAAGAATAGTCAGTGACTACATATGTGAAAGCACTGTGTCAGGTCTGAGAATTCAAACAGAATAAATGCAGTACATGCTCTCGAGGAGATCATTTTAATTGAAAGAAAGAACATATGTCAGAAATTTCTTATATATGAGATTTCAACTTTAAGGCAAATATCAAACAGATGACTTTAAGATGCAATAGAAGGGCAGACTATAAGGTACTGCCATCTTTCATTTTATTGGAAAGAATGTATTTGGTGAATTACAGTTTCTCCAAGTAGTGTAAGTATCCCATCAAGTCACCACAAAAGCCACCTAGGACGAGGTCTATGTAACACCAATAGAGTCAAAAAGGGAAGTAGAAGAGTTTGTCACTAAAGACCAATATACATTAAGATCACTAGTATGTCTGAAATAGTCTAGAACCCTTCAGGTCTTCTAATACATAATGATAATCTCAAAATAATAAAAAAAACATTTTGGTGTAAAATCTGGAGTGACAGGCAATATGGAATAGAGGATATAGATCTGACCTTAGGAGCAGAAAGGCCTGGGTTCAAATCTTATCTCTCCCATATCCTGGTTATGTGACCCTGAGCATGACAATTTATCAATGTTTCAGATAGCTCATGAAAAGTATAAGATATAAAACAAATCCCAATGTGGATTGGTAGAAGAGAGGGTAGATCTTACTAGGCTTTCCCTGTATCAATGAAATAGCATGCTTGGTTTAAAAAAATAGGATTGTGCATAATGTCAAAATAAGTTCATTTTTAAATATTAATGGAACATAATTTTCCTTTAGAAACAATACAAAACTTTCATACACCATTAGGGCATTGTGATTTGTCTAACTCAGTAAATCAAGTCATGATACTGAATATAGCACAAACAGCTATCCATGCTAAGTAGTATTCAAAATGTATTAGAATCTTTTATGGATGCTAGTACTGCTCTTCAAGATAGGGTTCTGGAGGCCAAGAATTATAAAAGCAAGGCCTACCTATTGTTACTAATTAATTTTTAAATAACTACAGCTTATTCACTAAAATCTATCACCGAAAGTGGAGAGTATCATATAGAACTTTGAGAAGTCCTTCAAATAATTTCATAATTTCAATATGGAATTGAGTAGGAAAATATAGTAGAAGTTAAAGAAATTTTTAAAAGGACAAAGATTTCTAGGACAATCCAGAAGCTTAAATAGTGTAAGTTATAAACACTTTATTCAAGAAGGAAGTTCTGGCCAAGGTAAGCACAGAAGACAGCATGAAAAAAAATTGAACATGATTTAGGAAGGCCATAGACAACACTTCTTACTTAGTTTTAGGCACTTCTTACTTAGTTTTAGGCATGTAGTCGGAACACTCCATGTTTAAAAAAAGAAATGATAAAAAGGCACTGTGTATAATTGCAGTACTTCTAAACCAACCTAAGCAAGTTGTCAACAACAAAATGGAAAATGGATAAAACATTAACATGTTGATTATTGACAAAATAATTGTTAGCTGATATAATCTGTAACTTCTTGATCCATATTCCAAACAATTAAATATGTTTTGTTAATATGTTAATATGTTTTTTTATAAAAAAATTACAAATAAGAATGACAGAAAATTATAGGCAATGTTGTATTATAAAATGGCAAATGGGCAGTTGAAAGGTAAATGAACCTGCAGAAGGTCTGCTCATGTTGCCAATAGCAGTGAAGTTGCAAAAGTAATACTCTATCAGCTTTCAAAATAATATACTTAAATGAAGAAGTTATACTGAAGTGTAAGTTTCAGAGCAAGGACTGTTTCATATTTCTCTTTGTAAATCACTAGTTTACTTAACATTGTATTGCCTGGTACATAATTAGTGCCATATAAAGGCTATTGTTGCTATTATTGTTTTATGTTAATGACATTTAAGCAAATTGTCTGGAATAGTGACTAAACTGAATCATTTTTTAATAAACCACCATAATCCTGCTAGAGGTAACCACTTTAAAAGAAATCAGGAATTGATGTTCTAGATATTTTAAAGATGGAAAGAATTCAAAAGAATCGACCATTTTAAGTGAATGAAGAGACATTAGCAAAAACCAATCAATATATTGGCTTTCTTTTTTTCCTATGAAGTATTTATAAGAATTGTCTGTGCATGTATAGAGGGTATCCAAAATGAAAAATAAAGGAAAAAGAAAAAGAAAAGAAGGATTTTAAAGACATCTGTCTATGGCAGATTACATCTTTACAGGCATTCAACTTTCTTGAGAGGTATAAAGAACATAAGATTATGATGTGTTTATTGATTTTAAGAAAACATTTGGCCATATAGAGCAAAATTGAGCCCTGAAGGCTCTCCTCAGGCAAGTTATGTCTCACATATATGCCAAAACTATATGAGATTACATAATAAAACACAATGATGAAATAACTTTATTTAATGGTCCAGTGAGTATTAATGTCAACCAATGTGTTAAAGTAAGCGGTATATGTTTGCACAAGGTATTTGACAGCATTTTGGAAAGTGTTATGCCAAAGGCTCTAAAGAAATGATAATTTCCTATTCCTTGTGAAGTTCTTAAAACATTCCTATTAGCAGATGGGATTCTTTTAATTTAGTCTATTCTTGGAACACTCAAAACCTCTACAATGAAATTCTACTCAGTACAAAAGATTTCAGTGTACCTAATTACATTGGAAAAGCAAAAGTGAATGAAGTAAGTACATCTTCCAGATTAAAATATAGAGCTATATGGGCAGCTCATTAAATTAGTTTATCAATATTTACTTCTTGGCCAAAAGCTACAGATGAATAATAAACTAGGCCAAGACTTAAACAGGAGAAAAGTATCAATCTTGGGTGCATGTAGGAAATATTTCAGTGATCTCTTTAAAATGAATACACTGATAGTAATGCTGTTTGGCTAGAAATCATACTATAAAATCTCAGAAGAATTAAAAGAACAAACTCTCTGAAGAGTATTGTAAAGATACATGTTGAGTAGAATTACAAGTTAGTACATTGCCTGTGATGACTTGATTGAGATAAATTGTGGGAAAGGCATATTTGGGTATACCTATGATTAGAAAAAAAAAACTATTCTTGTCATGTACTGTGAATTATAATGAAGTGACAATCCAAGTAGTAAGTACACTGGGACACTTGAGTTATTAAACAAATGAGAGGCAGGCATTCAATATTTTAGTAGATTCTGTGTGGAGGACTGAAGGGATAACATGTAAGGATAAAGATCACACAGCATGTGCAGTGTACCAATAGAATGTATGATTAATGAGGGCATGGGCTTTTCCATACTTCTGTTTGAATCCACATACACTTGAGAAGTGCCTAGCACACGGTTTGTAATTAATAAATACTTATTGAATTGAACTGAAATACCAAGTGAGATGCATGAATGTGTTAGACTAAATATCAGTGCAGCATATGTCCATGCCATCTTTCAAAATAAGAGGAAATCTAGTTACAGCATAAACACTATTGTATAATGTGTTATTATTTCCAGATCATATTAGATTCATCATAGAGCACAGACTAAATGAGACAATTAAAGATTAAATGGGTTTATGAGTCACAAGCACATTTCAATTATTATTTGAGATGCTATCAGGAAAATTTAGTGATTCCTAAAAAGAGAATTCTACTGCCTTGTAACACAGTGTTTAAAGTGGTTCAAAAATTAAACTATATTTGCTCACAAAATGATTTTACATGGATAACATGAATGTACTCATTCCTCACTGTACATATCAAATCCAAGTCAAAGATTAACTTTTCTAGTCTAGTGTTACAGTAACCTGAATGAGATAGAAAGATAGACACACAGACAGATAGATATGTCTATTGACACATTCTCTTAATTTTTTTTCTGAATACATAATGGTAATATATCTTAACCATAAGAAAGTTCCACAATTTTACATTCAAGAACACAAATGAAGGCAAAGTATACTTTTAAAGGTGTTCAGAATCTTAGATTTCTATTTTTTTATAAGATGAAGAAAAAGATCTTAAAAGTTATTCAAAGCTTTGAAAATTATAAAATTGCATTTCATACATTGAATCAATAACCAAAATTATAAACAATATTATTTAACTATTAAAATTAGTATTATTCTAGTTGCAAATCAATTTTCCGTATGTATTCTTATTTAATCCTTACAAAAGTGTTTTGAAAAACAGTTTATGAACTCTATACTTATTTATGAGGCAAGGAAAATGACACATAGAGAAAATAAGAAATTTGCTCCAAATCACTCACTTAGTAAATGGGTGGCATAAGAACTCAAGCCGAGGAGAGGACTGAGCCAAGAGAGAAGAGTAGAAGCAGGAGCCTGAGCTCTCCCCACAAACCCCTCCAAATACCTGTAAAAATGACTCTAAACAAAATCTAGAGCAGCAAAAGTCATTAAATGACAGAGTTAATACAGTCCAAGAAAATAGAGAAGGTCACCGGGAAAAGTCTATTGCACCAAGCTCAGAGTGGAGTATAGCCCAGCATGGGCCACTCTAGCACAGAGGGCACTGGAGCAGGACTCAGGGTCTTGAATCACTGGCAGCTGTAATGGTTTCCACACTTCTCAAAAATACCAAAGAGAGTTTCAAAGATCAATGGGAAAGCCCTCTCACCTGGGTGACAGAGAAACTTGGTTTGACCCCAGCCCCAGGGTGGTGGTAGCCACTGCCAGAGTGAGGGCTACTTCTGGAGCTCTTGGCAGTCTACAGATGGTTGGGGAATCAAGCAGCAGATCTTTGTTGCAGTCCTGGGTGGCAGTCCTTGGAAGAGGAGGAACGGTGACATGGCAGAGGTGGTGGCAGCTGTGTTAAGGGAATCCTACTCACAGTTCCAGAGCAGAAAAGAGTGCTTGTGGTTGCTGCCAAACCAGAGTGCAGAACTAGGAGAGAATAAGCACCTCTCCTTTGATCATATAACTTTGAAAGAACTGAGAATTTACAGGTCATTAGAGATATCTCTGAAAACAGCTGCATAAAATCCATGAAACTTGGGGCAGTGCATCTACCATTAACAAAGAGCTCAAAAAGTCAAGTAATTGATTGGAAAAATGTAACAGCAAGCATGCTAGCATGCCCAGAATGACCTGCTAGTACAGGTTCTTTGATCTCCTTTTCTAAAAGGAAAGCAACTTTTGAAGGTGACAACTTTCTTTAATTACATATGCCAAGAGAGAAAACACAAGCAGAGAAATAAAGACCAACAGATAGGACTCCTAACTGTCTAAACATAAGCAATATATACATGGTAGATCAACAGACGGCTCCAACTGTCTGGTCATTACATGCATACATAGTTACCAGAGAGAGAAGCACCAACATCTGGGTTTTCAACAATTTCAGAGCCAGAAGGCATCACAACCTTCCTGTTTCAGTGCCTAATTAACAAAACGTGTGAAAGCTTTCAAACAAGCATGCCTCTCCATAAGCAAACTTTCCCTTTAAGATCTTTATTTTGTATTAACATAAATCCTATTAACATTATAGAAAATAACCAAAAAGGGGGAAAATAAGACTATAGACTGTTACATTGTTATTTTTGTTACAACAAGGAACATCAAAGCATACAACCGCAGGAAGATCATACAATCAAAAGAAGAAAACAAGGTCAAGAACCTTACATTCAAAGCCTCCAAGAAAAATATGAAATTATCTCAGACCTTGGAAGAGCTCAAAAAGCATTTTGAAAATCAAGTAAGAGAAGGAGGGTAGAAATTGAGAAGAGAAATGAGAGTGATGCAAGAAAACCATGAAAAACAAGTCAACAGCTAGCTAAAGGAGACCCCTAAAAATGCTGAAGAAAAAAATCTTTAAAAACAGACTCATCCAATCGGCAAAATAAGTCCAACAATCCAATGAGGAGGAAGAATGCCATAAAAATCAGAATTAGTCAAATGGAAAAGGAGGTCCAAAAGCTCAGGGAAGAAAATAATTCCTTGAAATTACAGTGGAAAAAAAACAGAAGCTAATGACTTCATGAGAAATCAAGAAATTATAAAACACAATCAAAGGAATAAAAAAAATAAGATAATATGAAATATCTCATTGGAAAAATAATTGAATTAGAAAATGGATCCTAGAGAGATAATTTAAAAGTTCTTGGACTACCTGAAAACCATGATAAAAAAAAGAGTCTAGACATCATATTTCAAGAAGTTGTTAAGAAAAATTGCCCTGAAATTCTAGAACCAAAGGGTAAAATTAAAAAGAAAAGAATGAATTGATCACCTCCTGAAAGAAATCCCAAAAGAAAAACTCCTAGAAATATTGTAACCAAATTCCAGAGTTCCCAGGTCAAAGAGAAAGTATTACAAACAACCAGAAAGACAAAAAAAAATGAGTGTTTTGGAAACACTTTCTGGATAACACAGGATTTAGCGCCTTCTATGCTAAGGGATCTGAGGACTTGAAAGGTGATATTCCAGAGTTCAAAGGAGCTGAGATTAAAGCCGAGAATCATCTACCCAGGAAAACTGAGTATACTTCAAGAGTGAAAAATAGAATTTCAATAAAATAGAAGACTTCCAAACATTCCTGTTGAAAAGACCAGAGCTGAATACAAAATTTGACTTTCAAATACAAGAATCAAGAGAAACAAGTAAATAGGGAAGAAAAGCCATAAGTAACTTATTAAAGTTGATATGTTTACATTCTTATGTGGAGAGATATTTGGAGCTCTGTAATATCAATTTAAATTGAAAGATCTTTCTCATTCGTTAATAGGCTTATGTGACCTGCTTAAGTCACCTGACAAAGACACATGTGGTAGGAGGAGCTTGCTGAACAAGTAGGACAAGAAGAGAGGAGCAGAACCATGAGGAAGTGAGTGAGTACAGTCTGGGTGCAGGACAGATGACACAGGCAGGTAGATATGGCAAAGCTCAGGCTTCTGAGTGTTTGCTTTTGAGAAGGCCCCAGCAGAGGGGAGGACCCTTTGGAATGGCTTTGCCCCCTATGGTGATCATTACTATTAATTTCTTGGTCAAAATGACAGATTTAGCTTTCTTGTTCTGTAATTTGGCTTCCTGGCATCTAAACAAATGTTTTTCTTCTGCTTTCTATGCGGAGAATCATTTATGCTTTGTGATTGAGAACTATACCAGCATATTCATAATCACCACCAGTACTGTGAATATTGTCTTGGCAATATAAGCCCATGATGAGACCTTTCTCAGCATCAGAGTAGTTAGAGTGGGAAATAGATAGATAGATAGATAGATAGATAGATAGATAGATAGATAGATAGATAGGCAGATAGATAGATAGATAGATGAGAGAGATAGAGATATAGGTGTGCATACATATATATGCATATACACACATGTGTATACATATTTTTATACACACATGTATATATTGTATGTGTAGGTAGATGTATGTGTGTATGTGTGTGTATATATATGCATAGGAAGATGCATGCATGTATGTGTATATGTGTGTTTATGCATGTGTGTACATGTATATGTGTATATATGCATATATACACACATACACAAAGTGAGTTGAATATGAAAGGACAATATCTAAGAAATGAAAATTAAGTGTTGAGAGTAATTTACTGGGAGAAAGAGAAAGGGAGAGTAGATTTAGTAAATCTCACATAAAAGAGGCAAGAAACAGCTTTTACAATGGGGGAAAGGTGAGAGGTAACTAAATGAGTCTTACTCTCATTGGATTTGGTTTAAGGAGGGAATATCACATTCAGTTGGGCATAGAAATCTATCTTACCCTGCAAGAAGGCAGGGGGAAAGGAGAGGGAGGATAATAGAAAGGATGGCAAATTGGGGAAAGGGGTAATTAGAAGCAAAAGCACATCAAGGGAGAGAAAGGAATAAATGGAGGGCAGGACAGGACAGAAAGTGTGGTTAGGCTTTTGCAACATGATTGTAATGGAAGTGTTTTGCATGGCTACACATGTATGACCTACTTCAAATTGCTTGCTGTTTCAATGAGGATAGGTAAGGAGAGAGGAGGGGAAAAATGTGGAACTCAAAGCTTTAAAAATCAGTAGTAAGAATTGTTTTTGCATGCAACTGGGAAATAAGTTGTACAGACAATGGGGTATAGAAATCTATCTTGCCCTACAGGAAAACAGAGGGGAGGGAGTTGGCAGAAGAAGGGGTGAGACATGGAAGGGCAGATTAAGGAAAGGGATGGTTGGGGTGCATACTGTCCTTGGGTGAGGAGAGAGATGGGGAGAAAACTTGGAATTTGAAATCTTGTGGAAGTAAAGGTTGAAAACTGAAAATAAATAAATGCATTTAAAAATAAAAAAATATATATAAAGACTCCAGGTAAATATACCCAATCAAATTGTGCTTAGCGTTTGATCCAGCAATACCACTACTAGTTCTGTATTCCAAAGAAATCATGAAAAAGGATAAGGAACTACAGGTGCAAAAATGTTCCAAACTGCTCTTTTAGTGGTGGCCAAGAACTGGAAATTGAGTGGATGTTCAGTATTTGGGGAATGACTGAACAAGATATGGTATATGTATGGAATAGAATACTATTGTGTTATAAGAAATGAGGAGTAGATGAATTTCAGAAAAACCTGAAAAGACTAATAAGAACTGATGCTGAGTTACGTAAGCAGAACCAGGAGAACAGTGTATATAGTAAGAGCAGCATTGCATGATGATCAACTCTGATTGACTTTGCTCTTTTCAGCAATATAATGATCCAAGACTATTCCATAAGACTCATGAAGGAAAATGCTATCCACATCCAGAGAAACAACTAATTGAGTCTGAATGCAGATCAAAACACATTATTTCACTTCCTTTGTTTTATTTTCTTTTTGCTCTGTTTTTTCTTTCACAACATGACTAATATGGAAATATGTTTTACATTATTGAATATATAAGCAATATCGGATAACTTGCCATCTTGGGAAAGGGGGATAGAAGAAAGGGAAGGCAGGAGGGAGAAAAATTTAGAACTCAAAATCTTTTTTTAAATAAATGTTGAAAATTGTCTTTACAGATAATTGTAAAGAAAAATTAAATAGTATTTTTAAAAAAGAACTCAAACCTAGGTCTTATGTCTCCATATGCAGTTTTTTTCCTCACTACATCCCATATCTCGTTTAGGTGCCTTTGAAGATGTAATCCCACTTTACTTCTGCCTCTTGTTATCCCTGTCTTCCATCAAAGTTTAGTTTATAGTTTACCTGTACTTAAAGTTTTCTGGACCCTCCCCTAGTCTCTTTCCCCTCTCCCTCACCTACGGAAAAAAATGCATTGTATTTACTTTGTACATATATTAGGTTTATTTATTTGAACAGAGGATATAATGCAGTCTTCTTAAGGGTGAGGACCATTTCATATTCATTGTCCTATTTCTATGGTGTAGCACAGTGCCCGAGAAAAAGTAAATGCTAAATTGGTTGATTCATTGTTAAATCATTTGGAGTTGTTTTCTGGGTAGACATGGAAAAACAGACTACAAGGCAAATCTTACTTTATCCTGTAATTGATTAATTCATTGATTTATTGTTTCATTCATTCAATAATAATTTAATAAGCTTCATTAGTTGTCAGGTACGATCTAAAGTTCCAGGGATATATTATTTTTAGATGGCTTATATAATTTCATGTAATCATATATCAAGAACCTAATAACTACATAATTGACTTTATAAAGCGGGGAGCAAGGAGGTTATTGTATTACTTAGGAAATCAGAGCTTACAAACAAACATAAAAGAAATGCTTATTTAACAAACTTGGCAGTAACAAACATTTAAATGCTTGCTGAGTTGAATTCAGTTGCAAGAGCTACCACTGCCTGCCAAGCACTTCACTTTGGATTCCAATGAAATCTAGTACTTTTTTCTAAAGATGAATTATAAAAGATTATTTTTCTATGACCTTAACCAAAACAAAAAAAGGAATTTAGACAAATAAAAAACAGGGAACACACCAAAATGCTGAGTAGGTTCCTAGAGTGAGATTAATGATTGTTTGATCTCATATTTGAAAAGATCAAGGAAAGCCTCACACATCTAGGAGAGGTTTGTAAATAAAAAGTTTAAAATCAAATTTTGACTATTATGAAACAATAGTACAATTCCTAAGTCAACATTTGTTTCAAGGACTAAGAGCAACATGAAAAAAAAATATGAGGAAAGAGCTCTAGATACAGATTGAGGAAGACCTGGATTCAAATCCTTCCATGGACTCTTTGCAGCTGCATGATCCATTGCAAAAGACTTAGTGTCTCTTGACTTCAGTTTCCTCATTTGTAAAATGAAGGAGTTGTACTCAATGAACTCAATGGAAATTTTGATGCAGCTCTAATTATTTGTCTATGCACATAAAACAAATGATGCATCATGAAATTTATAGAAGTTGGCTGCAAAGTATGCAAAATTAAATAAGATATTGACCTCACACAAACTGTAACCTAGTTCTTCTTTAAAAATTTTTAAAATAAATTATTTAATTTTTTTTTAGTTTTCAACATTCATTTTCACAAGGTTTTGACTTTCTCTACCAAAGTGTTTGCTTCTGATTACTCCTTCCCCCAATATGCCATCCCTTCCATTACCTCCCTCTCTTATTCCCCTTCCCCCCTGCTTTCCTGTAGGGTAAGATAAACTTCCATCCCCAATTGAACATGTATGAAATTCCTTCCTGAAGCCAAATCCAATGAAAGTAAGATTCATTCATTCCCTCTCATCTTCCCCTTCTTCCTCTCCATCGTAAATCTTGTTGTTGCCTCTTTGATGAGATGATTTACTACATTCTACCTCTCCCTTTCTTTTTCTCCTAGTACATTCCTCTTAATAATTTATTGTCCTTTTTAGATATTATCCCTTCCTATTCAGCTCACCCTGTGGGCTCTGTGTATGTGTGTGCATGTGTGTGTATAGGTATACACACACATGCACACACATATATTCATCATGCATGTATATACATATACACATCACACACATATCTACATACACACATACAAATATATACACTATTCAGTTATCTTAACATTGAAAAAGGTCTCCTGTATATCATCTTTCTATGTAGGAATGTAAACAATTCTACTATAATAAGTCTCTTATTATTTCTCTTTCCTGTTTACTTTTTTATACTTCTCTTGATTTTTGTGTTGGAAAGTCAAATTTTCTATTCAGCTCTGGTCATTTCAGCAAGAATGATCAGAAGTTCTCTATTTCACTGAAGTTCAAATTTTTCCCCAAGCACTTTTTGTCTTAATCCTTGCTCCTTTGACTTCTGCATATCATATTCCAAGTTCTCTGATCCCTTAATGTAGAAAATGCTAGATCTTGTTCTATCCTGATTGCATTCCCACAATACTTGAATTGTTTCCTTCTAGTTGTTTGCAATATTTTCTCTTTGAAATAGGAACTCTGGAATTTGGCAACAACATTCCTGGGAGTTTTCCTTTAGAGCTATCTTGCAAGAGATGATCAGTGGATTCCTTTAATTTATGTTTTACCCTTTCATGCTGAAATATCAGGACAGTTTTCCATGATAATTTCTTGAAAGATGATGTCTAGGCTCTTTTTTTTCATCATAGCTTTCAGGCAGTCCAATAATTTTAAAATTATCTCTCCTGGATCTATTTTTGAGATCAGTGGTTTTTCCAATGAAATATTTCACAAGGTCTTCTATTTTTTTCATTCTTTTGGTTCTGTTTTAGAATTTCTTGATTTCTTATAAAGTCATTACTTTCCATTTGTTCCATTTTAACTTTTAAGGAATTATTTTCTTTAGTGATCTTGTGAACCTCTTTTTCCATTTGGTTTATTCTGCTTTTTTAAGGCATTCTTCTCCTCATTGGTTTTTGAACTTCTTTTGCCATTTGGGTAAGCCTATTTTTAAGGTGTTATTTCTCCAGTATTTTGTGGATTTCTTTTAGCAAATTGTTGACTCATTTTTTAATTATTTCCTTGCATCACTCTCATCTCTCCTCCATTTACTCTCTACCTCTCTTACTTGATTTTCATAATCCTTTTTGAGCTTTTCCATGGACTGAGACCATTTCATGTTTTTTTGGAGGGTTTAGATGTATTTTGACTATGTTGTCTTCTTCCGGTTGTTTGTTTTGATCTTCTTTGTTACAAAACAAAGATTCTAAAGTCTGAGTTTTCCATGCTCTTTGTTCATTTTCCCTGTCAAACACTTGACTTTCCAATTCTTCATCAAGGTAGGATTCTGCTACCAGTGGGAGTGGGGATGAAGGAGGGTGTACTGTCTCAGATTTCAGGGGTTTTTATCAACTGATGAATCCCTTCCAGAAGCAGTCACAGATGCGGCTGCTGCAGCAGCTGCCATCTCCACCACTGTGAGCCTGGGGCCACATCATGCTTATCTTTCATCTCGGTCCCGCAGAGTCTTCCCCTGACCTTCCGTGCTGTCCTTGTAACTTGCAGGTTGAGAAGGCCAGAAACCACCACAGCTGCCAGTGATTTAGTCCCCTGAGGTCTGCTCTGGCTCCATGCGTGCTAGCAATGCCTATTCCAGACAGTACTCTGCTCCCAGCCCAGTACTATATTACCTTCTTATCGACCTTCCAGGTTGTCTTGGTCTGGAGATTTGTTCACTCTGTCATTCTGAGGATTATGCTGTTCTAGAATTTGTTTATAGTCATTTTTTACAGGTATTTGGAGGAGTTTGCAAGAGAGTTCAAGCAAGTCCCTGATTTTACTCCACCATCTTGGCTCCAAACCCTGTAATCTAATTCTTTACAAAATATGGATTTTGTATTTAAATTTGTCATAATGTTATATATATAGATATGGATATATAGATATATTACAATGATTTTTTTTCTTAAGTTAATACTCCTTTAAAAGAAATGAGGTCTCTCTATAAATTAAAAACAACCCTTAACTTCAGAAAAACTGAAAAATCAATTACCATTCCCAGTCCTTCACTGATTAAATAATTGGTTTTTATATTCAAAATTTTAAATATTGCATCATTGAAAATTGTATATGATGGGACAAAAACATTGTTCAGAATATTACCAACCTAAACACCAATAGAAGGACCAGTTACTTAATCACTCTGGACATTCTTTCCCAGTACTTATCAGAAACCCTTTATAATATAGGAGATAGTTTTCAAGAATTTCTGCAGTCAAAAATATTGATCACCCTGAAGCCAATCTAGTGATGAGCCTCTCTATTGTTAGTTAGACAATTCCTCAGGCAACAGAAACTGATCTACCACTATAGAGCTATTTAAATAACTCCCAGGTTGATAAAGTCTACTGGAAACATATTCTCTGTTATCAAATTCTGTGAAAGCCTGTTACCATCTTCAAATGACAATGTAGTATCAGTATTAAGGATTTCATGAAAGAGTTAAAGTATATGAAAGATAAAAAATATAGCATTATTTTTGCTAGAGCCACTTAAAGAATCACTTTATTCAATAGATGCTCCAATGCACCTTCTTGCATGTATCCTGGAGCTTTTTAATGATAAATTACACTTCTTTAAGCCCCTGGAAACACAAAGCCCATTACCAACACACTGAAAGTGAGATTAATCTACCATTTCAGAATGATGAGGAAGTGCTCTTCCCAGAAAAGTGGTACAACAGTCTTCATTGTCCTTACATGAGACAGTTGCAGCATCCTTAATGTCAGCAGAATGCAATTCTGAACCGGAGTGTAAAATTCACATTAGAGATAATATTTTCATCCAGTGGGGTAAAAGTGCTATATTCCTGATCTCCCTGAAGGCTCAGGATGCTTATAAAATGTACAAGAATATGCAGATAGGAATTACTTCAGTCCTATTGATGCATATATTTGCTTTTTGTCTCCATGTAAAATGCAGATCATTCTATCTGTATTTGTGTGTATGTGCTTACAGCTTTCAAAAAGAGAAAAGCATTATTACTGTAAAAAATGAACTGGGGAGATCTGTATTACCCCTTAAAATTTCAATAACATTTTATGGAATAAAATAAGCAAAGATAAGTATTACATTCGATTCAAGTCAAACCAGAATCCTCAGATAACCCCAAATTATGTTAAATGGCAATACATGGTTCATTGAGTATTGGTTTATCACTTATAAACTAGGAATAATCAATACTATAGTCTTCTGACATAAAGTTCTTCCCAATAAGTGAAATTTTTTTAAAAAGTATGGTTTTGATGGTGACATATATGAATCATTCTAATTCCATGAAGAAATATAAAGAATAGAAAATCAGAACATTTTAATCAGATATATTTAATTTTAAAAAACAAGTTTGGGCAAATAAGTCATTTTGACTATTACAAATATCCAAATTATTTACAATGCATACAGGAAGGAAGACACCATCTGCATTCAGAGAAAGAACTGAAAAATAACTCTATGGATCAAATTATAATAGATATGTATATATAATACTATATACATGTACATACATACATATTTGAATCTAATAAAGTATGAATTTTAGCAAGGTAAAATTCATCATTTAGTAAAGATAAGCTGGTTTTTAGGGGAATACAATTCACATTTTTCTTTAGATAAACATTTGGTGGCCTAAAAATGCTCCAAAAGTGAAGCATTCTTTAAAGAATCCAAATGTATTTATTTAATCAGTTTTCATATTAAAATATAATACAATTTCCTTATCTTACACAAAGTTTTTTTTCCCAGTGTTTTTACACTAATTATTTATTTTTGGTTTTAAATGTTCACTTCCTAAAATTTTGAGTTCTAAACTTTCACTTCCTTCCTCCCATCCCCCTCCCCAAGGTGTCATGCATTCTCACATAGGCTCTACATATTAAAAATATTTTCACACTGGTTATATTGTAAAGATGAATTAGAACCATTGGGAAAGAGAAACAGAGAGAGAGAGAGAGAGAGAGAGAGAGAGAGAGAGAGAGAGAGCACAAATGATATGATTGAATCTGCATTCAGGGTCCATGGTTCTTTTTCTGGGTGTGGATAGCATTTTCCATCATGAGTCTTTGAGTTGTCTTTGATCCTTACATTGGTTAGAAAAGTTGATCAAAATTAATTATGACACAACATTGCTCTAACTGCTTTTAGAAATTAACAAATTTCTACCCCAAAATTTAAGCATGGCACAGCAAATAATCTATATTTTCAAAGGGAATTCCAGATGAGCCCAAATTCTTGCATTTTCTAAAAAGGTAGAAAGAGTTCGGTTATGGTGTTGAGAGAAGACTGTTTTCAGACTAACAATCTTATTAAATGTGGGATTCTAATTATCAGTGATATGACTGCCTGGGGCTGAATACCATGTCCTTGCAAGCCCTGAAAGAGGGAACATTACATAAAAGCCCAAGTCCTCTGTACTTCAACTACTCAGGCCCTTCTACTTCTGCAGTTCTTAGTGGAAAAGTGATGGAAAGGGATAGAGATATCACTAAAACATAAATTTTAGAGTGCCTAACAATATATACTATGTTGTTAAAACTTATTTCAAATGGCCTTTCATTGAACTTACTACTGGATGACTTGCGAACTTGCCATTCTTTACATACATAAAACTCAAAGATGGAAGATTTCATTTAAATGGAAAGATGGAGTATAGGTTTGCTTGTTTGTTTCTATTTTTTTATTAATTATTTTTAGATCTCAAAAGTCATTCCACAAGATTTTCCAAACGTTCTCCTCATCTCTTCCCTCCACCACCTGTGAGATGGCAAGCATTCTGATTATCCCTTCCCCCAGTCAATCCTCCCTTCTATCAACCCCCCTCATTTATCCCTTTCCTCCTTACTTCCTTTAGGGCAAGATAGATTTCTATACTCCATTGCAAGAATATCTTATTTCACAATGGCATGAAAAATAGTTTTTAACCTTCGTTTGTAAAAACTTTGAGCTCTGAATTCTCTCCCTTTGTCCCTCCCTACCCACCCTCATTGAGAAGGCAAACAATTCAATATAGGTTATACTTGTGTAGTCATGTAAAGCACATCCATAATAATCATGTTGTGAAAGACTAATGTATTTCCCTAAATCCTATTCAGTCCACCCCTATTCATACTATTTTCTCCTTTGATCCTGCCCTTTTTCAAAAGTGTTTGCTTCTAACTGCCACTTCCACCAATCTGCCCTCCCCTCTATCTTTCCATTCCTCTTATTTCCTTCCCCCTACTTTCCTGAAAGGTAAGATAGCCAATTGAGGGGGTGGAGCAAAGATGACTGAGTGAGAGCAACTACTCACCTATGCTTTAAGCAAAACTCCTTCAGGTACCTCTAAAAAGAGAATCTGAACAAGTTTTAGAGTGGCAGAATCTAATAGGAGACAGAGTGTGGCAAATTTCCAAACCAGGACAGATTGGAAAGTCAACAGGAAGGATCTGTTACATGAGGGTGGAAGAGGAGACAGTACACAGGCTGTACTAGCATAGACCCCATCATAGCAAAGTGGAGGAGGAAGCCTTAGGCAGTGTAAAGCAGCAGCCAAACTGCGGAATCTCAAATATATCAGTCCAGGACAGGAATCCAGGGGAACTGAGCCGAAGAAAACCACAGAGCTCCAAGTAACTGCAGCAGCTGCTCCTGAGACTATCCACCCACAGATTCAATGCCTGTAAGTCAACTCCTTGATCTTCCAGTAGCCAAGATGGCAGAGTGACCAGAGGTAAATGTATTACCCCTACCATTGATGACCTTGAAAAACCCAGAGAATGTTTCCCCAGGAAAAATCATAGAACAGTGGGATCAGTTGAAGGGGTAAATCGAATCTTAGCCCATGAGGCTAGGAAAATTGCAAAGGGGGGGTTCCCATTTGCTGTGCCTGAAGGGACATTTGCAGGACTGGAGCTGCCCCAGACAGCCCCACCTCAGGAAAACAGGAGGAGATCCTGAGAACTAGAGGGGTGGAGTTCATAATCCCCAACACCAGGACCCGAGGCATGCCTCAACACAGGAAGGGGAATCAGGAAGATACTAGGGCAAATGGGATTTTTCTGTGCTTAGGAGAGAAGACTTACTGTGGCATACCTAAACTCAATAGAAGAGAAATCCTGGAGCCAGACCATCCCTCCCCCACACTTAGCATAGCTAGCTCCAGGGTAACTGTGGGGAAACTTAGAAAGACTTCAACTGGCCTCTGCTTTGGCACACCAGCCAGCTCAGAACCAGATAATCTACAGTATTCTACATTCTAGCTGAAAGAACCGGAGGCCACAATACACAAAGCCTCAAGTTCTAAGCACAAGAAATATGATATAGAGGCCCCTATGCCCAGAAGCAGAGATACACTTTAAAAGCCAGGAAAATGGTGATCATCATGAGGAAGAAGCAAACCAGAAAAGATCATAGAATCTCTCTATGGGGACAAAGACCAAAACATAAGTATCAAAGAGGTCAGCATTGAGACTGTACTCCCATCTGAAACTTCAGAAGAGAATATGAACTGGTCTCAAGCCAAAAGAACATTCTTGGAAGAGCTTAAGTAGGATTTTAGAAGACAAATTAAAGAAGTAGAAGAAAAACAGGGCAAGAATTTTAAAAATATGACAAAAGAATTCACCGAAGAGAACAGATCTTTAAAAAGGAGCATTGGACAAATGGAAAAAGAAGTACAAAACCTATCTGTAGAAAAAAAAAAACACCTTAAAAGGAATAATTGGGCAAAGGGAAAAGGAGATGCAAAAGTTAACTGAAGAAAACAATCTATTTAAAATTAGAATTGGGCACTGAGAAGCTAATGACTCTATGATACATCAAGAATCAGTGAAGCAGAATCTAAAGAATGAAAAAGTAAAAGAAAATATTAAATATGTCATTGGAAAAGCAACTGACATAGAAAATAGATCAAGCAGAGAAAAATCTAAGAATTATTTGTCTACCAGAAAACCATGATGAATAAAAAGAGCCTGGGCAATATCTTCCAAGAAATCATCAAGGAAAACTGCCCAGAGGTCCTAGAACCAAAGGGCAAAATAGTCATCAAAAGAATCCACCTTTCTCCACTTGAAAGGAATCCCAAACTGAAAATATTAAGGAAAATCTTTGCCAAATTCCAGGACTATCAAGAGTAGGAGAAAATAATGCAAGCAGCCAGAAAGAAATAATTCAAATATTGAGGAGTTACAGTCAGGATTACACAAGAACCTGTAGCTTCTTCATTAAAAGACAAGAGTGATTGAATTATTATATTCTATAAGGCAAACATCTGGGACTGAAACCAAGGATCAATTACCCAACAAAATTGAGCATAATATTTCAGGTAAAGAGATAGACATTCAATGAAACAAGAGTTTCAGACCTTCCTGATGAAAAGACTAGAGCAAAATAAAAAAAAAAAATGATCTTCAAACACTAGTCTTAAGAGAGACATAAAGGAGTAAACAGGGGACAAATTGTTATTCAATATGGACAAACTGTTTACAGCCTTATAAGGGAAGATAATACTTGTTAATCTTGAGAACTGTATGTTTATTATTATATTTGAAAGGGATATAGATAGATAAAGAGAGTAGGTATAAATTAAATGTGATGATAAATATGTGATTTAAGGGTGCAAATGAATTGTAATGGGACATGTGAAAAGGAGGAGGCATAAAAAGATAAATTACATCAGAGGAAGAGGCACAAAAACATATTACAGGAGAGAGAAATAAGGGAGGGAAGATGAGCATCATTTGATATTTACTCTCATCTAATTTGATTCAAGGAGGGAATAAAAAATTCAGTTAGATATAGAAATCTAACTATCTCTATAGGCAATAGAAAGGCAAAGGGGAAAGAAAAGGGAGGGGATACTAAAAGTGAGGGAAGAAATAGCAAGGGAAAAGGGAATAAAAGGAAAAGGCATTGAAAAAATGGAGGGGAGACTGAGGGAGCAGTGCTTAAAATTAAATCTGTATTGGGGAGGTGAAGGGAGAAGGAAGAATTAAAGCATAAATGGGGGCAAAGGGGATGGAGGGAAATACAAAGATACTAATCACAACTGTGAATGTGAATGGGTTCAACTCTCCCATAAAACAGAGGCAGATAGGAAAATGGATTAAAAACCATAATCCAACAATATGTTATTTACAAGAAACTCATTTGAAACAGGGGGATCCAAAAAGGGTAAAGCTAAAAGGTTGGAGCAGAATGTATTGTGCATCAGCTGATGTAAAAAAAGCAGGGATAGCAGTTCTAATCTCAGACAAAGAAAGATCAGAAATACATATAATCTAAAGACATAAGGTAGGAAACCATACACTGATAAAATGTACTGTAGATAATGAAGCAACATCAATAATAAAAAGATATGCTCCAAGTGCTATAGCATCCAAATTCTTTTTCTAATGATTATTTATTTATTTTTAGTTTTCAACATTCATTTCCACAAAACTTGAGGTCCAAATTTTCTCCCCATCTAGCATCCAAATTCTTTTTTAAAAAATTTTTTATATATATTTATTTATGCATTTATTTATTTATTTAACTTTTTACATTCATTTTCACAAAATTTTGGGTTCCAAATTTTCTCGTCTTATTATCCCCTCCCCCCACCCCAATACACTGAGCAATCTAATTTTCCCTATCTCCAATCTACCCTCTCTTCTGTCATCCCTCCCTTCTCTTGTCCCCATCTTCTCTTTTCTCCTGTAGGGCCAGATGACTTTCTATTCCTCATTAACTGTATGTCTTCTTTCCTAGTAGCAACAACAATACTAAACAGTTGTTCCTAAAGCTTGAGTTCCAAATTCTCCCCATCCCTCCCTCCCCACCTATTCCCTTTGGGAAGGCAGGCAATTCAATATAGGCCCTATCTGTGTAGTTTTGCAAATGACTTCCACAATAGTCGTGTTGTGTAAGACTAACTGAATTACCCTCCATCCTATCCTGCCTCTCATTGTTTCTATTCTATCTTTTGATCCTGTCCCTCCCTGAGTGTTGACTTCAAATTGCTCCCTCCTCCCATTGCTCTCCCTTCCACCATCCCCCCCCTTGATTGTCTCCTCCCCCACTTTCCTGTACTGTAAGAAAGGTTTTCATACCAAAATGAGTGTGCATTTTATTCCTTCCTTTAGTCGAACGTGATGAGGGTAAACTTCTTGTTTTTTTCTCAGCTCTCCTCTTTTTCCCTCCACTAAAAAGTCTCCTGCTTGCTTCTTAAATGACATATAATTTACCCCATTCCAATTCACCCTCTTTCCTCCCCCTACCTTTCTCACCATTTGCCTTAATTTCTTTTAAGATATTGTCCCATCCTATTCAATTCACTCTGTGCTCTCTGTCTCTGTACATGCGTGCATGTATGTATGTGTGTGTGTGCATGCGTGTACATGTGTGTGTGATCCCACAAACTACCCAGATACTGAAAAGTTTTAAAAGATACAAATATTGTCTTTCCATGTAGGAATGTAAACAGTTCACTTTTTTAAGTCCCTTATGGCTTCTCTTTGCTGTTTACTTTTTCATGCTTCTTCTCATTCTTGTGTTTGAAAGTCAAATTTTCTTTTCAGCTCTGGTCTTTTCATCAAGAATGCTTGAAAGTCCTCTGTTTCATTGAAAAGCCATATTTTCCCCTGAAGTATTATACTCAGTTTTGCTGGGTAGGTGATTCTTGGTTTGAGTCCTAGTTCCTTTGACTTCTGGAATATCCTATTCCACTCCCTTTGATACCCTTAATGTAGAAGCTGCTAGATCTTGAGTTATCCTGATTTTATTTCCACAATACTGGAATTGTTTCTTTCTAGCTGCTTGCAAGATTTTCTCCTTGACCTGGGAGTTCTGGAATGTGGCCACAATGTTCCTATGAGTTTCTTTTTGGATTTCTTTCAGGTGATGATCAATGGATTCCTTCAATACTTATTTTGCCCTCTGGTTGTAGAATGTCAGGGTAGTTTTCCTCAATAATTTCATGGAAGATGATGTCTAGGCTCTTTTTGTGATCATGACTTTCAGGTAGTCCCATAATTTTTAAATTGTCTCTCCTGGATCTATTTTCCAGGTCAGTTTTTTTTCCAATGAGATATTTCACATTCTCTTCCATTTTTTTCATTTTTTTGGTTTTGTTTGGTGATTTCTTGGTTTCTCAGAAAGTCATTAGACTCTGTCTGTTCCATTCTAATTTTGAGAGAACTATACTCTTCAGTGAGCTTTTGAACCTCTTTTTCCATTTGGCTAATTCTGCTTTTGAAAGCATTCTTCTCCTCATTGGCTTTTTGAACCTCTTTTGCCAATTGAGTGAGCCTATTTTTCCAGGTGTTATTTTCTTCAGCATTTTTTTGGGTCTCCTTTACCAAGGTATTTACCTGTTTTTCATACTTTTCTTACATCTCTTTCATTTCTCTTCCCAGTTTTTCCTCCACCTGTCTAACTTGCTTTTCAAAATCTTTTTTGAGCTCTTCCAAGGCCTGAGCCCACCAGACATCCCCCTGGGATGTCTGGGATACCGAGGCCCTGCCCTCCACGTCTTTCCCTGATGGCAAGAATATTTCCTCGTCGTCAGATCCGAATGGCGGGAACATTTGCACCTGCTCAAAGAAGCTCTCTATAGTCTTATTTTCCTTCCCTTTTCTGGGCATTTTCCCAGCCAGTTACTTGACTTCTGAGATTCCTCTCCACCCCTGCGTAGATCCGCCCAGCTAGTGTTTGGAGTCTGAGATTCAAATGGGCTTTCCGCGGCAGGCGTGGCTGCTCTTCAATGTGAGCTTTAGTTCTGGTACTGAGGTGGGGGCAGGGCCACCTCCCAGGCTCAGTTCCCTCAGGGGATTTATGCAGAGACCTTCATGAATGGAGCAGGTGGGGCAGGGCCACCTCCCAGTCTCAGCTCCTTCAGGTGGTTTATGCAGAGACCTTCAGTAATGAAGATCCTGCCTGCTGCTCAGGGAATCCTGGGGGCCACTGCTGCCTCCACTGCTTCCTGCCCCTGCCTCTGCCTCTGCAGCTTCCTCCCGAGGGGGCCTGAGGCACGGAGACACCCTGCTCTGCTCTCGGCCAGCCCAGACATGTCTTTCACTGACCTGTAGCTTCTGTGGGCGGAGGGACCTTCCCGGCCTTCGGAGGTTCAGTCCTTGAAGCCTGCTTGGATCAGCTCCTTTGGGGTCGCCCGGCCAGGGCAGCACTGGGGTGAGGTCCATTTTCCAGGATGCGATGGACCCTGCGGATGGCTCTGCAGGGCTCTCTGGAATGGAACTCTCTTCCACTGTGTTTCTACACACCCTGCAGTGATCCAGAACTTTTGGGGAGCTCTTCTTACATTAAATCCATGGGCTTTGGGTTCGGAACTAGCATACGTGAGTGTTTCTACTCCGCCATCTTGACTCCGCCCCCTAGCATCCAAATTCTTAAGAGACAAGGTGAGGGAGTTACAGGAAGAAATAGATAGCAAAACTATACTAGTGGGAGATGTCAACCTCCCCCACTCTGAATTTGATAAACCTAACCTCAAAAGAAATAAGAAAGAAGTAAGGTGGTGAATAAAACTCTGGATGATGTAGATATGATAGATCTCTCAAGAAAATTGGATGAGGATAAAAAGGAAAATACTTTTGTCTCAGGGGTACATGGCACATGTACAAAATTTCACCATGTACTAGGCCATTAAAAACCTCACAATTTAGTGCACAAAAGCAGAGATATTCAATGCATTCTTCTCTGACCACAATGCAATAAAATATACATGTAATAAAAAGCCATGGAAAGACAAACCAAAAATTAATTGGAGACTAAATAACCTAATCCTAAACAATGAATGGGTTAAACAACAAATCATAGAAACAATCAACAACTTCATTCAAGAGAATGGCAATAATGAGACAACCTATAAAAGCTTATAGGATATTGCAAAAGCAGTTCTTAGGGGAAGTTTTATATCATTTAATGCCTACATGAGTAAAATAGAGAAAGAGGAGATCAATGAAATGGGCATGCAGCTGAAAAATCTAAAAAGAGAACAAATTGAAAATCTCCAAGTAAATGTCAAAGTAGAAATACTGAAAACCAGAGGAGAGATTAATACAATTGAAATTAAGAAAGCTATTGAATTATTAAATAATATTAAAAAGTTGCTTTAGGAAAAAACAATAAAATTGGTAAACTTTTATCAATATGATTTAAAAAAGAAAGAAGAAATCCAAATTATTGATGTTAAAAATGAAAATGTGAAATCACCTCCAATGAGTAGGAAATTAAAGCAATAATCAGAAATTACTTTGCCCAACTGCATGCCCATAAATTTGACAGCCTAATTGAGATGAATGAATATTAAAAGAAATGTGTGTGTATAAATACATAAATATGTATGTATATATAAATTGCCCAGATTAACATAAGAGGAAGTTGAATATTAAAAAAAATACATCTCAGTAAAGGAAATTGAACAAACTAATAATGAACTCCCTAGGAAAATATCTCCGAGGCCAGATGAATTTACAAGTGAATTCTTTCAAACATTTAAAGAAAACTTAATTCCAACACTATATAGACTAGATTGTAAAACTTGGTGAAGAAGAACTCCAACTAAATCATTTTTTATGACACCAATATGGTTCTGAAACCAAAACCAAGAAGAGCTAAAAAGGAGAAAGAAAATTTTAGACCAATTTCTCTAATGAATATAGATGCAAAAATTTTAAATAAGATATTAGCAAAAAGAATACAGTAACTTATCACAAGAATAATACATTATGATCATGTAGGATTTGTGCCAGGAACGCAAGGCTAGTCCAATATTAGGAAAACTATCATTATTGATCATATCAACAGCAAACTAACAGAAACTATCTGATTAGCTCAATAGATAGAGAAAAAGCCATCGAGAAAATACAACACCCATTCCTATTGAAAACACTGGAGTGCTTAGTAATAAATGGAGCCTTCCATAAAATAATAAATAGTATCTAACTAAATCCATCAGCAAACATTATATGCAATGGGTATAAGCTTGATGCATTTTCAATAAGATCAGAGGTGAAACAAGGATGTGCACTCTCACCAGTGTTATTGAATATGGCACTAGAAATGTTAGCTTTAGCAATAAGAGAAGAAAAATAAATTAAAGAATAAGAATAGGCAAAGAGGAAACTAAATTAACACTCTTTGCAGATCATATGATGATATGCTGAGAGAATCCTAGAGAATCAAGTAAAAAAACTACTTGAAATAATAAACAACTTTAGCAAAGGTGCAGGCTACAAAATAAGCCCACATAAATCACCTGCATTTGTATATGTTACAAAGCCCAACAGCAAGAGATAGAAAGATAAATCCCATTTAAAGCTACAATAGACACTATAAAATATCTGGGAGACTATATGCCAAAACAAACCCAGGGGCTATATGAACACAATTACGAAACAGTTTTCGCATAAAGTCAGATCTAAATAAGTGGAAAAACATCAGTTGCTCATGGGTAGGCTGGGTTAATATAATAAAAATAACACTCCTTCCTACAGTTATTTACCTGTTTGGTGCCATGCCAACCAAACTACTAGTTCTACAATTAGAAGAAAATAATATCAAAAGTCATCTGGAAGAGCAAAATGTCCAAAATATCAAGGCAACTAATGAAAAAGAATGCTAGGGAAAGTAGCCTCATCCTACCAGATCTCAAATTGTATTATAAAGCAGCAATCATCAAAACCACTGGATACTGGCTAAGAAACAGAGGGGTAGACCACTGGAATAGATTAGGTACTCAAGACACAGTAGTCAATGAATATAGCAATCTACTCTTTGAAAAACACAAGGACCCTAGCTTCTGGGATAAGAATCCATTGTTTGACAAAAAATGCTGGGAGAAATTGGGCACAGACCAATGCCTGACACCACACACAAGAACAAAGTGCAAATGGATACATCATCTAGAAATAAACACTGATACTATAAACTCATTACGGGAGCAAGGAATTGTGTATTTGTGAGATTTATGGAGAGTGGTGAAATTTTTGAATCAGCAAGACATAGAGAACACTATGAAGTACAAAATTGATAATTTTGATTACATTAAATTGAAAAGGTTTTGCACAAACAAACCCAATGCCATCAAGGTTAGGAGGGAAGCATAAAACTGGGAAAGAATCTTTGCAAACAGTGTCTGTGATAAAACCCTGATTTCTAAAATATATAGAGAACTGAGTCAAATGTACAAGAACACAAGTCATTCCCCAATTGATAAATGGTCAAAGGATATGAATAGGGAGCTTTTTCAGAGGAAGAAATTAAATCTATCTATAATCATATGAAAAAATATTCCAAATCAATATTGATTGGAGAGATGCAAATCAATACAACTCTGAGATACCACATCACACCTATCAGATTGGTTAACATGACAAAACAGGAAGATGATAAATGTTGGAAAATATGTGGGAGAGTTGGAACACTAATTCATCACTGGTGGAGCTGTGAGCTGATCCAACCACTCTGGAGAGTAATTTGGAACTATGTCCAAAGGGCTACAAAGATGTGCATACCCCTTGACCCAGCAATATCACTTCCAGGACTTTTTCCCAATGAGATCACAAAAGTGGTTAAGGGTACCACATGGACAAAATATTTGTAGCAACTCTCTTTGTGGTGGTTAAGAACTGGAAATCCAGGAGATGCCCATCAACTGGGGAATGGCTGAACAAGTTGTGGTATATGAATGTACTGGAATACTGTTTTGCTATAAGAAACAATGAATGGGAAGACTTCAGAGAGACTTGGAAGGATCTACGTTATCTGATGCTTAGTGAAAGAAGCAGAACCAAGAGAATTCTGTACACAGCAACAACCACAGTGTGTGAAGAATTTGTTGGTAGACTTAGTCCTTCACAGAAATGAAAAGATCTAAAAAATTTCCAAAAGACTCTTGAGAAAAAACCCCTTCCACATCCAGAGAGAGAATTATAGAATTGGATCGCAGAACGAAGCAGATCCTTTTCTCTTGTGTTATGTTTTGTTTTCATGGTTTCATTCATTTTAATTTTTCTATACAACATGACTAAGGTGAAAATGTATTTAATAGGAATTTATTTGTAGAATCTATATAAGATTGCATGCCATCTCTGGGAGGAAGGGTAGAAGGAGGGGGATAATTTTAAGGTGCATAGAAGTGATTGTAGAAAAATGAAAACAAATTAATTAATTAAAAATTTAGGAGAAAACCTCTGAATTTCAATTTTAATTTGTTTAAAAATTGTTTTAACATATAACTGAGGGAAAAATTATATATATATATGTATACATGCATATATGTATGTATGTATGTGTGTGTATGAAACATTTCAATAAATAAATAAACTCCAAAAGAAAAAATACGCAATTGAGTGTGTCATTCCCTCCTTAAGCAGAATTTGATGAGATCAAGGTTCATTCATTCCCCCTTACTTCCCTCCTCTGCTTCCCCTCCATTTTGAAAGCATTTTCTTGCTTCTTTTATATGAGATAATTCATCCCATTCTATCTCTCCCTTTCTCCTCTCAATACATTCCTCTCTCATCCCTTAGTTTTATTTTTTAGATTTCATCCTTTCTTATTCCACTTATTGGTGGATTCTTTCAATCTATATTTTACCCTCTGATTCTAGAATATCAGTTCAGTTTTCCTTGATAATTTCTTGAAAGATGATGTGCAGTTTCTTTGGCTTTCAAGTTGTCTAATAATTTTTAAATTATCTCTCCTGGATCTATTTTCCAGGTCAGTGGTTTGTCCAACTAGATATTTCACCTTGTCTTCCATTTTTCATTCTTTGGGTTTCAGTTTAAAATTTCGTGATCTTTCATAAAATCATTAGCTTCCATTTGCTCCATTCTAACTTTTAAGAAATTATTTTCTTCAGTGAGCTTTTGGATCTCCTTTCCCATTTGGACAATACTGCTTATTAAGGCATTCTTCTCCTCATTGGCTTTTTGGACCTCTTTTGCCATTTGGATGAATTTATTTTTAAGGTGTTATTTGCTTTGGTATTCTGGGGGACTTGTTTAGCAAGCTCTTGACTCATTTTTCATGATTTTCTTGCCTCACTTTCATTTCTCTTCCCAATTTTTCCTCTACTTCTCTTACTCGATTTTCAAAATCTTTTTGACCTCTTTCATGGCCTGTGATCAATTCTTTTTTTTTTCTTGGAAGTTTTGGATATAGGAGATTTGACTTTGTTGTCTTCTTCTGGTTGCATGTTTTGATCTTCCTTGTTGCCAAAGAAAGATTCTAGAGTCTAAGTTTTTTCACACTGTTTGTTCATTTTCCTAGCCAAATATTTGACTTTCTAACTCTTTGCCAAGGTGGGATTTTGCTTCTTGTGGGGTGGAGGTGGGGGTTCGTGTACTTTTGCATTGATAATGTATTCTCGCTTATTATTAATGTAATTCTGGTTCTTAATGGGAAGATCTTTCCCATCCATTAATAGACCCATGTGACTTAATCAAGCCTGAGTCACATGAATCAAGTCACACGGAACAGGATGGGGGAAGCAGAAAAGGTAGAACAGGAAGAGGCAGAACTAGAGAAGAGCTGAGAGAGCAATCAGAGCTGGCAAAGGCAGCAACTAGTGTTAGTGGGAGAGCTTGTATGTGATTTTGAGGGAGACTGTTGGTGATTTGTTTAAAGGAGCTGGTTTGTGGGAAGCCTACCAGAGGAAATGCTTGGGAATGCTTTTGCCCTCTGCGTTTTTATTCTGTATAGATTTCTTTTTTGCTGTGATGTATTTGACTTTCTGATGTTGTGATTCAACTTTCTGGTGTTTCAATATATGTTTTGCTTCTCTCTTCCACATGGAGAGGCTGTTGTATTTCATGATTCAGAACTGAGTCCACATATTCATGGCTGTCTTACACACTGAGAATATCATGTTGTTGATACAAATATAGATGAGGATGTGATCTTGAAATTCAGACCTCTATTTGGAGGAAGAAAAGTTTTAGAGAGAGAAATAGATATCTCAAGATAGGAGGATTTACTTTATTCCCCCTTGGCTAGAGAATGGGCTGAAAGTACGGAACTCTGAAAACAGAACTGAGTCTACAGAAGGGAGGACCAAGAGATTTAGAAAGATGTTTGCAAGGAATGCTAATATAACTGGGGAAATAACTGGCCAGGCTATGTAAGAAATGTTGAGCCTTGCTAACATGTTATTACCTTTTGTGTAAAAGCAGAGACAAGCTGCTGGAAGAAAGGCTCATATGTAAAAGAAGTTTACCGGTTTGCATGAGATGATTTTTATGTTTCAACATTCAAATTCTCCTTTAGAAGAGCAAGTTAGAAAGCTTGAGGTGGTAGAAGAAAAAGCTGTGTTTAGTTTAACTCACAAAAAGTAACAGGAGGCTCAATTGGGGCCCAAATACCTGCCAGCAGGGTGCACGGGAGGCTTCTCAGGCAGAAGCATGTCCAATATTATGGCAAAATTTGGAGAATCAGGGGAACCACACAGTGTTTGTGGAAGTAACTGAGGATTTTACTCAGCAGGAGGTCACAGGTATTTTGAGTTAGCTCGCCCAAAGGACGGGAGAAGCTTTGGAGAATATCTTAGATGGTGAGAATCGGTGAAAAAGATAAATTTCATTGAGAGGGAATTGTAAATAGTCAGTGGATGCAAAGTCAGATTAGACTGACAGGAAAATAATTATTTACTACTGAATTATATAAAATATATCGAGAAAAGGAGCTTACTGTTAGGCTGAGCAGGGAAAGAATTGCCCTTATAGATCCTCCTGAAACATTGTATCCAAGTTCTTTACAATTGCAGGAAGACTAGGAAATTGACTAGGCCCCAACTCGGATTAAAGAAAGTATATCTCTAATCAGAATGATGACCCTAAAACTACAAATTAGTAAATAGCAAACAACAGGAAATGAGGCTATGATAGTGGATTCGTGGACTTCAGCAGCATGGCTGACCTTATATCTACCCTGATTCTGGTTATTGTCTCCTTGTTTCTTTTTGGCTTTTTGTTATCTGTTCACCCTTTTTGTCAGATTTGTTTCCTGCAGGCTTATTACCCTTTACCGGTGGATGCCTGATCGGTTAAGTTGGATGCCAGCTCCTGTCCACAACTGTGATGTGTCACCCATGGACCTGGCAGATGCCATCTAAAGAATTGACACCTTGAATGGAATCTCTTGGGGCAGAGACAGCCCTACACTCAATTTCAACAGGAAGTAGCTATGGAAGCAAAGACCTTTGCCTCTTACCTCAAGATTGTGGGTCCCATTTATTTAAGGGGGAAATGATAGGGAGCTTGTACTCAAGCCCCATCCTCAGATATTTTTATGTGGTTATTTTATGTGACCCCTGTTATATGCCTGTTAAAGTTCTGTTGATATCAGTTGCCCCATTGACCTATGTAATCAATAAGAAATATCTTGGGACCAAATGTATTGAAAATGCATTTTTGCTTATTGTTAATGAAATTTTGCTTCCTAATAGGAAGATCTTTCCCACCCATTAATAGGCCCATGTGATCTACTTAAGTCACATGGAAACCTGAGTCACACAAGTCAAGTCACATGGAACAGGATAGGGTAGATCAGGAAGGATGGAACAGTAAGAGACAGAGCTAGAATGGAGCTGAGAGGAAGTTGGTCAGAGAGCAATAAAAGTTGGGAAAGGCAGCAACCAGTTTTAGCGAGAGAGCTTATTTTTGATTTTGTTTAAGGGAGTCTGTGGATTTGTTTAAAGGAACTGGTTTGTGGCAAGCCTAATAAAGGGAAGGCTTGGGGATGATGTTACCCTCTACATCATTATTGCCTATACATTCTTTCTTGCTATGATGGATTTGACTCTCTGATGTTGGGATTCAGATTCCTGGTGTTTCAATAAATGTTTTTCTCCTGTCTTGTATGTGGAATCTGTTATAATTCATGACTCAGAATTATGCCAACATATTCATAGCTGCTGTAGGCTCTGTGAATATCACATTGACACTACAACTTTCCCAAGCTTCAGGGTTTTTGTGCAACTATTTTCAGAGATAATTCTAGGAACCTATAAATTTTCAGCTCTTCCAAGATGCTATGATGAAAAAAGAAATATTTATTCATCTCTTGATCTGTGCTGTTGTCTGTGAGTGACCATAAGCATGAACTCTTATTATTAGTGGACTCCTTGACATATACACCAAGCAATGGAATCTCTGAGCCAAAGGGTAGGGAAATTTTAGCTACTTAATTTTCACAATGGCAAATTGCAATTCATAGTTCCACCAATAATGTACAAGGGTGTCTATCTTCCCATAAGACCTCCAATGCTTCCAGTTACCACCTTTTGGCATCTTTATCAATTTTTTGTGACACTGTTTAAGGATTTCTCAAAGTTAATGACTATGGGTTATGGAAATAATAAGGAAACTCACTGCAATGTTAGCATACTATTACTAAAATAAGTGGGCAAATTCACCTGAAACAAAATAATACAGACTTGAACAATGATGGAGACCAAAAGAAGATGACTAATTAATTTGAAGAGGTCTTACATAAGTCATAGGACCTGTGTTCATATTTTGATTGTTCCACTTAGTACTATGTGATCTTGAGCAGTCATTTCACATCTTTGCAATTAGTTTCTTCATCAGTAAAATAGGGTATGAAATCTGTCAATGTCTCAAGTTTCTTTCAGCTCTAATGCCATTATTCTATGACATGGAATAAGCTTGCTGTCAAATCTATAGAAAAACAAATATTTTGGTAACTTCTCTTAGTTAATTTCTTAAATTCCACAAAAAAGAGAAGGTATATTTTGGAAATTAATTTCTTAAAAATAAGTAAGAAGTGGTTCTTTGAGAATACAGTATGTAGTATGAAGTGAAAAATACCGGTTAAACATACACACATACACACACACAAACACAATTTTCAGGACTTAAACCACTAAATTGTATTCCAAAAATAGTCACTCAGTCACCAGAAAGGAAAAAGAAAAATATATTTCTTTTATATACTACATCCTCACAAATAGTGTGCTGAACAATGTAATCTCTCTCAGAACCAATTCTTTTGTTGTTTCTTTAAAGACATGTGCCCTTATGGCATTGACACAATTTAAAATCCAATCGAAAGCCTGCCTGCAGGTTGTGCATGTAGGACAAGTCTCTCTCCTTTTATACACTTGGTCAGATACACAGACATCACCCTCACAGACTGACAAAAGGGATGGAAAGAACAATACATAAAACAAGGATCCTTTTTCTAAAGCATCCTTTCCTCCTGTGAATTTTATATCAGATTAGTCAATAACTCTTCAGGTAAAGAAAGAGGGGGGAGATATGCAGCTTTTAAAATAAACAGACAGTACAGAAAGTAGCTTAACTGTGATATAAGGTTTACCAATAAAATGAACATATGGTTGAGGGACCAATACATTTGTTTTAAATTATAATGATAGTACATTGGTTACAGAATGAAATATCCAGAAAGCTAGCCTGCTTCTATGTTTTTATTGGCACCCAATGTGTGTGTATACCCACACATAAACATATATGCACACACGTACATATATGTATATACATATTTACACATATATAGTTATGATGAACAATACATAGAATCACTATGACAGCTAACATTCAGATAGAGATATAATGTGTGCAAAGCACTGTATGTGTTATTACACTGGATTAAATGCAAATGTTTTTAAATCTATTTTCTTTCTAACCATCTTCTGGTAAATGGGTGTCAAAATAATGAGCCATTCAATTTCATTGCATTTTTTCCTCCCCCAGCTCTGGCCTGCATTGGTCATGTCCCATTAGACTGAAAGAAACAGGAGATAAATGTTCTAGTGAGGAGTAGAGAGGCATATTACAAGGAAAAAAACAAACACAGCTATAGATGAATACATAAAGACAGCACTCATAAGAAAGATTAAACAGGCACCATGTGAATCTCAATCACATCTGCACAGGGCAAATGAAGGTTGTTTAATACTGTAGTTGTTATTGTCAGGGATGATGGCATTCAATATTGTGATAATAAGAATATGTATATATATGTGTGTGTGTATATATGTGTGTATATATATGTGTGTGTGTGTGTATGTGTATATATATATATATATATATATATATATATATATATATATATATATATTGAGGACTGGTCAAGGATGAGGTGAAGAAGGGAGAGTAGATTTGGGGAAATGCAGCCAGTGAATTAGAAATGGAAAGAAGAAAAAGAGTAAGAGACAGAAACCATGTGCCTGGAATAAAATGGGAATAAAAGTTGGGAATGTTTAACCTCAAGCAATAAAGATGCTAGATATTTAGAACCAGAAAAAAATGGAAAATAAAAATTGGAGTAATTTTGGAACCATTCAATGTTCATTGATGGACAATGTCAATGGATTATGCATTATTATATTATCCAAATTAATTTACAGATATACTATGCAAGGCATTTATTATATTGATCCCTAGGTTGCAAGTATAATACAAATCAAACTAACAAAGAATTAGGCAAAATAATACAAAACTATATTTCTAGAAAAAACACAAGAATTTGAAGGGAAATAAAAATTTCCACGAAGAAGGCCTACAATAACACAAGATCCAAATCGATATATGATCTAAATATAAAATGATAACATAAACACATTCTAGGAGCAATAAAACAAAATCTCTGACAGAATTATGCATTTGTAAAGAATTTATAATTAGACCAAGTGATAGATCAGATCACATCAGATAAAATGAAAAGTTTCTATTATATAAAGTTTTTAAGTTTCCTTGCTTTTTTAAAATAAAAAGCATTTATTTCCAAAGACCACTCTCCTGTCAACCATGTTCATAGCTTTCAAGTCATTTTTAAGTTCTTCTTCCCTAATTCTTCATACAAAGGTATAACTATCCTACTTTGTTCTTTCTTGCATCCAAGTTCTCTCCATTTCCACTGCTACCCTAATTCGAACTTCCAGTAAAAGTTTCTCCCTGGTATCTTTTTTGTCTAATACAATTAACATGAGCATGTAAGATAACATTGAAACATTTCTCCTATCAAGTCATTCCACTGCTTAATATCCTTCCATTGTTTCCAATTATCTCATGAATAAAGTACATGCTCTTAAGTATTCATTAAAGGATTAGGAAACAAATCAAAAGCAAGTCTTAAAACCAATGCAAGTTCAAACATAATACAATTTCATTTCTTGTATTTTATATTATGTAACATTGTAGAGTATTTTAAAATGATCTAGTCTCAATTTATGTTTTATGCTTACCTCCCATTACTCCCTTTTACTTAACCTTGCTTCAGCCAAACTCGTCAATAACCTATTGTGTTTTTTTTTTTTAATTTTTAGGATTTTAATTTCTTTTAAATTCTAAGTTTTCTCCCTCTTTTTCAACTGCTCTGTCACTCATTGGAAAGGCAATAAACACAATACTCAATGTACATATGGAAACATACATATTTCCACATTAGATATATTTCAGAGAGAAAACAAAATGACAAATATACTTCAAAAAGTTCTCAGAATCCTTTAGTTCTCTGTCTCTGGAGGTAAATAGTACTTTTCATCAATAGTTTGTAACTGTGGTGGAGTCTTTTAATGGTATGAGTTGCTTCTTGACTTTGGACTTTACGTCAGAGGTGAGTTTCTCTCAGCTCTGGGGTGGGGATGGCAGGGTAGGTAACACATTGGAGCAGTTTATGTACGTCCTGCTTTCACAATTCAATCTGTGGGCTTGCAGGGTTTTGGTGCATCAAAAGTGATGCAAACTAGATCTGATTACTGCCCTCATGGTCTTCACTTTGCTTTTCTCAGTTTGAGTCCCTATTCAATCTTGATAGTGACTTCTCCTATCCATTCTCAGTTGGCAGAGCTGTCAAATGGCAACTGATACTGCACAAAATGCTAAAACAAGGGTCCCCTAGTACCTCTTTGTGATCAAGTGCTCCTTATCCTTACCCTTTCTGGGTGTTGTTATTGCTGATGCTGCCACCATTGCTTCTGTAACTGATGTCTCAGATGCCACAACTTGTTGCCACTTCTGCCATGCCTTATTCTCAGTCGTCCCCCACCCAACCCAGTTTTTCTCAATCTCTCTCTCTCTCCTCTCTCTCTCCTCTCTCTTCCTCTCTCTCTCTCTCCTCTCTCTCTCTCTCTCTCTCTCTCTCTCCCCTAAGTTTCCCTGGGATGGAAAAAAAAAATGACTCCCTTTGACACTATTGGCTTTTTTTGTTTGTTTGTTAACTTTCCAGTTCAGAATGAAGTTCAGCATTCTCTATGATGATTTTGTAGGAAAGGTTTTTGGGGAGATTTGGCAGTTGTGAATTTTCACTCCTCATTTTGGCTCCCTCTTCAAAAGTTTACACACAACAAATCTAATGGAATAAAAATTAGAAGGGCAACGGGCAAATCATAAAATTTCACAAGTTCCTCAGATAAATTTTCAAATGCAAGCTAAATAATAAAGGGACTAAACTTCATAAAACTAGGAATCATTACCAAATAGATAAATGTTCAAAGGATATGAAAAGTTAGTTTTAAAAAGATTAAATCCATCTTATCAAAAATTCTTTCAAAATTCTACACTAATAATTTGGGAAATGAAGTTAAAGAAAGTTTGAGTTTTCACCTCATTCCTATCAATCTGGTAAAGATTATAAAAGAAAAAAATGACAAATATTGGAGCTTGTGGGAAAGTAAGCACTATACTGCTTAGTTGGGGGAGCTATGAAATAGTCCAACTATTCTAGAAAGCAATCTCAAGATATGTCCAGAATGCTACCAAGCTGAGTAAATTTGGAATCTTGTATACGATTACTAGATTTTTACCCCCAAAGAAATCATAGAAAAATTTTAAAAAAATCTATGCACGAAATTTTGTATAACAACTATTTTCAGGGTAGCCCCAAATTGGAAACTAATGGTGTATCTTACTATAAGGAAATGATTAAACAAATTGTGGTTAATGGAATATTATTGCAAAATAATAAATGATGAAATGAACGCTTTGAGAGAAAACTGGTAAGACAGTTATGAAATTATGCAGAGTGAAGTGAGCAGAACTAGGAAAAAATTGTTGCAATAATCGCTACATTATATAAAAGAAAAATTTTTGAATGATTTTAGAGCTCTGATTAACACAGTCATAATAAAAAAAAAGTTCTAAAAAAATGAATATAAAATATGCCTCTCACCTAGGGAGAGGGTATAATAGTAAGAGAACTTGAAGATCTTCCCTGTCCCTTAATAGGCCCATATGATCTGTTTCAAGCTTTGATTTAGTTCACAGTCTGAGTCACATGGAGCTGATGGTGAGAGGAGCTTGTCTAACAGATAGAACAGAGCTGAGAAAAAGTGAGGCAGAAGTGAGAGAGAGAGAGAGAGACAGACAGACAGACAGACAGAGAGAGAGACAGAGAGACAGAGAGAGAGAGAGAGAGAGAGGAGAGAGGGAGAGGAGAGGAGAGAGAGAGAGATGGAGAGAGAGAGACAGAGAGAGAGAGACAGAGAGAGAGAGACAGAGAGAGAGAGAGACAGAGAGAGACAGAGACAGAGAGAGAGAGACAGAGAGAGAGAGACAGAGAGAGAGAGACAGAGAGAGACAGAGACAGAGAGAGAGAGACAGAGAGAGAGAGACAGAGAGAGAGAGAGAGAGTAGAGAGAGGAGAGAGAGAGGAGAGAGAGAGAGAGGGGAGATGAGAGAGAGAGACAGAGAGAGAGAGGTAAAACTTGAGGCAAGCAGTTACCTTAGGTGAGAGAGGGGTAGAATTTTGTCTAGATGAGCTTATTTGTGGGGAGGATTAACAGAGGGGACACTTGTAGTGGTGGTGCTCCCTGTATTGCTAATGTGTACAAACTTTATTGTTACCATGGTGGAATTGGCTTTCTGATATCTGAATAAATATTTGTGGTTTCGTTTTTGAGGACGAGAGATTATATTTTTACAAATTTACCATCAAATGTATATACACATGCCTATCCATAGTGGCTGCTGTGGGTGGTCCATTGGCATTACAGAGCGTGATCTTAAAATACAGAAAGAGATAACAATTTCAGAAAACTCTTAAAATGGAAATTTACCTTGCTTATATTATGCTGTTACATGTTGAGGGCTTTATTTTCTGATTTTCAAATAAAAAATTATCTTCAGTGTGTTGGAGGAATTAGTGAGATAGATTATTTGTAATTGCATATTAATTTGAAAGTAAAAATAACCTTGTTATTTTTAAAGATAAGTTTTTTAAAACTAATGAAAAAGAGTCTAGCAAATCCCAGATTTCTAAAATGGTAGGAAAAATGTCAGGAGATGTTATATAAAATTTAGTATTCTTTTTTTAAGTAGGTAGGTAGAAAAGATCAGATATAAAAACTAAAATACAAATGAAAAAGTACTCCTATTTTCAATAAATTACAGTAATATAACACCCAATGTGTGTGTATACCCACACATAAACATATATGCACACACGTACATATATGTATATACATATTTAACACATATATAGTTATGATGAACAATACATAGAATCACTATGACAGCTAACATTCAGATAGAGATATAATGTGTGCAAAGCACTTGTATGTGTTATTACACTGGATTAAATGCAAATGTTTTTAAATCTATTTCTTTCTAACCATCTTCTGGTAAATGGGTGTCAAAATAATGAGCCATTCAATTTCATTGCATTTTTTCCTCCCCCAGCTCTGGCCCTGCATTGGTCATGTCCCATTAGACTGAAAGAAACAGGAGATAAATGTTCTAGTGAGGAGTAGAGAGGCATATTACAAGGAAAAAAAACAAACACAGCTATAGATGAATACATAAAGACAGCACTCATAAGAAAGATTAAACAGGCACCATGTGAATCTCAATCACATCTGCACAGGGCAAATGAAGGTTGTTTAATACTGTAGTTGTTATTGTCAGGGATGATGGCATTCAATATTGTGATAATAAGAATATGTATATATATGTGTGTGTGTATATATGTGTGTATATATATGTGTGTGTGTGTGTATGTGTATATATAGTATATATATATATATATATATATATATATATATATATATATTGAGGACTGGTCAAGGATGAGGTGAAGAAGGGAGAGTAGATTTGGGGAAATGCAGCCAGTGAATTAGAAATGGAAAGAGGAAAAAGAGTAAGAGACAGAAACCATGTGCCTGGAATAAAATGGGAATAAAAGTTGGGAATGTTTAACCTCAAGCAATAAAGATGCTAGATATTTAGAACCAGAAAAAAATGGAAAATAACAATTGGAGTAATTTTGGAACCATTCAATGTTCATTGATGGACAATGTCAATGGATTATGCATTATTATATTATCCAAATTAATTTACAGATATACTATGCAAGGCATTTATTATATTGATCCCTAGGTTGCAAGTATAATACAAATCAAACTAACAAAGAATTAGGCAAAATAATACAAAACTATATTTCTAGAAAAAACACAAGAATTTGAAGGGAAATAAAAATTTCCACGAAGAAGGCCTACAATAACACAAGATCCAAATCGATATATGATCTAAATATAAAATGATAACATAAACACATTCTAGGAGCAATAAAACAAAATCTCTGACAGAATTATGCATTTGTAAAGAATTTATAATTAGACAAGTGATAGATCAGATCACATCAGATAAAATGAAAAGTTTCTATTATATAAAGTTTTTAAGTTTCCTTGCTTTTTAAAAATAAAAAGCATTTATTTCCAAAGACCACTCTCCTGTCAACCATGTTCATAGCTTTCAAGTCATTTTTAAGTTCTTCTTCCTAATTCTTCATACAAAGGTATAACTATCCTACTTTGTTATTTCTTGCATCCAAGTTCTCTGCTTTTCCACTGCTACCCTAATTCGAACTTCCAGTAAAAGTTTCTCCCTGGTATCTTTTTTGTCTAATACAATTAACATGAGCATGTAAGATAACATTGAAACATTTCTCCTATCAAGTCATTCCACTGCTTAATATCCTTCCATTGGTTTCCAATTATCTCATGAATAAAGTACATGCTCTTAAGTATTCATTAAAGGATTAGGAAACAAATCAAAAGCAAGTCTTAAAACCAATGCAAGTTCAAACATAATACAATTTCATTTCTTGTATTTTTATATTATGTAACATTGTAGAGTATTTTAAAATGATCTAGTCTCAATTTATGTTTATGCTTACCTCCCATTACTCCCTTTTACTTAACCTTGCTTCAGCCAAACTCGTCAATAACCTATTGTGTTTTTTTTTTTAATTTTTAGGATTTTAATTTCTTTTAAATTCTAAGTTTTCTCCCTCTTTTCAACTGCTCTGTCACTCATTGGAAAGGCAATAAACACAATACTCAATGTACATATGGAAACATACATATTTCCACATTAGATATATTTCAGAGAGAAAACAAAACGACAAATATACTTCAAAAAGTTCTCAGAATCCTTTAGGTTCTCTGTCTCTGGAGGTAAATAGTACTTTTCATCAATAGTTTGTAACTGTGGTGGAGTCTTTTAATGGTATGAGTTGCTTCTTGACTTTGGACCTTTACGTCAGAGGTGAGTTTCTCTCAGCTCTGGGGTGGGGATGGCAGGGTAGGTAACACATTGGATGCAGTTTATGTACGTCCTGCTTTCACAATTCAATCTGTGGGCTTGCAGGGTTTTGGTGCATCAAAAGTGATGCAAACTAGATCTGATTACTGCCCTCATGGTCTTCACTTTGCTTTTCTCAGTTTGAGTCCCTATTCAATCTTGATAGTGACTTCTCCTATCCATTCTCAGTTGGCAGAGCTGTCAAATGGCAACTGATACTGCACAAAATGCTAAAACAAGGGTCCCCCTAGTACCTCTTTGTGATCAAGTGCTCCTTATCCTTACCCTTCTCTGGGTGTTGTTATTGCTGATGCTGCCACCATTGCTTCTGTAACTGATGTCTCAGATGCCACAACTTGTTGCCACTTCTGCCATGCCTTATTCTCAGTCGTCCCCCACCCAACCCAGTTTTTCTCAATCTCTCTCTCTCTCTCTCTCTCTCTCTCTCTCTCTCTCTCTCTCCCCTAAGTTTCCCTGGGATGGAAAAAAAAATGACTCCCTTTGACACTATTGGCTTTTTTTGTTTGTTTGTTAACTTTCCAGTTCAGAATGAAGTTCAGCATTCTCTATGATGATTTTGTAGGAAAGGTTTTTGGGGAGATTTGGCAGTTGTGAATTTTCACCTCCTCATTTTGGCTCCCTCTTCAAAAGTTTACACACAACAAATCTAATGGAATAAAAAATTAGAAGGGCAACGGGCAAATCATAAAATTTCACAAGTTCCTCAGATAAATTTTCAAATGCAAGCTAAATAATAAAGGGACTAAACTTCATAAAACTAGGAATCATTACCAAAATAGATAAATGTTCAAAGGATATGAAAAGTTAGTTTTAAAAAGATTAATCCATCTTATCAAAAATTCTTTCAAAATTCTACACTAATTAATTTGGGAAATGAAGTAAAAGAAAGTTTGAGTTTTCACCTCATTCCTATCAATCTGGTAAAGATTATAAAAGAAAAAAATGACAAATATTGGAGCTTGTGGGAAAGTAAGCACAATACTGCTTAGTTGGGGGAGCTATGAAATAGTCCAACTATTTTAGAAAGCAATCTCAAGATATGTCCAGAATGCTACCAAGCTGAGTAAATTTGGAATCTTGTATACGATTACTAGATTTTTACCCCCAAAGAAATCATAGAAAAATTTTAAAAAAATCTATGCACGAAATTTTGTATAACAACTATTTTCAGGGTAGCCCCAAATTGGAAACTAATGGTGTATCTTACTATAAGGAAATGATTAAACAAATTGTGGTTAATGGAATATTATTGCAAAATAATAAATGATGAAATGAACGCTTTGAGAGAAAACTGGTAAGACAGTTATGAAATTATGCAGAGTGAAGTGAGCAGAACTAGGAAAAATTGTGCAATAATCGCTACATTATATAAAAGAAAAATTTTTGAATGATTTTAGAGCTCTGATTAACACAGTCATAATAAAAAAAAAGTTCTAAAAAAATGAATATAAAATATGCCTCTCACCCTAGGGAGAGGGTACAATAGTAAGAGAACTTGAAGATCTTCCCTGTCCCTTAATAGGCCCATATGATCTGTTTCAAGCTTTGATTTAGTTCACAGTCTGAGTCACATGGAGCTGATGGTGAGAGGAGCTTGTCTAACAGATAGAATAGGAAGAACAGAGCTGAGAAAAAGGGAGGCAGAAGTGAGAGAGAGAGAGAGAGACAGACAGACAGACAGACAGAGAGAGAGACAGAGAGACAGAGAAGAGAGAGAGAGAGAGAGAGAGAGAGGGAGAGGGAGAGAGAGAGAGAGATGGAGAGAGAGAGACAGAGAGAGAGAGACAGAGAGAGAGAGACAGAGAGAGAGAGACAGAGAGAGACAGAGACAGAGAGAGAGAGACAGAGAGAGAGAGACAGAGAGAGAGAGACAGAGAGAGACAGAGACAGAGAGAGAGAGACAGAGAGAGAGAGACAGAGAGAGAGAGAGAGAGAGAGAGAGAGAGAGAGAAGAGAGAGAGAGAGAGGGAGAGAGAGAGAGAGACAGAGAGAGAGAGGTAAACTTGAGGCAAGCAGTTACCTTAGGTGAGAGAGGGTAGAATTTTGTCTAGATGAGCTTATTTGTGGGGAGGATTAACAGAGGGGACACTTGTAGTGGTGGTGCTCCCTGTATTGCTAATGTGTACAAACTTTATTGTTACCATGGTGGAATTGGCTTTCTGATATCTGAATAAATATTTTGGTTTCGTTTTTGAGGACGAGAGATTATATTTTACAAATTTACCATCAAATGTATATACACATGCCTATCCATAGTGGCTGCTGTGGGTGTCCATTGGCATTACAGAGCGTGATCTTAAAATACAGAAAGAGATAACAATTTCAGAAACTCTTAAAATGGAAATTTACCTTGCTATATTATGCTGTTACATGTTGAGGGCTTTATTTTCTGATTTTCAAATAAAAATTATCTCAGTGTGTTGGAGGAATTAGTGAGATAGATTATTTGTAATTGCATATTAATTTGAAAGTAAAAATAACCTTGTATTTTTAAAGATAAGTTTTTAAAACTAATGAAAAGAGTCTAGCAAATCCAGATTTCTAAAATGGTAGAAAATGTCAGGAGATGTTAATAAAATTTAGTATTCTTTTTTTTAAGTAGGTAGTAGAAAAGATCAGATATAAAAACTAAAATACAAATGAAAAAGTACTCCTATTTTCAATAAATACAGTAATATAAGCTACTAGATGAGTGTTTCAAAGGGAATGGTGGTGAAAACTGGAAAATAATTTTGTAGAAAATAGATTTATTCCCTAATGTTTTACTATATACTAAAATACATTAAAATGTTTATGCAATCTAAATATAGATGATGTATTTAAAAAATAAAATGAAAGAATAGAAAAATCTTTTTTTTTAAGTCATATAGTCAAGATGTGTTAGAGATGGATCTTGAAGATAGTTTTTTTTCCTTTCTGAAATCACTGTTGACTCTAAATTTTCTTTAAGTCATTAAGTCTCATAATGTTGCTATGAGGTTTTTTAATATTATATGATGGCATGTAATAATACAACACATTATATTGCCTATTCTAATTATTTTCTACAGTTCCTTCTCCCTCATGCATCTTCTACCTTTCCCTATCCACTTCTTCTTTACCATTTTCCTACAGAAAAAGATTTGCTTTCCAATCCTTCTTTCAGCTAATATCGCTTCACTACAAAATTTCTTGAAAAAGTCAGCACTCAGAGCATTTTATTCTTTGCTACCCATTTTCTACAGAATCACTTGTGACTTGGATAGTTCAACATACAAACTGCTATCAGAAAGATCACACCTCTCTATCTTAAAATTTAAAATGTATGGACCTTTCTAAGTGCTTATTATCTTTCAATACTCTGTACCTTTTGAAACAGTTGACCTTATCCTACTGGAACCACTTTCCTCCCTATCTTCTAAAACCCTATAATCTGCTGGTTCTCTACTTATTTTTTGAAATATTCTATATTTTCATCACTGGAATTTTCCTCTTTTTCCAACCCCTAAATATGTTTCTTTCCCAAGAATCTTTCATTAGTTCTATCCTGTTCTACTTTTCAGTAAGCATCTGTCTTTCCCCTTTTTCTTCTCCTCTCTTCCCTAATCTCCTCTCATTCCATTTCCCCTTTCTCCTGTCATTGTTTCTTCTCTTCTCTCTTCTTTCCCCTCCTCTCTCTTGTCCTTTCCCTTCCCCTTTCTTTTGTCTTCTTTCTGGTCCCTTCATCTGACCTTCTATCATTTCCTTAACAAAGTTATCCACTTCCATAGCTATAAATTCCATTTAGATATATCATATATATTTTGCTTCAGACCTGATTACTCTTCTGATCTCTAGAAGCACTACTCAAAATGTCTATTGAACATCTTCAACTGGATGTTCCATTGGTACTTCAAATAAAGCAGAACCTGAGGCAAGATTCTTATATTTCCCCCTAAATCTGCTTCAATGACTTTTGCATTCTCCTTTGTGGGATCACCATATCCTGCCTCTCACAATAATAAGTATGATGTTATCTTTGACTCTTCTCCCTCTCTTACTTTCACCCACAATTATATGCATTGCTGATTCTATCTACAAAATAAAATGCCAGAATCTCAGTTGCTAAAAAGAATTCAGAAATTCTTTAGCACCACCTGTGCCTAAACAGGATTTCCCTCCAAAATGTTTAGGGCTCTTTCTCTGTATCACCTCCCATCTCCTAGTTTTTAAGTGTAGCTACACCTTCCCTCCCCTATGGGTCTGATTTTATCCTTCTTTTCCTCCCTCTGTCTGCCCTCCTTCTGAATGATGAGCTCCCATAGTTTTAATGATCATTTCTATGTATATAACTACCAAATATTAAGCAGCCTTCTCTCTCCTGAGGTCGTCTCTGATTTTTAACTAACCATTAGACATAAACTAGGGTCTCAAAAATCAACATGTCTGGGGGTGGAGCAAGATGGTGGAGTAGGAAGATGCACTTACTCTAGCTCTCCTCCCACAGCCCATAAAATACCTGTCAAAAATGATCCTAAACAAATTCTAGAGCAGCAAAAGTCACAAAATGACAGTGAAAGAGATTTCCACCCCAAGACAATCTAGAGGGAAAACAAGAATTGCATTGGGTTCAGAGTGGAGGGAAGCACTTGGAGCATAGCCCAGTCTTGGCCATATGGTGCAAGCAAGCCTCAGAGGTGGAATCCCCAGCATCAGCAGCAGCAGCAGTTCCCGGATTACTCAACCCACAAATGCCAAAGACAGCTTCAAAGGTCAGTGAGAAAGTGCTTTCACCTGAGGGATAAGGAACATGGTCTGCCCCAGCAGCCTCAGGGTGGCAGTTGCAGCTGCAACACAGCATCCATTTTAGGAGCTTTTTGCCTAAAGCACCTGGGAGAATCAAGCAGCTGATCTGGATCTCGGACTGAGTGGCAGCCCTGGGGTGAGGAGGAATGCAATTGTATGGTGGAGCTGGAGGCAGCTGTGGAGAGGGAACCCCACTCACATATGCTGGGCAGAAAAATTCTATCGTACCAGTCTTGGAGCAGAGCACAGTCCAACCTTGTCCATTTTGCACAAGCATGCCTCAGGAGCAGAATTCCCCAGCAGCAGCAGCAGCGGCAGTTCCCAGATTGCTCAATCCACAAATGCCTAAGACATCTTCAAAGATCCTGGGCATAAAACCTCACAGTATCTCCTAAACTAGAGCATAGGTCAGGAGAGTAGTGCCTTGACTGTGCCACCTTGGAGGAGCTGAGAACTTACAGGTCCCCAGAGTATATCCTCCTCTTGACAAAGGACTTAAAAGTCAAGTAACCAACTGGTAAAATGACCAAAAAAAAAGTGAAAAAATAAGATTATAGAAGTCTACTTTCTTGAGGAACAGGTATTTTTTTTTCATCCTCTGGGAGGAGGAAGAACAATGCATACCATCAGAGGAAGACCTAAAAGTCAAGGCTTCTTCATCTAAAATCTTCACAATAAATATGCAATGGTCTCAAATCATGGAAGAGATGAAAAAAGGTTTTTGAAAATTAAGTAAGAGAGGTGGAGGAAAACATATATATGGACAGAGAGCACAGGGTGAACTGAATAGGATGGGATGATAACTAAAAAAATAACATTAAGAGATGAGAGAGGAATATATTGGGAGGAGAAAGTGAGAAATGAAATGGGGCAAATTATTTCTTATAAAGGATGCGAGAAAAAGATTTTTCAATGGAGAGAAAAGGGAGGAGATGAGAGAGAAAAAGTGAAGCTTACTCTCATCACATTTGGCTTAAGGAGGGAATAATATGCACACTCAATTTGGTATGAAAATGTATATTACACTACAGGAAAGTAGGGGAGAAGGGATAAGTAGGGTTGGGGGATGATGGAAGGGAGGGCATATGGCAGGAGGAAGTAATTAGAAGTAAACACTTTTGGGGAAGGACGAGGTCAAAGGAGAGAATGGGATAAATAAGGGGCAGGACAGGATGGGGGGAAATATAGCTAGTCTTACACAACATGACTATTATGGAAGACTTTTGCAAAACTGCACATATATATCCTACGTTGAATTACTTGCCTTCTCAGAAAGGATGGAGGGAGGAAGGGTGAGAAGTTGAAAATCAAAGTTTTTAGGAATGAATGTTGAGAATTGTTTTTGCATGCAAGTGGGAAATAAGAAATAAAGATATTGGGGTATAGAAATCTATCTTGCCCTACAAGAAAAGAGAGAAGATGGGGTTAAGGGAAGAGAGGGGTATGATAGAAGGGAAGGTAGATTGGGGGAAGGGGCAATCAGAATGCACAACATTTTGAGGTGCGGGCAGGGAGAGATGGGGAGAAAATTTGGAAGTCAAAATTTTGTGGAAATGAATGTTGAAAACTAAAAATAAATAAATATTAAAAAATCAACATGTTCAAAACATTACTTACCTTTTCCTCAAGGTTCATCTCTCCTTCTAAAGACTATTTTTGCAAAAAACACCACAAAACCATTTTTAGATATAATTGGGAATTCATGATATAGGAATTATCTTCTATTCTTGTCTTCCTGCTGCTTTTTATCCAACTAATTGCCAAATACAGTGTAATTCTATCTTCTGTTTTATCAATAAGCATTTATTAAATGCCTAGTGTGATTCAAACACTGTTTTATGCATCGAGGATGCAAATATAAAAACATAATAGAACCTGAATGTAAGGCATTTCCTTTCTATTTTTGTCTTAAAAAAAATTAAAGACCCTCAGAATCTACTATTGAATCTATGCAAAATGCGAACCTTTTAAAGACTTTTGTAATATGACTCAAGTCTGCTTTTCTGAGTATATTGCATATTACTTTACATATATTGCATAATTGAGCCCATTTGTTCAAACTGATTGATACTTGCCAAATGGTCTTCTAACCTCTCTTTGAAAAACATCGATAAAGGAAACCTACTATCTACCAGGAAGCACTTATAAATAGCTAATATTTCTTATCTATCTATCTATCTATCTATCTATCTATCTATCTATCTATCTATCTATCCATTCATCTATCTATCTACCTGTCTGTCTGCATACATACACATACATATGCATATATGTGTGTATGTATTTGTATATGTATATGTGTGTCTGATTATTTCAAAATCTCTAGTCCAACTGCAATCATCTTAATAAGGCTTTCATTACTGCATGCATGAATCACTACATTTCCTAACCCATGACTAATCTTTCCCGTATATTGTCTCCAGAATAATCTTACTCCATATAGATCTGATATCACTCTTCTGCTCAAAATCTTGACTACCTCTGTATCACTAATAACACCAACATGTATGGGGCACCAGCTATCACAGTTTCTTAGATCCACATTAATAAAATGAAAGGCAAATTTTGAGAGGTTAACAATCACTTTAATCAAACACATGTATCAATCCTTTAGCCAAGCACATATATTACTTCACCATAAAGTAATCAACATAAATGGCTTCCTATGTCTGACAGTAATTCAACAGACAGGTACAGCTGTCTGACTAGTTACCAGAGAGGGAAGCGGGACATCTGGGTCCTCAAAGCCAGGGGACTTCTCATATGGCACTCAAACCTTCATACCAAAATTTTTTTTTAATTTATTTTTAACACAGTTTATAACAGATAAAGCAATTCAAACTTTTGGTCAGGTGATACTTCTCTTTAAAGCATTTACTATATGGACCACAAAAAAAGTTTTTAACATTAGCTAACTGAGACACAAATAATATTTATGTTGCTACTTGACAAGTTCTTGACTTAATTGTCTCCACAGTATTACTAAGAATTAAAGGACCCTAACTTACTGTTGTTGTTGGTCTAAAGTACTGTGGCTAATAGCTTAATTTTAGACAACCTTGGATGTTCCCCTATCCATAATCTATAATTGAATAGATCTGGTATTAAACTTGCAAACCTTTAGACTATAGGAAATTGCCACCAAGAGTAGGGACATTGCAAGGATACAATATCTCCCCAACTTCATGTCAGTTCCAGGCAGGATTAGATTATCCACTTGCATTCAGTCAGGCTTAATGTGTGCCAAGTGTCAGTACGGAAATTGAGTCAGGAGAATCCCACCTCAGCCCATGCTGAACAGTCACTCTCCCACCTTCCCTTGAGATCACCTACGCAGTTCATACCAGCATCTCATCAGCTTACTGGCATCATGGATTGGAGGCTCAGATCACCTTTCTTGCTACCTATACCTGGACTTAGACTCAGAAGAACAGTCACTTAATAGTCCCATAGCACTTAAAAATGGCAACTTCCAATAACCAGGTTTCAAATATGATTATAGTTTAACTTTGGCTAAGGAACATCTTTTGAGTCAAGTTTTAAATGACTTACATGCCTTTCTATACATGTTCTAGTTTCTGATAATATGGCAATCATAAAATCAAATTTACCATTAAAACCTTTACTTTTCTATCAATGCCAAATTTTACTCGAGGTTACCTTCCTCTAGGAAATTTAGACTGAAATTCTTTTCTCCAAACTAAAGATGTCATTGATTTATTCTCAGTAATTAATTCAGTCTATTATTTTAATACTGATTGCTTTTACCTCACTTTGTAACATGTCCAATTTTGCTCCCCATTACTCCCCTCCTCCCGCTTCCTAATACCTTGCATTCTGATTACTCCTTCCCTCAATGTACCCTCCCCTCCATCACACCCCATCCCTCTCCTATCCCCATCTTCTCTCTTTTCTTGCATGCCAAGATAAATTTCCATACCTCATTTCCTGTAGTTCTTATTTCCCAATTATATGCAATAAAAATTTTCAACATTCATTTCTAATGCTTTGAATTCCAACTTCTCTCCCTCCCCCCCTCCCTCCCCAGCCCCACTGAGAAGGCAAGCAATTCAATACAGACCAAATATGTGTTCTTTTGCAAAAGACTTCCATAATAATTGTGTTGCATAATACTAATTATATTGCCCTCTGTCCTACCCTATACTATTTCCCCCCCTGCAATTGACCATGGCCCTTTTTAAAGTGTTTATTTCTAGTGACTCCCTTCTCCCATTTGCCCTCCCTTCTAACATTCCCCTCGTTCAACTTGTTGCCTCCTCTCCTACTTTCCTGTGGTGTGATAAAAATTTTTCATATCAAATTTAGTGAGCATGTCATTCCCTCCTTAAGCCACATGTGGGGAGAGTAGCTTTATTTTTCCCTGCTCTCCCCTTCTCCCTTATCTCCTCCATTGAATAAGATTTTTCTCATCTCTTTTATGAGTTATAGCCTGCCCAATTCCATTACTCCCTTTCTCTTCCCAGAATTTCCCTCTTTCACCCCTTAATTTTACAAAGATTTAATCTGTGGGTTGATAGTCTCATACAAATTCTTAGAGGAGAAGTTAAGGGAGTTACAGGAAGAAATAGACAGCAAAACTATACTAGTGGGGACCTCAACCTCCCCCTCTATGAACTCGATAAATATAACATTAAAATAAACAACAAAGAGGTTAAGGCGGTGAATAAAACTCTGGATAAGGTACATATGATAGATCTCTGGAGAAAAATGAGTGTAGAGAGAAAAAGATATACACTTCTCTCAACAGTACATGGCACATATACAAAAATTGGTTATATACTAGGGCATAAAAACCTCACAATCAAGTGCACAAAAGCAGAGATAGTCAATGCATCTTTCTCAGATCTTAATGCAATAAAAATTATATGCAATAAAAGGCCATGGAAAGACAGATCGAAAATTATTGGAAACTAAATAACCTAATCCTAAAGAATTACTGAGTTAAACAATAAATCATAGAAACAATCAATAACTTCATTCAAGAGAATGACAATAATGAGACAACCTACCAAATTTCATGGGATACTGCAAAAATAGTTCTTAAGGGAAGCTTTATGTCTTTGAATGTCTACATGAATAAAACAGAGAAAGAGGAGATCAATTAATTGGGCATGCAGCTGAAAAAGCTAGAAAAAGAACAAATTGAAAATCCCCAAGTAAAGACCAAATTAGAAATACTAAAAACCAAAGGAGATATTAATAAAGTTGAAATTAAGAAAACTATTGAACTAATAAATAAAACCAATAGTTGGTTTTATGACAAAACCAATAAAATTGATAAACCTTTGTTCAACTTGATTAAAAAAATAAAGAAGAAAACCAAATTACCAATATCAAAAATGAAAAGGATGAACACACTTCCAAAGAGGAAAAAATTAAAACAATAATTAGAAATTACTTTGTCCAGAAGAAAAAGATCCAGAATATTAATGTAATTAATGAAAAGGAATGGTAGGGGAGGTGACCTAGCTCTACCAGATCTCAAATTGTATTATAAAGAAGCAATTATCAAAATTACTTGCTATTGGCTAAGAAACAGAAGAGTAGACCAGTGGAATATGTTAGGTACTCAAAACATAGTAATCAATGAATATAGCAATGTACTGCTTGATAAACCCAAGGACCCCAGCTTCTGGGATAAGAACTCACTGTTTGACAAAAATTGCTGAGATTTTTTCTGGTAGACTTAAAACTTCATTAAAATGCAAGAATTTAAAAAATTCCCAATGATCTTTTAAGGCAAAATGCCTTCCACATCCAGAGAAAGAAGTATAGAATTTAATTGCAGAATGTAGCACATCATTTTCTTTTGTATTACATTTTGGTTTGTTTTGTGATTTCTCCCATTCATTTTAATTCTTCTATGCAAGTCAAAATGTATTTAACAGGAATGCATGTGTAGAACCTATATAAAATTGTAGGATGTCTCAAGGAAAAAGTGGGGAGGCAGGGGGGACGGAGGGGAAGGGGAGAAAAAAAATCTAAGTTATGTGGAAGTTATTGTAGAAAACTGAAAATAAATAAAATTTTTAAAAGTTGTAAAAAAGAAAAACAAAACTAAGCCCCAAAATAAAACCTCACCCTTAGAGTATTTATACTTTCTTAGAACCAGAGGGCATCCCAACCCTTGAGAACCAGTGCCTCATTAACAAAAATTGTGGGCCTTCCTACAAATTTTCCCTAAACAAACTCTCTTTAATGGGCAGGCCCATTAATGGGTGGGAAAGATCCTCCCCAATCACATAATTCAATCAGAGGCACTTTTAGTAAAACAAGAAGAGGAAATTATCCTAATTTGATTGCCATTACAATCTCCCAGTTCCATACCAAGTAAAACTCAATAAACATGTGCTTCCTTATCTTTCAATCTCCATTTCATATTGCCTTGTCCTATGCAATTTAAGTCCACAAGCATTTATTAAATGCTTAATGACAGACCTGTTACACATATCCACTTGAATACTTCCAGTTGGAGATTCAATAAATGAAAGGCAATCCATTCCATTTTTTGGCTGGTCCTATTTGTTAAGATAGTTTCCCTCATATTCTATCAAAATTAGCCTCTGTTATATTGATTCAGTCATTGGTTCTAGTTCTTCCATTCCATAGATCAAGAAAAAGGCCAGGCTCTTGACGTGACTTCAGCTCCACGACTTTCTCCCCCAAGTGTCCTTAACTCAGGGGCATCGGAGAAGATGGCGACCCTGAACGCAGTTCATACCCTGAGGCCGGCGCTGGCAGTGCCCCCGAACCTCGGGGCCTGGAGGGGCCTGATCACCACAGCTGCCAGCCAAGCCACCCCTCGGTGGATGATGTGAAAGTGGAGGGCGCCTTCCCTGTCACTATGCTGCCTGGTGATGGTGTGGGGCCTGAGCTCATGCATGCTGTCAAAGAAGTTTTCAAGGCAGCCAGTCCCTGTGGAGTTCCAGGAACATCACCTGAGTGAGGTACAGAACATGGCCTCAGAAGAGAAACTGGAGGAGGTGCTGAGCTCCATGAAGGATAACAAGGTTGCTATCATCGGAAAAATTCACACCCCAATGGACACAGAGTACAAGGGGGACTTGGCCTCTTATGACATGCGGCTCAGGCGTAAGCTGGACCTGTTTGCCAATGTTGTCCATGTCAAGAGCCTCCCAGGGAACAAGACTCGACACAACAACCTGGACTTAGTGATCATCTGTGAGCAAACTGAGGGAGAGTACAGCTCCCTGGAGCACGAGAGTGCCAAGGGTGTGATTGAGTGTTTGAAGATAGTCACTCGTGCCAAGTCCCAGAGAATCGCCAAGCTCGCCTTTGACTTTGCCACGAAGAAAGGTCGAGGGAAGGTCACAGCCGTGCACAAGGCCAATATTATGAAGCTGGGTGATGGCCTTTTCCTGCAGTGCTGTGAGGAGGTGGCTTGGCCGTACCCCAGAATCAAGTTTGAGACCATGATCATAGACAACCGTTGTATGCAGCTGGTGTGGAATCCATAGCAGTTTGATGTGCTTGTGATGCCCAATCTCTACGGAGACATCTTTGACAATCTGTTAGCAGGTCTGGTGGGGGGTGCAGGTGTGGTCCCCGGTGAGAGCTACAGTGCCGAATATGCCTTTTGAAACAGGCGCAAGGCACCCATTTGCCCAGGCTGTGGGCAGGAACATTGCCAACCCAACTGCCATGCTGCTCTCTGCGAGCAATATGCTTAGGCTCCTCAACCTGGAATTTCACTCTAACATGATTGCTGAGGCTGTGAAGAAGGTTATAAAAGTGGGCAAAGTTCGGACTCGGGACATGGGCAGCTACAGCACCACCTCTGACTTCATCAAGTCTGTCATCAGCCATCTGCACCCCCCTCATGGGGGCTAGAACCTTCCCATTTCCTTATCTTATCTTTGAATAGAGGCTCTTGGACAATTCCCCACTCCAACCCCAACTCCCCCCCCTTTAAGTGGACCACGTGGAGGAGACTGTCTCTGCCCCCATTGCATTCCATAGGACAAGATCTTTATCTAGGGCTGTTGTGTGCTTTTGTCTCCATAAAAACGTGGACTAGAAGAAAAAAAAAGGCCAAAAAAAAACCCAACTGTAACAAGAGAGAATAGTATGGTTTATTATAAATTTGGGGGGGAAAAGGTGTCATACAAAGAATAAGTAGGAATTTTGATTTATGATAAGAAAGATCTTACTCTGAGAAGGGGTTAAAGAATCAGACAAAAGCATAGGTTTCAACAATCGTGAAATACATGAATTCTTTCTACATTAGAAGGTGAGCTTTCTACATTATAATGTGAGCTCTTTGAGAAACGTTTCTTTCATACTTTTCTATCGGTATTCCCATCAGTTAGCACAATGTTTTGCACAGAGCAAACACTTAAAAAAATGCTCCGTATATAAGTAGAAGTGGGAAAGAACAAGTGCATTTTATTCGTTTTTTTAAGCTTTGAAATATCTAAGTCCTGCTTTGCAAAAAGAGAGCTGCATTATCATCAACTTCATTTTCTACATTCACTCTATAGCTAGCTCCACATCATCTATTATGTTTCTTAACCTATATCGATGTGCCTTCATCCATGGTTTTTGGAATACAAGCTCTTGGTGGATGTGAATCTCATCTTTGAACAGTAAATCTCATTGGAATAGAACAATTTTCATTTGCTTTGCCATCAGTTCATCACCAACATTCGCTGCATTTTGTGAATATTAAGTAAAATAATAGATTCTGCTTGCCAAATGTGCATCTGCATCTGGTAGGCCTCTAGGCTATATGCCACCTCTGTTAGAGAAGCAAAAGCAATTACCTCTTTCAAGAAGTAGAGGTAGAATCTTCCATTGAAAAGGCTGAATATCATGATATGTTTTACAAAACATATTTTCAAAGCCAAAATCTATTAGTGAACCGTAAATATAATTAAGAACTTATCATATTGCTAGAGAGGTTTTCAGCAACTAATGGATAAAATAGCCATATGAGATTGAAAATGAGATCCAGAAATGTACTTAGTTTTCCTAATGGCAAAAAAATGCTATGATGTGAAAATAAATATTCATTCTTCCTGTTATCCATGCATATGCAAGAAAAATACTGCTAACTCCACAGCAATATTGATAAAAAAAATTTTCAATTGCTTTTCTTCAGTTGTCTAATAAAAATATTTTCCATTATCTAAAGGGTTTAATATTACAATTTAAAGTAACCCTTTATTCCTTATAGACTAGAAAAGACACTCTGACTCTCGGTTTAAATACAATTGTTTTCACTCCCTAGAATCCTGAAATATGAGTAGAATGCTTCCAGAACTAAGATTATATGCATCCCAATTTATTGATGTCAGATAATTACATGTTATTTATTTTCTGTTTCCTACTAGTGGATGTCAGTTTATAGAGGCTTTGTGGTAAAGTTGACAAAGAACTGAGTTTGAAAATTGAAAGGCCTGAGTTCAACCGTGGCTTTTTCTTAGCTGCACGACACTTAGAAAGTCTTATAAGCTAAGGTTTTCCTCAGGCAACTCCTCCTCCTGCCAAGGATTAATCAACTATTTCATAATGTGGTTGTAATTTACCTGTAGGGAGACAATCCCCCCAAAGCCTTTTACATATGTCAATAAATGACTTTAACCAATATTTGAAACACATTTTACCTAAAAAGATACAAATTACCTGGAGAAGATATTCAGTCTTCCAACTTTTTAGACACACACACAATCACGCATATGCACACACACATACACACACAAGTATATCAAAAGCAAAACAATGAAATGGCAGCTTAAAAACATATAAATATTTTAGATAAAGAGGACTTAATGATACCAAGGTTATTTTCTTAGCTAGTAAATTAAATCACTTTAGATAATTAATACAGCTATAAGCATTATAAATTGTAGTATAAAAAAGTCACCCACATAGGACTAATATTGGTCTTGCTAAATCTGGGGAAGGTCTGCATCAAAGGAGAGAAAAATGCTTAAATGGTGGAACAGTTGGCAGGCAACTGCTTCCAAATGAGAACTGAGGAAGGGCAAGAGAGAAAGGAGGCAAAGGTGAGAATTATGTATTTAGACAAGGGTGGAAACTTGTGTGCTGTGAAGAGAGCTTGTTGAGTCATTTAGCAAGGGATAAAGGCTTATTGAGATCATATTCTTTTAAATGGAGAAAGACAATTTTTTTGCATTTAAAATACATTAGGGATACAATTTTAAGATATCTGTTTCTTTCCATTGCTAATACCTGGTTTTACGTAGCATAAGCAAACACAATTCTTTATCAGTTAGACAGAAGAAGTATGGTAAAGGAGGTCTGATCTGATGGCATTCTCTCTGATCTATGTACATACCTTATAAATTTTCATCTTTAAAGAAATGGGGAACCCAGGAATCATTAATCTAAACCATTGTTTTTCAAAAGGAAGACATAAAAACATTTGTACACCTTGCTGAAGTGAGAAAAGCAAAAGAAATAAATCTATTTATATATCTTAAGGGCTATTTTCAGAGTAAAATATTTTTATCTGATTTCAAAGGTAACTCTTCTTAGTTTGAAAAGTCAAATTTTTACAAATTGATAACTTGTGGTCAATTGCAAATCTTCTAAAAATAGAAAGAAAAGTTCAGCAGTATTTAAAATTTTCTATGTATGTATATATGTATATCCAGACTCTTTGAAGGGGCATATGATGAGTATTCCAATACAGTTGGGCTTAAGGAACATAACTGAATTAATTTATGTAAAAACTCATAATTTCAACTTTCTTTTTCAAATCTCCCTCCTTCATTAACATAGCTCCCCTATTCGCTACTGTAAAAACAACAAAGACAATGTGAAATATCTCATTGGAAAAGCAACAGACCTAGAAAATGAGAGAATTACAAAAATTATTTAGCTACCTCAAAGTCATGATCAAAATAAGAGCCTAGACTTCATATCTCAAGAAATCATCAAGGAAAACAGTCCTGATGTTCCAGAAACAGAGGGTAAAATAGAAAAAAGGAGTCCACCAATCACCTCCTGAAAGAGATCCCAAAAGGAAAATGCCTAGGAACACTGTAGCCATGTTCCAGACTTGCAAGGTCAAGGAGAAAATATTACAAGTTGCCAGAAAGGAACAATTGAAGTATTCTGGGAACGCAATCAGGATAACACAAGATTTAACAGGTTCTACACTAAGGAATGAGATGACTTGGAATAAGATCAAAGGATCTAGAATTAAAACCAAGAACCACTTACCCATAAAAACTGAGTATAATGTTTCAGGGGAAAAATGGAATTTCAATAAACTAGAGGACTTCCAAGTATTATTGTTGAAAAGACCAGAGCTGAATAGAAAATTTGACTTTCTAATATAAGATTCAAGAGAAGCATGAAAAGCTAAAAAGGAAAGAGAAACTATAAGGGCCTTATTAAAGTAGAATGTTTACATTCCTATGTGGAAAGATGATTTTTGCAACTTGTGAGATCTTTCTCAGTATTAGGGTAGTAGAAGGGAATATGTATGTATAAATACATATATACATACACATGTATATATACATATATATGTGTGTGTACGTATATGTATCTAAATATTTGTGTGTATACATGTATACATGTATATATGTATATTCACACACAAATATTTAGATATATACACATATAGATACATGTGTGTGTATATGTGGGTCTATATGTCTGTATGTATATGTGTGTATGTTCATCCTTCGTTGCCAAAGAATACCATGCCATCAGAGAAAAGATGACATGACTTGCAGTTGACTTTCTTTTGAGTGAGGGAGGGCTGTGCAGATCACCAGCCTCTCTTCTCCTCCAGAGCCATCTGAATTCAGTGACCAGATATTCCTCAGGATGACTGGAGATGACCCAGGTTGAGGCAACTGGGGTTAAGTGACTTGCCCAAGGTCACACAGCTAGTAGGTATCAAGTGTCTGAGGTGAGATTTGAACTCAGGTCCTCCTGATTCCTGCACTAGTGCTCAATCCACTGTGCCACCTAGCTGCCCCATATGTATATGTATATGTATATATAGACTAAGGGCACAGGGTGAGCTGAATATGAAAGGTTGATATCTAAAAAAATAAAATTCCATGTTGAGAGGAATGTACTGGAAGAAAGATAAAGGGAGAGGGAGAATGTAGGAAATCATCTCACATAAAAGAGGTAAGAAAGAGCTTTTACAATGGAGTGGAAGAGGGGCAGAGTAAGAGGAAATAAGTGAGCTTTACTCTCATTGGATGTGGCTTAAGGAGGGAATAATATACACACTCAACTGGGCAAGGAAATATATCTTACCCTATATGAAAGCAGGGGAGAAGGTGATAAGTGAGAGAGGGGAGGATAAAAGGGAAGGCATTGGGGGAAGGGGTAATCAAAAGTAAATACTTTTGTGGAGGGGCAGGTCAAAGGAGAGAATAGAATAAATAAAGAGTGGGGCAGGATAGAGGGAAATATAGTCGGTCTATCACATGACTGTTTTGAAAGTGTTTTACATGACAACACATTCATAACCTATATTGAATTGCTTGCCTTCTCAATGAGGATGGGTGGGGGAGGCAGGAAAGGAGAGATATGTGAAACTCAAAGCTTTAAAAATGGGTGTTAAAAATAATTTTCCTGTGCACCTGGGAAACAAGTTATATAGGCAGTGGGGTATGGGAATCTACCTTGCCCTCCAGGAAAATAAAAGGGAAGGGGACAAGAGAAGTGGTCAGGAGGTGATAGAAAGGAGGGAAGATTGGAAGAATGGGTAATTGGAATACTTGCTGTCCTGGGGTAGGGGGAGAGGAGAGATGAGGAGAAAATCTGAAATTCAAAATCTTATGGAAGTGAAAGTTGAAAACTGAAAATAAATAAAATTAAAGGTAAAAAAAAATAAAACGTTTATTGACTTGAAAAAAATAGCAAATGGTATGTTTCTATAGATGGTAATTGAAACCCAGATTACTCAGTATAGGCTTTCAATTTTGCAGTATGTCCTTCCATACATACATACATACCTACTATATTTTCCTTCTTCTCCCTTTCCCAAATAAAAATACTAATAAATATTAGCGTATTTTTTCAGAGAGCAATTTCAAATTTAATTAAACTGTATATGATTGAGTTGCAATATGTAATATCTCTTATTTTTTTTTTTTAGTTTCCTATCATATTTTGTATCAGGCTATAATAAAAAATAGAGAAGAAATATTAATATGGAAAAATTTTTTAAATGGTGTATATATATGTGTGTGTGTGTGTATTTGCTAGTATCTCTCTATAAGTACACAAATACATGAACAAGAATGTTAGTTCAAAAATAAGTAATACGTAATTAACATATTAAGGCTAATACTATAAGCATACCATGAGAGGAAGGAGTAGCTTACTTGTCAAGAACAGGACCTCAACAGATTTCTAGGTTCTGCTCCAGCAGCAGTTGTGGTTCTCAGATCCCTCAACTCACAAACACCAAAGACAGTTTCAAAGGTCAGTGAGAAAGTTTTTCACCTGGGTGAGAAGGGAGCAGGGTCTGCCTCTAACCCTGGCCTCAGGTGGCAGTGGCAGCAGCAGCAGCATTCATTTTTGGAGCGCTTGGCTTAAAAATCATGGGGCAATTGAGTAGCTGATCTGGGTCTCAGCCCTGAGAGGTGTCTTTTGGGTGAGGAACAGTGCTGGCTTGCATGGTGGAAATGAAGGAGGCTCGGGAAAGGAAATTCTACTTGCAGATTCTGGGCTGAAAAGCTTTGGTAGCTCCTAGACCAGAATGCAGGCCAAGGGCATAATAATTCCTCTCCCTTGATTGTGCTACTTTGGAAGAACTGAAAACATTCAGGTCCCAAGAGTATACCCCACTCTTGACAAAGGACTCAAAAGTCAAGTAACTGGTTGAGAAAATGCCCCAAAAAGGGAAAAAATAAGACTAGAAGGTTACTTTCCTGGTGAAGAGGTGTTTTCCTCCAATCTTTCAGATGAGGAAGAACAATTATTACCATCAGAGGAAGACATAAAAGTCAAGGCTTCTGCATCCAAAACCTCCAAAATTAATATGCAATTGAGACGTTCATGGAAGAGTTCAAAAAGAATTTTGAAAATCAAATAAGTGTGGTGGAGAAAAAATTAGGAAGATAAATAAGAGGTGGAGGAAAAACTGGGAAGAGAAATGAGAGTGATGCAAGAAAATCATGAAAAGTGAATTAGCAGCTTGCTAAAGAAGACCCCAAAAAATGCTAAGAAAAGAACACCTGCAAAAATAGGCTCACTCAATTGATAAAAGAGGTCTAAAAAGCCAATGAAGAGAAGAATGCTTTAAAAAGCAGAATTAGCCAAATAGAAAAGGTTCAAAAGCTCACTGAAGAAAACAGATTTTTAAAAATTAGAATGGAGCAAATAGAAGGTAATGACTTTATGAGAAGCCAAGAAATTACAAAACAAAACCAAAGAATGAAAAAATAGAATGTATTGTGAAATACCTCATTGGAAAAAACAGCTGACTTGGAAAACAGATCCAGGAGAGACAATTTTGAAATCAAGGGACTACCTGAAAGCCATGATCAAAAAAAGAGCCTAGACATCATCTTTCATGAAATTATCAAGGAAAACTGCCCTGATATTCTAGAACAAAAGCACAAAATAAATATTGAAAGAATTCAACGATCACCTCCTGAAAGAGATTTAAAAAGAGAAATTCCTAGCAATATTGTAGCCAAATTCCAGAGTTCTCAGGTCAAGGAGAAAATATTGCAAACAGCTAGAAAGAAACAATTTGAGCATTGTGGAAATACAGTCAGGATAGCACAAGATCTAGCAGCTTGTACATTAAGGAATTGAAGGGCTTAGAATGTGATATACCAGAAGTCAAAGGAAATATGATTAAAACCAAGAATCACTTACCCAGCAAAACTGAGTGTAATACTTCAGGGAGAAAATGGTCATTCAATGAAATAGAGGACCTTCAAACATGCTTGATGAAAAGACCAGAGCTAAATAGAAACTTTCATTTTCAAATACAAGAATCAAGAGAAGCATGAAAAGGTAAACAGGAAAGAGAATTCATAAGAGACTTACTAAAATTGAACTGTTTACATTCCTATTTGGAAAGACAATATTTGCAATTCTTGAAAATTTTCTCAGTATTTGGGCAGTTGGAGCAATTATACACATACAAACATGCACACACACACGTGTGTGTGTATATATATACATATATACATGTATATATATACACATATATGTGTATATATACATAGATTCATAGATAGATAGATAGATAGATAGATGGATGGATGGATGGATGGATAGATAGATAGAAAGATAGATAGATAGATAGATAGATAGATAGATAGATAGATAGATAGATAGATAGATAGATAGATAGATAGATAGATAGATACCACAGGGTGAGTTGAATAGGAAAGGATGATATCAAAATAAATAAAAGTAAAGAGTGAGAGGAATGTATTTGGAGGAGAAAGGGAGAAATGAAATGAGGCAAATTGTCTCTCATAAAAGAGGCAAGAAAAAACTTTTTCATGGAGGGGAAAAAGGGAGAGGTGAGAGGGAAAAAGTGAAGTTTACTGTCATCACATTTGGCTTAAGGAGAGAAAAACATGCACACTCTACTTGATATGAAAATCTATCTTGCACTACATGAAGGTAGGGGAGAAGGGAATAAGTGGAGTGGGGAAATGATGGAAAGGAGGACAAACAGAAGGAGGGAGCAATTAGAAGTAAACATTTTGGGGGAGGGATAAGGTCAAAAAAGAGAATAGAGTAACTGGAGGGCAGGATAGGATGGACGGCATTATAGTTAGTCTTACACAACGTGACTATTAAGGAAGTCGTTTGCATCTACACATATATAGCCTGTACTGAATTGCTTGCCTTCTCAGTGAGGGTAGGTGGAGAGGGAGGAAGGGAGAGAAGTTGGAACTCAAAGTTTTAGAAACGAATGTTGAGAATTGTTTTTGCATAGAAGTGGGGAAAAAGAAATTCAGGTAATAGGGTATAGAAATTTATCTTGCCCTCCAAGACAAGAGAAGATGGGGATAAGGGAAGGGAGGGGTGTGATGGAAGGGAGGGCAGATTGGGGAAAGGGGTAATCAGAATGCATGGAATTTTGGGTTAGGGGGAGAGGAGAGTTGGGGAGACTATTTGGAGCTCAAAATTTTGTGGAAATTAATGTTAAAAATTAAAAATAAATAAAATAGAAAAAAATATAACAAAAAATTTTAACAGATATGGTTAGCTAAACAAAATGCCATATCGGCCATGTACAAAACTGTGTTTATACTCTGAATTATGTCAGTTGAAGAGTCTTCCTCATCAGACTTTTTATTGGCCATAATCATTATGCACAAAGTTTTTATGTAGGTAAAGTATAATTTTTAAATGGTAAATTATTCTGTTGGTTACTTTCACTCTACTCTAAAATGATTTATAAAATAATCCTAAATTTGTTAGGAACCATTTATTTCAGCATAGAAAAATCGAATTTCATAGTATTTATGAATCTTAATTTCTTAGTCATTCCCCAGCTGATGAGCACCCTGCCTAGTTTTCAGTTCTCTACCACTACAAGAAGAGTTGTTAGAAGTTTATGTACATAAATACACACACACACATACACACACACACACACACCTGTAAGTCCTTTTCCTCTTCACTTTTATAGAGCATATACTAGCAGTAATGGTTCTGGGCATATTTTCAAATGGCTTTCCTCAGTGGCTGAACTAATTCAGAGCTCTACCAAGAGTATATCAATGTGTCCTGTTTTTCCACTAACTCACCAACATTGCAGAATAAATACCAGGTATTATTAGGAATTACTTCAACCAAATATATACTAATAAAACAAACAAATAAAATCAATATTTACAGAAATATATAAAGCATGCAGATTAAGAAATCAAGAAACGAGAAGATTAAAAGTTGTAATTTTAGATGGAATAAATTGAATAAATTATGAGCAAACTCCCAAAGGAGGAAAAAAATCACAGCAGAATTCATAAGTGAATTCTATAAAATATTCAAAGAAAAAGTTATGCAAATATCATAAAATATGTATATAAAATAAGAAAATATACCCTAATAAATGCAACTTCATTCTCTATTTCTGTCTTCTGGTTATTACTGGTAATATTAGAAACAGTGATGATTTGTGTGGATTTATTATGTATCCAACAATTATGCTCATTATGAATTATTTCAATTATTTCAGTTGACTCGATTCTCATAAGTATATCTTCCTGTCATCTGCAAAAAGAATTAATTTTGTTTTCTCCTTGATTATGCTTATTTTCCCAATTTCTTCTTATATTTTCTCAAATGAAATATTATTTCACCACCACTTTTATCTAATATGATGTTTTAAAATAAGTAGGTCCTTCCATACCTCTTCTTCAATCAGTTGTACCTCATCAAGTTGCAGGTAACTTTGCCTCCTTGCATTATAATCTCTACTTCACCTAGCTTTTTAGTCGTAGTCTATATTTTTGTAGGGATATTTTTGACTTGGTGTTTTAATGTTGGCTGCCTTCTTGAGTCCTGTGAATTACTGGCAGATACAGTATAAGTTTCTCACTTTCATTTTAATGCCATCCAGAGCTGATTTGAAGGAAAGCTCGTAACAGACAATCTTTTTTCTTATAGGGCAATATCATCTCGAACAAGTGTCTATCACTCATATTTGCTGAGATACGTTACAGACATAGAAATCATTTCTCAGACATCATTGTTTTAATTAGTGCCTCTCTTCTGCTACTGTTTTCATTTTAAGATAATGGAATTCCATTTGTCAAGAAGGATAATAATACATGATATGATCCTAAGCTTTTTAATTTCTTGGCATTGGGGTGATATACTGAACAAAGAACTTGGTAGGTCTGAAGTCAGAAAGACCTGAATTCAAATTCTTTCTCAGATACTTATTAGCCAGGTTACCTTCGGCAGTATACTGAACTGCTCTCTCTCTCTCTCTCTCTCTCTCTCTCTCTCTCTCTCTCTCTCTCTCTCTCTCTCAGTTTCTGCACCTGTAAAATAAACATAATAACAAAACTTACCTTCCAAGGTGGTTGTGAGCATTACATAACTTAGTATTTGTAACATGCTTAGTGTGGTGCCTGGCACATAGTACATATTTAAGAAACACTTGTTCTTCCTTCTTTTTCTTGGTAAGTGTTCATAATATTTAATAATACTTTCATAATCCTCAACAGGTGCCACAGCTTGGATCATGAGTGAGTCGGGATTATCAGTTTTAAGAAGTCTCTGAGGATTTCCATCAAATCTTATGTATGTAGATGGGAGGACAGAAAAACTTTTTTGTTATTAAAGTCAGGTTGGTTCATCACACAGTCATTGATCACTATCTGTTTCTTTTTAGTATAAGTCTTTATAACTAGATCATGTATCCATTTGAATTTCATTCTTGTGTATGGTGTCAGGAACTGATCTATGTCCAGTTTCTCCCGCACTGTCATCCAGTTTTCCTTACATTTTTGTTAAATATTGAGTTCTTATCCCAGAAGCAGGGTCCTTGAGTTTATCAAACAGTAGATTTCTATATTCACTGAATACTGTGTCTTGAGTACCTAAACAATTCCTCTGGTCTACCCCTCAATTTCTTAGCCAGTATCAAGTGGTTTTGATGACTGCTGCTTTACAATATGATTTGAGATCTACTACAGCTAGCCCACCTTCTATAGCATTTCTTTTCATTAGTTCCCTTGATGTTCTGGGTCTTTTAGATAAATTTGATATTATCTTTTCTACTTCTAGAAAATAATTGTCTGATAGTTTGATTGGTAAGGCACTTTATAAGTAAACTAATTCAGGTAGAATTGTCATTTTTGTTACATTAGATCAGCCTACCAATGAACAACTGATGCTTTTCCACTTACTTAGATCTGGCTTTATTTATGGGAAAAGTGTTTTGTAATTGTGTTCATATAATCCCTGAGTTTGTTTTGGCAGGTAGACTCCCAAATGTTTTATAGTGTCTACCGTAGCTTTAAATGGGATTTCTCTTTCTATCTCTTGATGTTCGGCTTTTTAATAATATATGGAAATATAGATGATTTATCTGAGTTTATTTTGTAACTAGTTTGCCAAAGTTGTTTATTATTTCAAGTAGTTTTTTACTTGAATCTCTGGGATTCTCTAAGAATATCATCATACGATTTGCAAAGAGTGATAACTTAGTTTTTTCTTTGCCTATTCTAATTACTTCATTTTCATTTTCCTTTCTTATTGTTAAAGCTAGCATTTCTAGTACCATATTGATTAACAGTGGTGAGAATGGACATCCTTGTTTCACCCCTGATATTACTGGAAATGAATCTATCTTATCCCTATTGCATATAATGCTTGCTGATGGTTTTAGGTAGATACTGCTTATTATTTTTTGGAAAGTTCCATTTATTCAAATGTTCTCCACTGTTGTCAATAGGAATGTGTGCTGTATTTTTGTCAAAAGCTTTTTCTGCATCTATTGAGATAATTATGTGCTTTCTGTTAATTTGTTGTTGATATGATCAATAATGCTGATGGTTTTCCTAATATTAAACCAACCCTGTATTCCATGTATAAATCTTACCTGATCATAATGTATTTTTCTCATAAGTTACTGTATTCTTTTTGCAAATATCTCATTGAAAATTTTCACATCTTTATTCAAAAGAGAAATTGATCTATAATTATCTTTCTCTGTTTTGGCTCTTCCTTGTTTAGGTATCAGAACAATTTCTGTATCATAAAAAAGAATTTGATAGGACTCCTTCTTCACCAATTTTCCCAAATAATCTATATAGTTTGGGAATTCTTCTTTAAATGTTTGATAGAATCCACTTGGATATCCATTTGACCCTGAAGATTTTTTCCTACAGTGTTCATTGATGGTTTGTTCAATTTATTTTTCTGAGATGGGGTTATATAAGTATTCAACTTCTTCCTCTGTTAATATGGACAGTTTATATTTTTTTTTAAATATTCATCCATTTCATTTAGATTTTCAAATTTATTAGCATACACCTGGGCAAAGAAATTTCTTATTATTGTTTTAATTTCCTCCTCATTGGAGGGGAGTCCACCAGTTTCATTTTTAATATTGGTAATTTGGTTTCCTTCTTTCCTTTTTTTTTAAATCAAATTGATCAAAGGTTTATCAATTTTGTTGGTTTTTTCATAAGACCAACTCTTAATTTTATATATAAGTACAATGGGTTTCTTAATTTCAATCTTATTAATCTCTCCTTTGGTTTTCAATATTTTTAATTAGGTATTAACTTGAGGATTTTCAATTTGTTTTTTTTTCAAGATTTTTCAGCTGCGTGCCCATTCATAGATCTCCTCTTTCTCTATTTTATTCATGTAGGCATTCAATGATAAAAAAAACAAAAAACAAAAAGCCAACTTCTTCTAAGACCTGCTTTTGCACTATCCTGTAAGTTTTTCTAGGTTGTCTCATTATTGTCATTATCTTGAATGAAGTTGTTTATTGTTTCTATGATTTGTTGTTTATCTGACTCATTCTTTAGGATTAGATTACTTAGTTTTCAATATGTTTGGTTTATCTTTCCATGACCTTTTATTACACATGATTTTATTGCATTATGACCTGAGAAGGATGCATTGACTATCTCTGCCTTTGTGCACTGTATTGTGAGGTTTTTTATGCCCAGGTACATGTTCAGTTTTTGCGTATGTGCCATGTACCACTGAGAAATGGTCTATTCCGGGGAGGAGCCAAGATGGCGGAGTAGAAAGACTCACGTATGCTAGCTCCGAATCCACAGCCCATAAATTTCCTGTAAGAAGAACTTCCCACAAATTCTGGATCACTGCAAGGCACACAGAAACACAGTGGAAGAGATTTCCATTCCAGAGAGCCCTGGAGAGCGGTCCCCAGGGCCGCGGAAAGTGGAGCCCACCCCAGCACTGCCCTGGCCACGGCCCCAGAGGAGCAGATCCGAGCAGGCTTCAAGGATGGAACCTCCGGCGGCCGGGAAGGTCCCTCCACCTACAGACGCTGCAGGTCAGTGAGAGAGATGTCTGGGCTGGCCGAGAGGGGAGCAGGTGTCTCCGTGACTCGGGTTCCCTCGGGAGGCAGTGGTGGAGGGAGCAGCAGAGGCACAGGCAACAGTGGCACCCCGGGACTCCCAGAGCAGCAGGCAGAAGTTCAGGTCTCTGCATAAAGCCCCTGAGGGAACTGAGCCTGGGAGGCAGCCCTGCCCCCACCCCAGCACCAGAACTTAAGCTCCCATTGAATAGCAGCCACGCCACCACTGAAAACCCTGAGGCTGGGGAGCAGCATTTGAATCTCAGACCCCAAGCACTAGCTGGGCAGATGTAAGCAGGGGTGTAGAGGAATCTCAGAAGTCAGGTAACTGGCTGGGAAAACACCCAGAAAAAGGAAGCAGAATAAGACCATAGAGAGCTACTTTATTGGGGAAGAGATGTTCCTTCCCCCCTTCATTTCTGATGACGAAGTACAATGCCCGCCATTGGAGAAAGACATGGAGGTTGGGGCCTCTATATCCCAGACATCCGAGGTGGATATCCGGTGGGCTCAGGCCATGGAAGAGCTCAAAAAGGATTTTGAAAATCAAGTTAGACAGGTGGAGGAAAAACTGGGAAGAGAAATGAGAGAGATTCAAGAAAAGCATGAAAAACGGGTCAATACCTTGCTAAAGGAGACCCAAAAAAATGCTGAAGAAAATAACACCTTGAAAAATAGGCTCACTCAATTGGCAAAAGAGGTTCAAAAAGCCAATGAGGAGAAGAATGCTTTCAAAAGCAGAATTAGCCAAATGGAAAAAGAGGTTCAAAAGCTCACTGAAGAAAATAGTTATCTCAAGATTAGAATGGAACACATGGAGTCTAATGACTTTCTGAGAAACCAAGAAATCATAAAACAAAACCAAAGGAATGAAAAAAATGGAAGAGAATGTGAAATATCTCATTGGAAAAACAACTGACCTGGAAAATAGATCCAGGAGAGACAATTTAAAAATTATGGGACTGCCTGAAAGCCATGATCAAAAAAAAGAGCTTAGACATCATCTTTCATCAAATTATCAAGGAAAATTGCCCTGAGATTCTAGAACCAGAGAGCAAAATAAGTATTGAAGGAATCCATCGATCACCACCTGAAAGAGATCCAAAAAGAGAAACTCCTAGGAACATTGTGACCAAATTCCAGACTTCCCAGGTCAAGGAGAAAATATTGCAAGCAGCCAGAAAGAAACAATTCCAATATTGTGGAAATAAAATCAGGATAACACAAGATCTAGCAGCTTCTATATTAAGGGATAGAAGGGCATGGAATAGGATATTCCAGAATTCAGAGGAACTAGGACTCAAACCAAGAATCACCTACCAGCAAAACTGAGTATAATACTTCAGGAGAAAATATGGTCTTTCAATGAAACAGAGGACGTTCAAGCATTCTTGATGAGAAGACCAGAGCTGAAAAGAAAATTTGACTTTCAAACACAAAAATGAGAAGAAGCATGAAATAGTAAACAGCAAAGGGAAGTCATAAGGGACTTACCAAAGGTGAACTGTTTACATTCCTACATGGAAAGACAATATTTGTAACTCTTAAAACATTTCAGTATCTGGGTGGTTGGTAGGACCACATACAGATGTATGCACACACACACATGTACATGTGTGCACGCACACACACATACACACAAGCATGCACACCCAGAGACAGAGAGCACAGAGTGAATTGAATAGGATGGGACTATATCTTAAAAGAAATTAAGGTAAATGGTGAGAGAGAATGTAGTGGGAGGAGAAAGGGTGAAATAGAATGGGGTTAATTATAACTCATTCAAGAGGCAAGCAGGAAACTTTTTAGTGGAGGGAAAAAGCGGAGAGCTGAGAAAAAAACGTGTTTACCCTCATCACATTCGACCAAAGGAAGGAGTAAAATGCACACTCATTTTGGTATGAAAACCTATCTTACAGTATAGAAAAATGGGGAAGGAGATAAGCAGGGAGGGAGGGATGATGGAAGGGAGGGCAATGGAAGAAGGGAGCAATTTGAGGTCAACACTCTTGGGGAGGGACAGGATCAAAAGACAGAATAGAAATAATGGGGGGCAGGATGGGATGGAGGGAAATACAGTTAGTCTTACACAACACGACTGTTATCGAAGTCATTTGCAAAACTGCACAGATATGGCCTATATTGAATTGCCTGCCTTCCCAAAGGGAATGGGTGGGGAGGGAGGGATGGGGAGAATTTGGAACTCAAAGTTTTAGGAACAACTGTTGAGTATTGTTCTTGCTACTAGGAAATAAGAAATACAGTTAATGGGGAATAAAAAGTCATCTGGCCCTACAGTACAAAAGAGAAGATGGGGACAAGAGAAGGGAGTGATGATAAAAGAAAGGGCAGATTGTTGATAGGGAAAATTAGAATGCTTGGTGTATTGGGGTGGGGAGAGGGGAGAAATGGGGAGAAAATTTGGAACCCAAAATTTTGTGAAAATGAATGTAAAAAGTTAAATAAGTAAATAAATTTAATAAAAAAAAAGAAATGGTCTGTTCCATTCTATCCCCATTGATTTTTCTCCAGAGATCTATCATATCCAGAATTTTACTTACCTCCTGAACTTTTTTCTTATTAATTTTGAGGTTAGATTTATGAAACTGTGAAAGGGGAAGGTTAAGGTACCCCACTAATATAGTTTTATCTCTATTTCTTCCTGTAACTCCCTCACCTTCTCCTTTTAGAATTTGGATGCTATACCACTTGGAGCATATAGGTTCAGTAATGATATTGCTTAGTTACCTATGGCGCCCTTTACCACTATATAATTTTCTTCCTTATGTCTTTATTTTTAGATCTTTTTTCTGTATTTTCTTTCTCTGAGATTAGAATTGCTACCCCTGCTTTTTTTTTACATCAGCTGAAGTGAAATATATTCTACTCCAACCTTTTACCTTTCCTGTTTGTATACCCCTGGAGTCAAGATGGCGGAGTAGAAAGACGCATGTTTACGAGCTCCAAACCCACAGCCCATAGATTTAATGTAAAAAGAGATCCCCATAAGTTCTGGATCACTGCAAGGTGTGCAAAAACAGAGTGGAAGAGATTTCCATTCCAGAGAGCCCTGGAGAGCCGTCCCCAGGGTCCATCATGCCCCGGAAAGCGGACCCCACCCCAGCGCTGCCCTGGCCATGGCCCCAGAGAAGCTGATCCGAGCAGGCTTCATGGACGGAAGCTCTGGCGGCCTGGAAGGTCCCTCCGCCAACAGACTCTACAGGTCAGTGAGAGACACGCCTGGGCTCACCGAGAGGGGGGCAGGGTGTCTCCGTGGCTCGGGCCCCCTCGGGAGGAAGCAGCGGAGGCAGAGGCAGGGGTGGCAGCAGAGCCAGCAGTGGCGTGGCCGCGGCCCAGAACTCCCCCAGCAGCAGGCAGGATCTTCATTACTGAAAGTCTCTGCATAAACCACCTGAAGGAGCTGAGCCTAGGAGACGGCCCTGCCCTACCCGCTCCATTTCTGAAGGTCTCTGCATAAAGGCCCTGAGGGAACTGAGCCTGGGAGACTGCCCTGCCTCCACCCGCCCCATTTCTGAAGGTCTCTGCATAAAGCCCCTGAGGGAACTGAGCCTGGGAGGAGGCTCTGCCCCCACCCCAGCACCAGAACTAAAGCTCACATTGAATAGCAGCCGTTTGCTGCAGAAAGCCCATTTGAATCTCAGACTCCAAGCACTAGCTGGGCAGATCTAGGCGGGGGTGGAAAGGAATCTCAGAAGTCAAGTAACTGGCTGGGAAAATGCCTAGAAAAGGGAAGAAAAATGAGACTATAGAGAGTTTTTTCGAACAGATGCAAATGATCCTGACTTTTGGATCTGACAATGACGAGGACATATTCTTGCCATCAGGGAAAGATGTGGAGGGCGGGGCCTCAGTACCCCAGACATCCCAGGGGGATGTCGGGTGGGCTCAGGCCTTGGAAGAGCTCAAAAAGGATTTTGAAAAGCAAGTTAGACAGGTGGAGGAAAAACTGGGAAGAGAAATGAGAGAGATGCAAGAAAAGTATGAAAAACGGGTCAATACCTGTTTGTATACCCCTGTTTCACATGTGTTTCTTGTAAACAACATATTGTTGGATCATGGTTTTTAATTCATTTTGTTATCTGCTTCTGTTTTATGGGAGAGTTCATCCCATTCATATCCACAGTTATAATTATTATCTGTGTCTATTCCTCCATTTTCTTTGCCCCCATTTATGCTTTTAGTTCTCCCTTTACCTCCACAACAGAGTTTTATTTTTTGAGCACTGCCTCCCTCTGTCTTCCCCCCTTCTTTTCAGTTCCCCTCCCTTTTACTCCCCTTTTCCCTTTCTTCTTCTTCTCTCTTGTCTAGCATCCCCTTCCTTTTCTTTCCCCTTTCCCCTCCTATTGCCTATAGAGTTACTTAGATGTCTAGACTTAACTGAGTTTGTTGTTCCCTCCTTGAACCAAAACAGATGAGAGTAAATATCAACCAGTGTTCATCTACCTTCCCCTTTTCTCTGTACTATGATAAGTTTTTGTGTCTCTTCTTGTGATGTATTTAATTTTTTCTGCCTCCTCCTTTTCACATCTCTCTTTACAATTACTATGCACCCTTAAATCACATATTTATCATCACATCATTTAACATACCCACTCCCTTTATCTGTGCATATCCTTTTTAAATATCATAAGAAGTATACAATTCTCATAATAAGTACACAAATCCTCCCTCATGGGATGTAAAAGAATTGCCCATATTGAATAACAAGTTTCCCCCCCTCCACTCTGTTTGCCTTTTTATGCCTCTCTTGGGACTTACGTTTGAAGATCAATTTTTTATTGAGCTCTGGCCTTTTCATCAGGAATAGTAATCCCTTATTTAATTCAATATCCATCTTCTTCTCTGAAATATTATGCTCAATTTTGCTGAGTAATTGATCTTTGGTTTTAGTCCCAGTTCCTTTATGTCACAGACTTTCATATTCCAATCCCTTTGATTTTTTTAATGTTTCAATGTGTTTTAATATTATGTAAAGCTGTGTAATTCTTACTGTTGCTCTTCAATATTTGAATTGTTTATTTCTGGCTGCCTGTAGTATTTTCTCCTTCACTTGGTAGTTCTGAAATTTGGCAATGATACTCCTTGGTGTTTTCAGTTTGGGATCCCTTTCAGGAGGTCAACGGTGGATTATTTCAATGACTATTTTGCCCTCTGGATCTAGGACTTCTTGGCAGTTTTCCTTAATGATTTCTTGGAAGATATTGTCCAGGCTCTTTTGTTTCATCACACCTTCTTAGAGTTTTCTCTTCTGGATCTATTTTCCAGGTCAGTTGACTTTCCAATAAATTATCTTACATTTTCTTCTATTTTTTTTCATTCTTTGGATTCAATTTGACTAATTCTTGATGTCTCATAGAGTTAATAGCTTCTACTTGCCCAATTCTAATTTTTAATGGATTGTTTACTTCAGTTAACTTTTTCATCTCCTTTTCCATTTTCACAATTGTTCTTTTAAGGAGTAATTTTCTCCAGATAGGTTTTGTACTTCTTTTTCCATTTCTCATTTTTTTTTCTTTTTGAGGACCTCTTCTCTTCAGTGAATTCTTTTTTCATATTTTTAAAATCATTGGCCAGTTTTTCTTCTACTTCTCTAATGTGGCTTTTAAAATCCTTCTTGAGTTCTTCCAAGAATGCTCCTTGGGATTGAGACCAGTTCATAATCCCTTCTGATGTCTCATATGGGAGTAGTCTCAATGCTGACCTCTTTAGTATTTATGTTGTAGTCCTTGTCCCCATAGAAATATTCTATGGTCTTTTCATTACTGGTTTGTTTATTGCTCATGCTGATCACCTTTTTTCCTCACTTTTAAATTGGATCTCTGCTTCTGAGCCACAGGGGGCTCTGTCTCATGATTATTGTGCTTAGAACTTGAGGCTTTGTGTGCTGTAGCCTCTGGTTCTTTCAGCTAAAAGATAAAATATTGTAGGTTACCTGGTTCTGAGCTCATTGGTGTGCCAAAACAAAGTCCAGGTGAAGTCTTTCTGAGTTTCCCTGGAATTACACTGAAGCTCGCTGCACTAGATTTGGGAGAGGGGTGGTCTGGCCACAAGAGGTCTCTTCTGCTGAACTAGAGCACAGGCAAGCTCAGTGGTTGGTGAACCCTGTCTGTGCTACTGTCTTCCCGATTTCCCTGGGTGTTGAGGCACAATTGGTGTCCTGGTGTTGGCAAATGTGGGCTCCATACCTCTAGGGCTCAGGATCTCCTCCTGGTTCAGTGAGTTGAGGCTATCTGGGACAGCTCTGGTCCTGTACAGATCTCCTCAACACTAAATATCAGTGAGATTAACTGACTTATCTAGGATCATATAATCAGTAATGCGAGAGGTAGAAATCAAACACAGGTCTCTTCTGACTTTTGAGTCCAATAATCATTGATTCAATCCTATTATTTTATCTTTAAAATTATAATATGAGATCACTCATACAGTTTATTATCCCAAGCAGAGTCATTTTCATGGAAACTAAAGTTAAAGTTGCTAGTTTTCATGAACTTATATGATAGAAAAGTAGATATAAATAACTAAAAATTAGGTAATAGCAATAGAAAACCTACGAGGACATATGCACAGGACAAATTTGTATTAAGCACCTGTTATGTGCCAGGTACAGTTCTAAGCGCTTTACAAACATTATCTCATTTTATCCTCAGTGACTTGCTCAGAGTCATAGAAACTAGTGTCTGAGGCTGGATTGGAACTCAGGTCTGTCTCACTTTCCCCAACAATAAAATGAGAATAACAATAGAATTTAACTTTCAGGTTTGTTGTTAGCATCAAATGAGAGAATATTTTAAAAATGATAAGTACATTTGGCAAAAAGATTGACAGACAAATCCTCATTTCTTTCTTTCTGTCTTTCTTTCCTTTTTTCCTATCCACTGTGCTAGTAAACTGTTTCATAGTCACTGGAGACCTAGTTAAATTCCTTTGTTTCTCTTTCAAAGAGTGTGTGTATATCTGTGTGTGTGTGTCTTATATTTTAATCACCATGGATGTGTGCTGATCTAGAGTTTTATATTATTAAGCACAGTTATTTGAGTATGACAGTCAGTCAGGCAATCCAGATTTTTATGGACTCTATCCAAAGAAAGAATGACATAATAAAAGTATGTAGAACTGCTATGTGCTAAGACAAGAGGTAGGAATGGAGACAGAGTTAAGGAGTGAGATTCATAGAAATGATAATTCTCATTAATCTACAGTATTGTCAAAGAAGTGTTAGAGCCTAAGCTGAAGATACTTTTGTTAACACAATTACACAGTCTGAAATAGCTACAAGGTCTGCAAAAAACAAATTATGAATCTACTTCTTTCACCATATGTATCAAATACTGAAAAAGGAACTGTCAAAGGAAAAAAGGAAAGAAAAGTTTCAAAATAGAAATGAAGAATAATAAAATGAAATCACCACTGATGAAAGAGAGTAGGCATACTAAAACTAGAGTAAATTACAGTATTTTGACTTGAAATATTTTGAAACAGATCTTTCTTAATGTTGTAAACATGTGTATTTATGAAATGGATTTGAGGAAAAATAATAAATCTCATAAATCTTTCACAATTCACTGGTGAGAAACATTATATATATATATATATATATATATATATATATATATATATATATATATATATAATATGCTTTAAATGTGTTCATCCATTTCTTTGTGAATTTTCTTTGTGAAATTTCTGAAAAGCTAAAATGAATAAAATATTACATGTAGTAAAATATGTCATGATCAATTGTCCATTTAAATAGCATCACACATTTGTAGTTTTGCATATTATTTTTACAAAATATGAAACATATATACTTACATTGTCAGCAAGGTGGCTCAGTTGACAAAGAGCTAAACCTTCAGTCATAGAAACTCATCTTACTGAGTCTGAAACAGCTTCAGACACTTGTTAGTTGTGTGACTGTATGCAAGTCACTTAACCCTGTTAACCTCCTTTCCCCATCTGTAAAATGAGCCAGAAAAGGAAATGGCAAAGCACTGCAGTATCTCTGACAAGAAAACCTCAAGGGGGTCACAAAAAGCCATACATGACTGAAAAGACTGAACATTTTTTTACAGATATTATCTAATACATTGGCAAGTTGTGTGAGCTTCTAAAATGAAGGTAAAGAAATTTTTTAACGTAAAGCTATCTTTTGGCAAGATGGCTAAGTGAAAAATTGAGTCTAATCCAAGCTTCCAATCATCATCTCAAAGTATAAGGAAATGTACCAAGTAAATGAGTGAAAGGAAATCCTCAAAGGGAAATATCCACAGAAGTATAAACAGAGAGAATGTAGTAATGAGAAAATTTTCTAATATAATGAAGAAAAATGAAGGAAAATAAATCCATTAGAAGTTCCCAGAAGAAGAAAATAATCTGATAATAACTACAACTAAGACCACCCACAAGAGAATAGGATTGCCAGAAGAATGAAATAGTTAATGAGAAACCTAATAAAAATAATTGGAGAATTATTTGTGAGAAATCGAGGTTGAAAACTTTAAAAGTACAATTAATGACACAGAACAAAAGCTAGAAAGTGCTAACAAAGCAGATTCTTCCACAAAAGATCGTTGACAAGATATATTTTAAAATGAAATGAAAAAAAATGATTTCTCAGAGTCCATTTGAGAGAGAGAGAGAGAGAGAGAGAGAGAGAGAGAGAGAGAGAGAGAGAAAGAGAAATCCTTTCAAGTTAAAGTAACTTTCAAAGGCTAGATGAGGACTCCATGTTTAATGAAGTGATAACACTATGGTCCTATGGAAATTGCATCTAGTTTAGAAATCATTGAGAAAATGAAAAATATTTGGCTATACCAGTAAAAAAAGACACTTTAGCACCCTAGAAAAGGACAAAAGAAGGAAGAAGCAACAGATTCAGTAGTTGCTAAAATAGTTCTAAAACAAATTAAAGTCATTTAAACACAGAGATGAGGTGTGCTAATTGATCTCTCAAGGCTGCCTAACAAAGCAAGGTTAAGAAAATTGATTATATTAAAAGTACAATAGCATGAATAAGAAAAATAAAAAAGAGGAGTTTTGATTAGGAGGTCAGGACAAAGGAGGGGATTGCCTCAAGTAAAATAAACTCAAGATTTAGACATTTGATTACTAATGTCCCTTATTCCAACTACATATCACCAAAAGGGCAGAACACAATACCCAGTGATCTGAGTTTGATTTGGGAGGGGAAAAGGAAGACAGAAGACTACAACTATGTTGCTCCAAAGGATATCCATTGCTGAACCTGTTACTTATTTCTTTTTTGTTACTTTTTACAAAATGAATAAAATGAAATAAAAAATGAAAAATGAATAAAAAAATGAATAAAATAAAAAATGAATAAAATAAATAAAAATGATAGATAAAATAACAATCTAAGCATATTAAATGTGAATTGAAGAGGATAGCAAAATGAATAAGAAATAAAAACTCATCAAATTGCTATGGATGAGAAACAAATCATATAAAGATTCATACAGATATAATATATGAAGTTGTATGAACCAGTTGTGGCAATCATAATCACAAACAACATTAATGATAAAAAACTGAGATTGAAATTGGATAATCAAGGAACAGTATAATGCTTAAAGTTACTAGTTTTCATGAAATCATAAGAATATTGAATAGGTATCAAATGCATAATATCTAAATACTTATGGAAAAATTAAACAAGACTATAAAAGAAAGAAAATAGTAACCCTAGATAGTTAACAAAAATTGAATTTTTCAATTGACAGAAACAAAAAGACCAAAAGGAGGTTCTCCAAAGAACACATGTAAACTAACAACAGCCCACTGAAAAAGCTAGAAGTCACTAAAATGAGAAATGCAAATTAAAACATCTCTGCATTTCATTCCACATCCATCAAGTTAGCAACATGGAAAGCATGGGAACACTCATCGTACTGGAATCATGAAAAGATAAGCATGCAAATTCACTACCAAAGAATTATTGAAGTGGGTTTGACCCTTATCCAAAACATTTCACAATTACATAAGAACATCTCTTAAACATATTATCTTTTTTGTTCACTGACTCCACTACTGAGATAGTATCCTCAAGAGGTTATTGACAAGAAGAAACAGATATGTACAAAAATGATCTGTATCTATCTATTTGAGAAGGGTTAAATAAATTATAGTATATAAATGACAGATGACATCTGAATATAAATTTGGGGGTATGAATATAATTGAATAATGTTTTATCAGAAAAAAACATAATAAAGCAAAAAAAACATGTATTGGTACATAAAAATAGTATAGAATGGTTTGTGAATGGCAGAATTTCAGTCTTGGTATAAGGTGAATTTTTAAAGAGTTATTTAGAAGCAAAAGTGTTCTAATTAAAAACTATTCTGTCTGTTAGCTTAAGCCAAAATGTGAGTTTTTACACACTCTTCTCGCATACAAACACAGTTTTATCCTCTAAAGGATTCTTCAATTCACCTGTGATATATCTCATCTTGTACATGATTTAGGTAATTGAGTGACTAACAAATAAGTTGATTGTTCAACATTACAACATTTGTAATAATGTGATTTTGAAAAGAAAGTAAAATATATCTTTTAATAGTCTACATTTTTCCTCTTCTAATCCCTTATAAGAACTTATATCCTTACAAAATTTCAGTATTGGAAGAGACTTATCCACTTATCCAATTCACAAAATACTAAAGAATGACTACTAAACAATATGTAACAAGTGTTCATCCATGCTCCAGCTCAAGAGTTCCAGTGGAAAGAAAAGCAATACCTGCATAGGCATCTCATTCCATTCCAGTTCTGGACAGTTCTAATTGTTATCAATATCTTTCCCTGCCATCAAACCTAAAGTTCCCTCTTTACTGAATTATTTGCTCCCATTCATGCCCTCTGGGCCCAATGAAGAAAAATATCTTAAAATATCTTCAATGTGACAGCCTTCAATATGGGGTAGAAAGGTTCAAATTCTGTATGATTTTCAGTTTATCAATGTCTTCCCTACACAGTGATACCAGAAGTGCCCAGTGTCCAGATGTGATCTGCCCAGAAAAATATAACTTCCTTATTCCTTAGAGAAGTAATATCTCTCTCAATGTAGGAAAAAAGTAACTTTTGGGGCCGCCATTTCATAGTTTTGACTCACACTGACCCTGTCACATTCACTAAAATCATCATTACCATTTTTAAGACAGACATCTACCTAACCATATTTTCAAACTCTATATCATTTTTACTTCCAGATGGGTAAAATGGAAATAATCTAAAAGGTGATGAATCATATGACTAACAACATACAGTTGGAGGACACACATACTGCCCTTTTCTTGAAAACATATTCCAAGTAAGGTGGATCAGCACTATGAACATAACGAAAGAACTGGGCCCAAATATCCAACTTTATTTTATGCACTTATGACCTTGGTGGTCTTTGAATCCCTAGTGCCAAGGACAGTACCTAAAATGTAAAAACCTCTTAATAAATGCTTGGTGAATGAAGATTCTTAGGTAACTGATGGTTGACTATAGTATTTACTTTTCATTGTTATCTGAGAAGGTTTATTTCCCTTGTCTGAACTGAAAAAGGAAAAACAAACAAAAACTGTTAAAGTGGCTTCTTTTTGTACATGAAAAGAAAATAAACTTGTGTTTCTAATAGAAATCTGAACCTATGATTAAAACTAGATAACATATTTTTGAAAAGAATACCTGACACTGTTTCATATTACTAAATTAATCAGTCATTTAGTCAGAGTTCATATTTAAAAGTAGATTTCTCCTATGTGGAGAAGATTCATGAATATGATCATTGCCCACAATCATTTTTAATTTTTTTAAAAATTAACAATTGTGCTGTTCTGACACTCTAAGTGCAATACCAAAGAGAGATAAACATATTGTTTTTTATCATTCATTATCATAAGTGGAAATTTGTCTAAAAGCAAGTTGCTATCATCTATAAAACATCTTGAGAATGACCATAGAAGGCAAAACAGTTTGGCTTTTATGAGATGTACATAGGGTTGATTAGAAAGAAAAAAGTGACAAACTACTCCCTGTAGAGAAGATTGCCCAAATAAGACACTGTGGTTTTAACTATATCATTTAGACTATCTCATATTTAACATTCACATTTGCAAATGTTAGATCCACTAAATAATAATGCATAATTCAAATTTCAACATATAATTGGTAAAATTGTTTTTCTCTGCTTTTTATCATTATTAGAAAAGTGCACCTTGTCATTCTAAAAACACCATTCTCAAAAGTTAATTGATTTATAAAATAGATAACTTACAATAAGTTCTGTGATTTGATTTGAAAAAAAATTCACACATGAGAAAATAAGTTGCCTCCAAGTTCTCAGACATACAGAGAAATTATAATGCTAGCAAACAGCTAAGGAAAGTTGTTAATTTTTGTAAACATATATGTTTGTATGTATATATATACATATATATGGGGGTACGTATATATGCAAACACATATATACATACATGCATATATATGTCTATACACATATACTACATACTGCATACACACATACACATATAAGAAATAGTCCCTGAAGGATCCAGGACTAGCTAATATTGATTCCCACCACAACAAACATATATTTAAGTTCATAGGATATGATCTCATCATATTTTATCATCTTAGGAGATCCTTGGTATTCACAACTTGATACCCTCTGCCCCTCTGATTGGATGGCAGAGACGTGAGCTATTCAACCTTCACTGAAGCAGGTGGCATAGCATAGATATCTTCCCCTTTCCCACATAGTTGCCCACCTTATGGATTTCTTTGACTTCTTCATCATTTCCCCACAGCCGGTACATTCTCTCCCTGTCTTTCACCATTTCAGTTTTCATTTTTATGTTATCTTCCCCTATTAGATTGTAAGTTCCTCTAGGCCAAGGACTATCTTTCTTTTCCATATTTGTAACCCAGTGCTTAGTATAGTCACTGGTACATAGCAGGCACTTAGCAAATGTTTATTGATTATTGATTATGAAATATAGGATATTGGAACTGGAAAGGGTCGTAGAGATCATTCTGCCCAATCCTTTCATTTTAATAGATGATGATTCTGAAACCCAAAGACGTAATGCCATTTGTTCATAGCCACATAAATTTCAAATGATATGACTTCGAATCAAACCAAGTTTTCTAATTCCAGGTCCAGCACACTTTCTACTATAACATAGGGTCTTCTGTTTATTTAATGGTTGTATGTCAAGAAAATAAATAATTTATTAAGCACCTATAATGTTACACATGATGCCCTAGATGCTACTAATGCAAAGACAAAATATAAACAGATCTTGCCCTAAAAGGCTTATGTTTTCCATATTCAAAAATCTACCTTCTGTTTCATGTTTCTCTTCTACACAAAGGGAATCCTTCCCCCCCCAAAGATAGTGATAAGAAAATTGTCAATTTTTCTCAATAAATTTTTTCAAATATGCCCACAGAAAATATTCATTAAGTTCCTTTATTACTCTTATTGCTTATTCACCATGTACAGTATCTCTGAGAATTCTTACTCTGGCACCTAGAAAGCATACAGACTAAAGCAGACAATCCTCATATCCATAAATGAATTAAGGATTCTAAATAATCATTAAACTACTGTAAGGATTAATTATGTATTCATATCTTCTGCAGGCAACAGGAGAAGAACCAATCAAAAGGTGTCAGCAAGCAAAAAAGAAAGCTATTAGTCTCTTATATGACAGAAATTCAGTCAATATTCACATTTTCTGCAGTGATACTACTTTTAAAGTAAATTTCTTTTAAAACTTTCTTGAATGCTAATTTTCTATATTTTTTATTTTATAACAACTGAAATATCTGTACATGCCTTCTTTATATGCATTGAAGTATTCTGCACAATTTACCAATGTGAGAAATATACAGGTAAACATGCAGAAATTTTGGATTATGTTATCATTTCATACGGTGAAACAAAGGTATTCACTATCACCTCTTCTAAAGAGAGGAAACTTCAATCTCTCATAACTTGAAAAAGAAGTGATTCAGTCTGTTTTTTTTCTTCTCAGTTTTACTGAACATTGAGCACCAAGAAATATATTCTTTTGGAATGCAATAAATTTGCTGACTGTAATATTCAAAATGGAAATTTTGCAGTAGGGAAATGTAGCTTCATTTGTCTGTTTGGGGCTTGTCCTGGACACAAAAAGAATCAAATGTGTTTATTGTGATGATCACTTACTTCAAGTATGAGAAATGATGCTTTTTAATATTTTCAGTAGACGGAAAACTTGTGGCCAGATTAATATCCCACATTATGTTATGAAAGTTTATCACTGTATTACATGGATGAGAAATTGGATAGAAAATAGTTTTTCCCGAGAGTCACATAGTATGTGAAATCAGAACCATTACTTATGGGAGGCACTTAATTTTGTTTACAAGAAAGGAAGGAAAGATAATCCCAGTGTTATCGAATAAATATGTCTGTGTATCCTTCTAAACTAATAGAAAATCAATCATACAAGCATACCAAATATGCTAAGCAACCTTAAAGAAGGCTTAGGATAATTCACATATTTTCAAATATGAAAGATTTATGCTTTTCATAAGAATTCTGATTTTCCTCCTCATACCAAACCCCACAGGATCATAGGAACATAGATTTACATCTGCAACAGAGATCAGTGGTCACTCAGTCCAAACCTATCATTTTGGTGATCAGGAAACTAAGGTCCAGAGAAGGGATATGACTGGCCCAGTATCATTCAGGTTGTAAAACTGACAGAACCAGCATAAATTTCTCTATTTCCAAAATTTTATTTTCAGAAATGAACATACTGCTATTTCCAAAGCAAAGGATAAGACCAAAGTTATGATTTCACAGTAATAGGGAACATTCAACAAGGAAGTTACCTATATGAAAGAAAATCATAACTTCTCTGATATTTATTAATTTTTGCACTTATTTGGAACACTGAGAGGTTGAGCAACTTGCTCAGGGTCACAAAGCCAGCACGTATCAGAGGCAGGACTTGAACCTAGGTCTTCCTTAACAGGAGACTGGTTTTATCCCTTAGGTGAAGCTGTCCCTCAAAGCAATTTGTATTCTTCTTAAAATGCCTTATAATAATAACATCTCACTTTGACTTTGAAGAAGTTCAAGGATATAAAAGTCAAGTGTTATTGCCTTTATTTTTTTATGAGTAAACTTAGAGTCAGAGATGCAAAGTGTCACCCCTGAAGTCCCACAATTACTTAAGGACAGATTAAAATCCAAGACTTCTAAGTAAATACTCAAAAGTAGTCCTAAACCTAAGGAATGCAGAATAGTATTTCTTTAGATAGAAATATATGTGTGATATATAACTTACTACCAGAACCAGAATTTTTATTTCCAAATCAATCAGCTAAAAAACCACCAGAGGCTCTCTATCGTCACTAAAATAAAGTTCAAACTCTTTTGTTGGTATTTCAAGGTTAATAGTAATATTTAATAATAATAAAAATAACCTGGCATTACCTGCATCTTTCCACCTTATTTCATATTACTTCCTTCCTGTAGGAATACAGTGAGTTAGCCAGAGCCATCCAAACTTAATTCCTTTACTCAAACTTTCCTTCTGCCTGGAATGTACCTCATTCTTCCCAGCCGCTGAATTCCTACTGAACTCATAAAGCACAATCCACCTATTATCTTTCGGTAAAGTACCAATGGACACTTTGCTGATTTCATTTTCTTACTATATTCCCTTTTGTCCTCAGAAAGCACTTTCCTTTGCCCCTCCCTAATACACTTAATGGAGTATTCTGTGTCATATTTAGCTGTGCTTGTGTCTTTTCCATAGTTGAATGCAAGATCCATGAGAACAGGGGTCATGGTTTATCTAAATTTTGTCTCATTTCAAATACTTATGGCAGTGATCTGCATCATAATAAATACTTCAAAAATATTTATTTAATGAATATGTCTGACATGTAAAAGAAAGCATAAAATTGATGAGTTAGAGGTCACATAATTTTGACAAATACAACTCATCTCTATTTAAATGTTTTTATAGATTTATATTAAAACAGGAATCTAAACTATCTTAAAACCGGAATAGATTTCTTGAATGTTATTTGCCCCTGGAATGCATGCTCCTCAGCTCATATTTTGTAAAATTTCAAGAAATTTCTAATTAATTGAGTAAATAATATTAATTTTTCAAATAAAATATGTTCTAACTTTTTGAATGCATCTTTATTTTTCAATATCTATATCATGTCTATCTATAGAGATACTTTATACACATACTTAAAAGGTCAGTAGTCTCAACAATGCCTCCTCTCTCTTCAACAAGGCAGATTATAAAACCTGCAATGACTTCTGATTATGTGTGACTCTTCTCAAAACAACTATATCATACAGTGGATAGAGTACTGGGTTGAGAGTCAGGGACACCAAATTTCAAATCTGATTTTAGACACAACTAGCTATGTGACTTTAGGCAAAGTACTTTATCTGTTTTTGCCTCAGTTTCATCATCTGTGAAATGGGTGTAATAATAGCCTCTACTTCCCAGAATTGATAAGAAGATCAATTTAGCTATTTATTGAAAAGCACGTGGCACTGTGCTTGGCACATAGTAAGCACTACATAAATTTTAACTATTATTATTGTTACTGTCTACATTTTCCCATAACTCATCCATGGTGAGCCAATACTCTGGAGACTTTCTTCTTGGGCTTTTGATATTACATGGATGATAGTGTATCACAATGTCTATATATCTGTTACTCCTTGCCCTCAGTACATTAATTCTGTATCTTCTTTACCATTTACAAAACTTAATAGCTTTTTGCCATGCTATGTCTACAAACAATGCTATACTTTCCCTAGTTCCACTATAAATTTCTCCTTTTCCTTTACTAGAGGCTAAAATTTTGATTCTTCAGATGTTCTGTCATAGTATGTTGTTAGAAGAGTGTTGATGTTATAAAGGTTTTTTTTTTATTCTAAGGAACAGTTGACATCACAGAAATGCTAAACAGTTTCTGATATGCCCTCTAAGCTATTCTCTTTTTCCTTGTTAATGATGGACCCCATTCATGATGCATTTGTTATGTCTCTCCAAGATGATGGATCCAAAGTGATAATAAATAGTTTTCCACTGATGGATCAGGTATGAAGACTCAGAACTTCAGTTAGATGTTTTACAAAATAACATTCACTATGTTATCCATAAATTCACCATTCCATCAGCACAATTACTAATTTGTTGGGTGTGAAACTAGTACTGGAAGACTGAATCAGTTCAATTCTGAGAAGTTACACAGGTCAAGTGAAAAATTTATAAGAGGGGACTTGGTGAATAAAGATTCCTTTTTGGATGAAGGCCAAAAAGCAACAATATGTCTTCAGATATTGGGATCTAGACTTGAATAATTTGTTAATGATTTTCTAGGACTAGTCATATTTCTGCTTATTCCTCTTGCCCTTGTGTATTATTTTTTATTTTTTTATCTTAGTCAACCTCATAAATATGTCCATAAAATGCACCCCCTTTGCCCTGAAGTATGTGCAGATGGAAGATGGTAGGTAAGAAATTGATAGGTGTTAAGATTGGAAAGTCACATGTAGTAGATATAATAGAGGAAAGTATGATAGGTAATTGGTGCTTAGGTAATATGAAAGACTACAAATCATTGCACCTAAGAAGCCAAAACACCTAAGAAGAGTTTGTAGGCTTTGATGATTCACATGATGTTCAGTGATGAGGTTGGATAATATAAAGTAAACTTATGGTAGTATGAAAGAGTATAAAGATGAACTTTGGGAACAGAAGGTCAGTTTCCTGAGCCAGTATTAAGTAGAAAATGTGTTATACTGGTAAACTAATTAAAGATCAAAACCAATATTTCTTTAATACTTCTTGGCTCAGTTCTGGATTATAGCCCTGTCATTCCAGAATAAACATAGCTGAGTTCAGAAAGTCATCACTAAAAGGTTGGCAACCAGGTGATGAAGTTGTTATGTTGCCAACTTATTACAATTATCTACTAAGATTGTAATCCCAGTCACTAGGGTGCCACATAAAAATGAATCACCAATGAAGACAAAGAGCTTTTTATGTAAAGCAGTGTAATTAAAAAATGCCTCTATCTGTCTATCTATCTATCTATCTATCTATCTATCTATCTATCTATCTACCATTTATCTATCTAGTTTTATGCTGATGTTGCCATGAAAGTAGTCCTGGGCTCTCAAAAGTTTTTCCAGGAAAATGAAGCACTGACAGATCCATCATGGAAAAGGGACATGACTTTGAAGAAGAACCTAATTATATCTCTCATAGAAAGACCAGACTAAATGAATTTGAAATAGATCAGTAATGGAAGGTCAAAATCACAGGTAATATTTTTTTCATGCTAGAAGAAACTAAAAGAAAATTGTTAATGTATAGAAAATTACAAGATATTGAGGTTGAAAGCCTTAGAGATGATCTAGTTCAAACTCCACATTTTATAAATTTTATAAATGAGAAAATTAAAACTAAAAAATGTTAAGAGACTTATTAAATGTCCCTAAACAACTGAATCTCTTACATACATACATACATGCATACATAGACTATAAATGTGTGCATATATGCATATTTATGAGTATACGTAGATACATAAATATTTTAACATATAAATATATTTAAAATACAGCATACTCAGATAAGAGAGTATGTATGGATTTTCAAACAGAGGAGAGTGGTGTACAGTGTGTAAGCAGTATGGGAAATATTTTGAGAATTGCTATTTTTGTTTTTCTCTCACACATCACCAAGTAGACTATATACATAAAACTTTTTGTGCTTTAGAATAGACCTGAAGTCTTAAACTCAAACCACCATGTATCACATTTGATAAAAGATCAGTCTTAAAGTGTGCCTCTGATGCATAATGACTATTTGACCACAACCAAGTCACATAATTAGTACCTTTTTCACTACGTGCCACATTGCAACTAAATAAAAAAATCATTTTATATGAAGAGTGAAAAACATTAAATATCAGCACTATATGAGATTACATTCTCATCTGTATCAATTGTAGAAAGTCCATGAGTAAGTTTTTTATTGATCTGATTTTACTTGAACATATCAGAAGTCCTAGAAATATGTTTCATTGAACAATCTTAAGATTATCAAGTACAAAATCACTTAGATACTATTCTAATATAGGCATTCTTGATATTTAACCTGTGGAAGAATTGTAACCTAAAATTATGATTAACTTAGAGATGGTAATGTTTCACTTGATATGATATTTTAGTAAAATGTACCAAGTAAATGTAATAAACAATATTAATTAAACACTATTCATCACTTAGCACATAAACATAAGTTAAAAGGAAGGTGGATGAAACAACCCAGCAACACAATTAAAAGTGCCTAGTTTGAAAGTAGTTGAAAAATTGACTGATGAGTGCAGCATAATCTCTCTAAAATATTGCAAGATATCTGTTTTTCATCAGACATTTCCCAAGAGTAATGTTGTTAAACTAGGATGTTTTCCAGAAGAAACTTGGTCCTAGGAAGACAGAAGACAGATTTCATGCAATCAGATAAGCAAACAAGCAAGCAAAACCACAGGGAACTGAAGGAAGTGGACAGGGAAAAGTTATTTTAAAATTTTTGCTGCCATTGAAGCTGTAATCATCTGCCTTCAGCTTTTTCCCTCTATCTTCTGTGATCACATTTTTTTTCACTATTCTTAGAATAACAGTCGGAAATAAGAGGAAGTCCAAAAGTATCTAGTACAAATCATTCATTTTAAAGATGAAGAACTGAGGCCCAGAGAGTCTAAATGAAGGTGGCATACTTATTACATGATTACATGGGATATGTGGGATTCAAACTCAAATCTTCTCACTTTAAATTCATCAAACTTTCCATTGTACTATATTTTTTCCCTCTTCTTGAGCTGTGTTTATCCTGGTACAATCTCCTACTTCTTATCTATACCACTCCTTCCTTTAGCCCTTTGACTTAGTCCCAGTTCACTGACCTCCAACTTTGCAATTCTACTGAAAATATATAAATATATCCCTTAGGTATATTTCCAAATGTATTCTCTTACATATAACTATATTTGAGCTTTCTTATATACATATTCAGCAATATATGTATATGTGTATAATATATATGTATATACATGCATATGATACACACAGACATATACACACATATGCATACATACCTATTCGTGTATTTTTACATATGCGTATAGATGCCACTCCTATTGATAAGAGTAAAAATGCAAATAAAAAATACAAATATGCACATACGTGTGTATATATGTATATATACACATATATGGAGAAATGAAATTTACATATATATCATATGCATATATACATATCCATACATACAGTCATGTATGTATATACCTTTTTTATACCTTATGACTAAGCACAAGGAAACTTAGATTTTTGAATTTGAAAGAAGTTTAGAGTCATGTAGTGCAAACCCATAATATTTTTCGACATGATCCAAATTCACTTAACTTCCTCTTCACTGTTTTTAACAGGTTCATGAATGTGTAGGTTTAATGCTTGAGGGACTTCGGAAGTAATCAATCCCCAGTCAGTCCTGAGTGCAAGGTTGGGGGGTATGAACAATAGGGAGCTGAAGTGACTTATTTGACCCACGGTCACACAAATGAACAAGCAGAAGAGATGTGAGATCATAAATCTCACAATTTAAACTTTATTTTTCAATGTTGACCTCTCCAAGAGTTTAAAAAGTGCCCCTTTTGTTAGTATTAAGACTGGAGTACACACGCCAGCAGATTCATTGAACAAGAGACTTAATTTGGTGAATGTAGTTTCTTAAGAATGAACATTTGATAATATAAAATGTGCTATATATTCTAAATATAGCTCAACTTACTTAAACTCAAGGTTCATTTTATGAAACAGTAAATCCTTTTTGAAAAAAAGTTACTTAACATTAAAAAATTTTCAGGCTCTGCCAATTGAAATTCAAAATATCTATCTCAGAAATGAAAATTAATATTCTCACTTCAAGCCTACATATGTTACAGGAAAATGCAGAAATCTAGAATTACTAAATCAGATAAATTAGCCAACTATTTTCACTTACAAGTGATTCTCTTATTTTCATAAATAAGGATCATTTAAACAATGGACAAAACTCAAAGAAAACTATGAAATTTTACTTGAGTACTGTTCTTAAAGAAGAAATTTTAAAATGCAGCAGGAAACTTGGAAAACTTTAGTTGAGAAAAGGTCTATAAAAATTAAAAAAAAAAAACATTGTCTTATAAAATCATTTCTTTGGAGTACTTTCTTCTCTCATTAAATGTATTAATAAATGTGAGGAATAACTTCATATGAGATAGCAGTAACTTTGCCTCCAGAAGATCTTTCCAAAAATGAACACATAGGCTGAAGAAAGAAAGGGCCTTGGTCAGAGGCACAGCTTGTTTTTTTCATTCATTTCACCAAATTAATTGAGTGTCACCTTGGAAAGAAGAGAGAGCTTGTCCTCAAGAGGGAAGACAGGAACATAAAACTTTGCTCTTTTTTCATAATATCAAAGGGAATTGCTAACCAGAAAATAATCGATTTTCCCAAATTATATGAAGAAAGGAAAATGAGTGTGGTATAGTATAATGAAGAGAGTGCCAGATTTAGGGAGAGGATGGTATCAAAAGACCTCGCAGTTTGGTTCACAGTAAAGTTGATGGCATTTGAAATCAGAGGATCTGGACTGAAATTTCAGTTCCATCTTTTACTACCTGTGTCACTTTGGGACAGTCAGTATATTTCTCGAGACCCCATTTTCCACAATCATATAATTAGGGGGGCTGAATTAGATGACATCTAAGGTCCCTTCCAGCACAAAAATTATGTTCTATTGATCTTATAAACAGAAAAGGGAAATTGAGTGAAGTGGGCTGAGAGGAAAAAAGGAAAAAGAGTTAACTAAGGATCATCACTTTCAAATGCTTTTGGCTTAACCAACCTGAAAATCTATGAATGTTTCAAGAGTAAAACTAGGGACCTTGTGAATAATTCACACAGATTCTTTTCTGCTACTTTCTTTCTCAATTAGGAACACCTTTTCAAGGCAGACATTCAGTTTCTAGCAGCAAATGAAATGTTAAACCATGGCAATGGGTCTTTTGAAACCAAAAGAAAAGACTGTCACTCCCAAACTACCAGCTATTTTCTTTTGAATACAAACATACTATTTCAAGTAATTCATTTAGCTTTTTCTAAAGGCACCTTGTATAACCTTGCAAGTGGAGATTTGTAATGTGGCAGGCTGTTATCAGACAGCTAACATATTCTGCCTCAGCTCGATCTAAAACAACATTATTCTGAAGGTCTATGCATTTAGAAACCCTATTGGGAAAGGCCTCTTAAGATCAGTTTCATGTCCACTTATCCACTTCCCTCTTTCAATTTTCTCAGGAGGATAAGGCAGGAATAGTGTTATTTACCTTCTAGAAAGAAAGTCATCTCTCACTTCCTTCAAACACACACACACACACATTCACACACACACACACACACACATGCAGCACACACACATAGATTCACACCTTGAAATAACCATCAGGTTTCCCAGATAACTCATCTGTTTTAGTCTTGATTTCACTAAAGTGAGAGGGAAATAAAATAAACTGGATAAGTGGATATACTATCTTTTTTTCTAATTTCACTGAGCAAAGTTTCATTAAATTTGTGCATAATCTTGATTTTATATATATATATATATATATATATATATATATATCTTTTTCTAATAATAATTTCAATCCAACAGTGGATGGAAAGACTACCTTAACTTACTTCATCAGAAGGTCTTTGAAAATTACTGTAAATTTATATGAGCTGATGCAGAATTATGACTGTAGAACCTAACTATATACATAGTGGTTAAGACAACATAAATGGAAAAATAATAGTAAAGTAATTGAAACTAAATGCTTCAAAAGTCATAATACTCGAAATTGCTCCCAAATAAGAGGGAAGAGAAGACATTTCCACAACATTTTCTTTTTTTTTTTTTGCAGAATATACCAAGAACATGGCATATGATGTCAGGTTTTCTCAATATTTTGATTACTTTTAATGAATCACTCTTTTTGCCCTCTAATTCTTTATTATAAAACAAGACAGAGAGCGACAGACAGGCAGACAGATAGATGATATAAAGCTGAAATATTGAAATAAAATATATTTTTAAAAGTTACATTGGCAGAAAAACCGAACATCTCTACCCTAATATAATGAAGATGCCTCTTTGAAAAAACAATGAATCTAGCTGAAAGTAAAGACACAAGACTCCCATTGATAGAGATATGAAGAGGTATTCACTTAAGGCCAGAAGTAGGTTAAGGAATAGGACTTCTGGCAGCAGAAAAGAGAATTGGTTATGTTATTCAGACAGAGCGATCCTTGGCAATCAAAACTGTGCTACAGAGAAAAGACTGAGAACTCATTTGAGCCAGCCACTTCTCAGAGATGAACCTTAGGAGAAGATGCATGAGGATTTTGTGGAAACAGAAAGGAATTTTGGGACATGCAGTAACACATGTACTGTGTTGAGCAAATTTCCTGCATGTGAGTCTCACTACTATTGTATTCTAAGTTTGTACTCACTCTTCTCATGAATGCTGTAAGTGTTTGTGAGAGAATACAAACCAGGTTAATAGGTGGGAATATTTGGTAATTACTCTTATTATGTATTGCTTTAGTAGACACATTTGTTAAGAACATATGTTGTCTACTGAAGTACTGCTAAGGAGAAGGAGAGGTCTTGTGACATATCCATCCTTTGTGAAGCATGGCACATTGTGAATCTTTAGATGATGGCCACCCTTTGGGACCAAGTTACCAAGTGTGAATTTAAGTATAGTTTGGGAGTGTAACCCAGAGAGGGGTATTACAGGTACATAAAGTCTTTCTACAGAACCTGACAAAATTTGTGTTTCTGTAGCAAAATCATCAAGAATTCTGGGTCATGTCCATGCTATGATTGGGCATCAGAGCACAAAGAATTGTCAGATCCAAAAATTTAGAAAGTTGGAGGTATTTTTGGAGTAATAATTCTCTTCTCCAGTGGAAAGGGTACTATTATAAACTGGAATACCACCTTTAGCCTTCTACAAGTATTTCCTGTTGCCATATAATCATCATTAGTAGATAAAATGGCCTCACAGAATAAATTTATTCTTTAGACTCTCCTGCAATGGCAAATGAATTGTATGATAAAATTCTGAACAAATTCAATTATTATACACATGACATATGATAAATCACTGTAAAAATGCTTTGTATGGGGGGAGGTATGAATGTATATTGATGCATAGATTAGGAAAGAAAGAGGACCTATAAGATATAATAGTAAAAATGGAATTTATGTTTCCCTTTCATAAAGTAGTGGAAGATATAATTTAATAGCTTATAGTTTATGCTAATGCTTAAAATATAAATATTTATTAAATGCTTTCTATGTGTCATACACTGGCCTGTGCCCAAGGGATGAAGATACAAAGATAAGACAGTGTCTTCATTCAAGAACCTTATAGTCTATAAAGAGGATACATTGTTAGATGTATAAATTTAGAGTGTGCACAAAGTAAGTAAAGAAGTGATTTTGAAGGAAGAGACAATATAGACAAGTATAATAAGGAAAGTCTTCTTGTATGAAGGGGTTAGGATTACATGGAACAGAGGTGAGGAGGGAAGGAATTTCAGGCATAACTATGCAAAATCAGAGTAGTAAAAACAAGAAGATCATGTACAGAAAAAAAAGCATTTAGCTTAACTGAAATATAAAATAAATTGGAAGTACTAATGTGTAAGTAGATGATAATGTGCAACCCCACTATAATCAGTCCATGAAAGACTTTGGATAGTCCCTCAAAGGGTGACATGATCAGATCTGCACTTTGGGAAAAAATGAGTTTGAGATGAACAATGGATTAAAGAAGAGAGATACCAGACAGATGGAGAACAATTAAAAAGCACTGCAATAATCCAGGTGAGATTAAGGAGAGTTTGTCCTAGGATCATCGTAATGTGAGTTGAGAGAAGGGAAAGGATGAGGGAGATGTTGTAGATTTAGTATCAACAAGATTAACAAATGATTGAATAAGAGGAGAGAAATGAAAGTGTAGACAAAAGTATGATTCCATGGTTATCCTAGGAGAATAGGAGAATTATAATATCTTCTATGGAATTAGGACAATTAGAAGGAAAAAAAATAATAATTCTACTTTTCATATGTTGAATTTGAACTAAGGGTGGAACTTCCAGGCAAAAAATGTTCATAAACTAGTTGAGGATATGGAATTTGAGCTGAAGAAATAGAAAAAGACTAGTTATATGGTTCTGGGAATTGTCTGTATCATAGATGAGAGCTGAACTATGTGACAGTTCTCAGATATTTCACAACCCTAATATTTTTTCTTGCTGAACACTATATTATCCTTTCTGTATCAGTAAGCACCCCAACAGGGAAGCCTGCTACTACAAGTTCTTAGATCTGCATTCATAAAAGGCAAGGCAACTTTTGAGGGGTTAACAATCACTTTAATCAAGCCCATGCATTATCCATTTAATTAAGCACATAAATCTTTCACCTAGTTCAGGGGAGTAAGCACCCTGAACTTCAATGAAAATACCGAGAAATCAAAGATCAACAGACATGGCTTCCCCGGCCTGACCATCAACAGACAAGTCCAACTGTCTGACCATTACCAGAGAAAGAAGCACCAACTTCTGGGTTTTCAAAGTCAGGGAGTTCCTTAGCAACTTCCTAGAGTCCTTGTCTGGCCAAACAAACACTTCCAGTCAGGAAGCCTCAAAGTAAAACCTCATCCTCATAGTATTTATACACTTTTCAGAGCTAGAGGCCATAACTTTCTGACCCAATGCCTTGGTAGAAAAAAGAAAAGGTCCTTGGGATTCTCCTACAAAACAAATCCCCTAATCAAGCTCCCCTCAATGGGAAAGCTCATCAATGAATGGAAAATATCTTCTTAAATCACATTATTCAATAAGAGGTGCTTTCAGTGAAACAAAAACAGCAAAAGATCCTAATTTGATTGCCATCAAATTCCACCCTTCCAGGAAACTTGGCCTTGCAATCTAAATGGCCATGGATCCTGGAACAAATAGGCACTAACATTTCTTAAGTAAATGCAACATAATTCACATTTGCAGAATATATATCAACTTATTACCAGGGTGACCAAATGGCTTTAAACAAACTCAAAGGTATATGTATAAGGTAATATCATTCTTTGAGGAAAGAGCAACCGACTCCTCCTTCCTCAATCCCAAACAATGTGGCAGCCAATAACTAAATGAAGAAGAATAATATCAGAAGATTGAAAGATCCTCTAGAAATTCTCTAGTCTACTCCTCTTCATCCAGGAAAACCTGGATAAAACAATTCCATACTTTTTTTTTGACTTTTCAGTGTCTCCTCCCCTTTCTGGAAGGGAAGAGGGGAGGTACAGTGGGTAAATATGTGATTTTATTCATTTGAGTAATATATTATAGAAACTCCTTCCGTAGATGTGAATGAGCCACTGATATCAAGTTTATATCCTTCATGAATTAATTGTTGCCTTAACTTTTCTTAATATATGTAATATGCTTAATGTATTTCAGAGGCAGGATTTGACCATAGACTGATTCAAAATTTGGCCCTTAATCCACCTCTGCCTTTCTAAGGACTCTAAATCTTCTCAGTAATATTGCAGGATCGTATAATCTTAACTCAAGAAATTGTTCAATCTATCTAATTTAGATATCTCACATGGTCATTGAAGGTTCTACTTTCTTCTGTTCCAAAAACAAAAAGGAAATTAAAACCATGAAAATTACACATTCAAATCCCATATGCTGAATTAATTTTCACATGAAGTTCAAACTTACAGGCTGTATCTACAATCTCCCAAGACAGTTTTCTTTTCAGATTTCAGCATGAGTCATCTCTAGATGAGTATGGAATCTTCTTTTCCTTTATTAGTGTCAACATGATTGGTACATATTCACTTACAAGTAGATAGTAGTTTGACACTTGCACTTTAGGGGTAAGTGAAAAGTTGCCAGTCACTTACACCCTCAGGCAACTTCAGAAACATCACAACAAGGTTCTGTATTGTGACGCTACAGACAACAAATACAGCTCTGAAGATAAAGATAGGTTATTCTTCAGATGCAGATGTAGGCTAAAGTCAATTAGCTGGATTGAGACTATTTTTGTTCTGGGTAACCTTATCAATTCTGTCTCTGAAAAGCCTTTTTTTCTTATTGAACAGATGCAAAAACAATTGTAAAACCACAAGGTTTACTCTTGGTAATTATGTGGTTAGAATGGTCTCAAAAGAAACAAAGGTAAAGTTACTACCTCCTACTTTTCATGTGAGGTAAACACTGCTTTGCTACATAAAGTTATTAGGTTGTTCAGAAAAAGAAAGTGCAGAATGGAACACAGAGTAATTTTGTTACTAATTTGTCAAATAAGCACCAGGAATACCTGTATTCAAATAGAACTAAAGTTAATTAACATTTGATTTTCAGTGTATTTCTTTAGACTTATATAATCACACACACACACACACACACACACACATATATATATATATATACAAACACTATATATACTTAATTATATGTGTGTCCATATAGATACACATATATCTATCTCTATTTACAGAGATATATGCAGACACACACACACACACACACACACACACACACACACATATCTTTACTTTTCCTGAAACAAACAAGCATTTCTTAAAAAAACAAAACAAAAAAAACTTCTCCAAGAAGTTGTTATGCAATCATTTTTCATTCGTTGAAATGTTTTTTGTTTTGTTAATGATTGATACATTCATAATAAAGAAAAGAAAAATTAATTTTAAAAATCCCACTTCCTATCTCTAATGAGATGAAATAATTATTTATTTCCATTGTGTTTAAAGTTGGTAACTGATAGATCATGCTTGTTTGCTTCAGCAATGACCAATCCCTGTAGGAAGGTTAGTGCTAATGATGAGTACTTGAATTGGTTTGCATACAAACAGCATAATCACAAGTATACTGCTGTAAGTACTTTTGTGCACCTGGATAGTCCACCAACAGCCATTCTGAAAGGAGAATTCTGCCTGAGATTGCAGGCTGAGTAAATGCATATCCCCAAGTGGAAAACAAACAAACAAAAATATTCTAGTTCACACTTTCTAAGTCTTTCATGTACGTATTCAGAACTGAAGAGGCCTTTTCTACTGCCCCCAAATACAACAGGTCAAGAGAAAGAGCAATCGTGTTTCTTCTTCCTAATTATGAATTTCATACTACCCCTGTATCCCTATCACCCAGTAACTTGTCTGCTTTGAGCTTCATGCCATCTGACATCACCAAGTCCATTATCCTTGTTTTATTCACATATCATCTTCCAGGTAAGTCCCTAGTCCACAATCTTCTGATTCTCCATAGGTCCTGCCATTCAGCTTGGGGACTTTACTATACCCTTGATATCCCTTCAGAAAACTCACCTTCTAGTTCATCAGCTCCCATGACTTATATTTTGACTCCACATGCTCCACCCACGTGGCTGGTCACTGCTTAGATCCTACAATCCCATGTTACTATGCTTTTGCCATGTTCTTAAACTTCACAATTTTCTATTAAAACAAATTCCTAAAACTTATGTCCATACTTTCTATCTGTACATCACTATACACTTTGATATCCTCTTACAAAACTCACCTCCCAGTTCATCAACTCCACTGACTTACATCTACTTTGGCCACCCATATTCATGGTTACAGCTTAGGCTAATATCACACATTACTGGGCTAGGTCCATGACACTTAATCTCACCATAACTTTGTTTCCTTCTAACATTCCCCCTTCTTCTAATAACCTCAATTTTTGCCTCAGTTTTCTCTACTTACAGTTTTGATCCTATAGTTAGTAAATTCAACTGAACATTGTCCTCTACTTTTAAACACCTTCCCCCTTGTCCTATTGCTAGTCACATCATTCCAAACTCCAAAAGAGGTTGTGAGTTCTTCACTCGTATTCTTTTTCTGTCAAATGTTGCTGGAGAAATCCATAACCATGACAACTGGGTTAACTCGAAATTAATATTATCTAATCTCAACTGGACCCTCATTGGTGCATGCAAACTAGTTATTCTTCCCTGATTGATTCTTTACCATATGTCTCGCAGTAACTGCTTTAAACCTTCTCTCTTCAGTCCTGCACTACCTGCTTCCCCATCTCTCTTAGCTGACAGTCTCATCTTCTACTGTGCTGATAAAATAGAGATACCTGTGATTAATTCTAATTTCTTCCTTACTTCACCCCTGAAACCTTAGAGCATCATTTTATATTTTCTCTAATGTTATTCAAATCTTTGAAAAGACATAGCCTTTCTCCTTTCCTAGGTCAACTCCTTTACTACTAGCGCTCTTAAAATCATCCTATATTTTGTCTTTATTCATCTTTCTATTCTTCCCCTTCTTCCCTTCTATTTTTCTCATCTTCATTTATTCCAAGTTCATTGGTCATTGCCCGTTCCCTGTTTCCTATGGACACAGGTCTTCCTCATCATGGGCAATAACTAGATATGACATTGTCTTTTCCTAAAGCAATATTCTATATCTCTATATATTCATAACAAAGCTCCTGGAATTGTCTTTGATTGTAGAATCCATTTCAAATCTCACAACTCATATTTCAAACCTTTTTAAAATAGCTTCCAACACTATCACTACACTGAAACTATTCTTTTCAAATTCTTCAGTGTGGAACTAAATGTAAAGTAACTATAAAAGGGAGAAAAAATATAGTTCTCTTGGATTTTGAGATGGATTCTATAAAAAAACAAAAATTTAAAGTTGCCCTCATTATGCAAAAATTTTAAAAAATTGTGCTTTCCTACCTACTAAATTCAATGCCCTTTATATCTCTACTTATTCTTCTTTAATTCTCCTTTACTTTTGATACTAGTAAACACCTAACCCCGCCTTCTTCAGAATATACCATCTCCTTTTGACTTCTATTATGGTATTAAATTGTTTTTTTCTCTTACCTAAATGACCTCTCTTCATCAGTATACTTGGATGTATCATTTTAGAACTTCCACCTACTAAACGTGAGTTCTTTTCAGGGTTTCATTTTGTGCCCTCTGCTCTTCTCTCTATGTATTTTCAGTAATCTGATTGGCTCCCATGAGGTCAAATATAATTTATATGAAGATGATAATATATAGAGAATACATGAGAATATAGAGAATACATCTATATATCTAGCACTGATCTTCCTTCTACTTTCAAGTCTTACATCAACAATTACTGACTGACCATCTCCAACCATATGTCCCACTTTGAGTCTCAAATTCAATATACTCAAAATGGAACTCATTATTTTCCCTTCTAAACTCACTATTCCTCTACATTTCTCCTTTTCTATTGAGGTAGTTACCATCAGTTGCCTTCAAAATGGAACTCATAATATCCCACAAACTCAATCATTCTCCAAACTTTTCATTTCTGTTGAGGTGGTAATTATCTATCATTCAGCTATACAACTGCAAAGTCATCACTGAATCCACTGTCCCTCACCTCTTATGTCCACTGAATTGCTAAATTATGCTGCCTTTACCATCTTTTGATTCCATCTTCTTTTTTCTAACCCCTAAACCCTCATTACTTCTGCCTATATTAATGGAAGTCTTCTCTATTTCCCCTGATTATCATTTCTTCATTAGTTCTCCCTTAATTGAACGTTGTCTTACTTGCTAAATCAGTCTTCTTAAGGCACTGGTCTAATCATATTATTGCATATCTCAAAAAAACTTCAGTGGTTCCATCTTAGCTCCAGGATGAAAAAACTACCTAGTATTTACAAGCCTTTACACTCTGGCCCTTATTTACCTTTCCATACTTATATGAGGTTACTCTCTATTCATTCTATGTTCCAGAAAAACTAACATTATCTTTTCCTCAAACTTGACATTCCATTTTTCTTTGTCTTCATATAGGACACTAAATATGTTTGAATGTACTACCATCAAATTATCACAAAAAAAACCTCTTACATTCTTAGAACCTCAGCTTTCTTGTTAGTTCCAACTCAAAGTATTCCGATTCCTCTCAGAGGTTAATTCTGTCTCTCTCTGTCCCTATCTGTCTTCTTCAGTCTCTGTCTCTGTCCCTTCCCTCCTTATATTGTTTTTATGCTGTCTCTCTGTCCACATTATAGAAGTCAAATTCTTGATGTCAGGGACTCTTTCATTTTTATCTTTATATCCCTTGCTCACAGAGGTCACTTCTGTTTTTCCTTTGTTCCCAAAAAGCACAATGACATAAGAGAGGTAACACCATGACATGCAAGTGAATTGGATTTAAGATGGGGAGAGTTGGGCAAAGTCACCAACCTCACTTTCCCTTTGGGATCCAGCTGGGTCCAGTGGCCAAATATGGATCAGGATGACTGGAAATGGCCAGGATTGGCCACTGCAGGAGACCTTGGCCTTTTCACCTCAGGTCTTGAAAAGATCTCAGTTTGAGTGAGGCAGCACCTATTCAGTGATTAACACTTAGTAAGAGATGAGGCAAGAATGGCCTCTTAAAAAAAAAAAAACAGTTCTGGGAGGGGAAGATCCTCAAACTTTCTGGTCAAAACAGAAACAGTTGCTATTTGCATTCATTTAGAGCCAATCTGGACTCAAACAATGACCAAGTAGGGTTTGACCTGCAATTTACAGTTGGGCAATCAAAGATAAATCAGAGGGATTTGGGGTTAAGGCTGGTGTTTAAAAGAAAAATACAACAAAATAAAATTCTTAAATATTAAAATTTGCATTCCCTTTGGGCAGAGCACAGATAAGGTTGTGATATCCTATGGAGAGAAAGAAAAAGAAAGACAGAAGTGGAGAGAAAGAGAGAGAGAGACAGAGAGATAGAGATAGAGAGAGAGAGAGAGAGAGAGAGAGAGAGAGAGAGACAGACAGAGACAGAGACAGAGACAGAGAGACAGAGACAGAGAGAGACAGAGAGAAACAGAGAGAGACAGGGGGAGAAGGAAGGAAGGGATGTGCAAAGTCACCAGCCTCAATGACCCAAGATGCAGTGAGGGACCTTGGTCTTTTCAAGCTAAGGTCTTAAACAGGTCTCAGTTTGACTGAGACCCTTTATATCCCTATCTCTTGGACAATGCCTTGAACACAGTAGTCACTAACTCAATGTCCTCTTGTTTGTTTTTTTAATTTACTTGCTCTGCTTTCTGCTTTGAAAGCAAATGACTTTCCACTACTAACTTCTCAGTGTCTACGAGTACTGAAGGGCACCTGTCATTGACAATGAAGAATTTACTGTAAAATTCAACTCTTGCTTCTGATTTAATATTGCTACAGAAAACAGAGTACTCTCAGTATTGCCTTTATCTCTTCCTACTTCCAGTTTAGTTACTCCAAATTTCCAAAAACTCCCTATTACTGACAACACTCATTTTACCCCATCAAAAAATACTAACTTTGGAATACAATCCCTATGCTATAAACTCCCCAAAAGTTTTGAAAATGTCCAATTAGACATTTGGCTGCCCCTAAACTACCACTTAACATATGCCATTTCATCTATAATATAACTAATATTTTGCATGTAATTCTTGCACACCCAAACCCACCAAGTCTTCTGCTCTCTCCTACATCCCTTCACTGTTGCCCTGCTGTTCTCAATATTAAAACTCCTAGATATCAGAGTAAAGTCCTATCTGCCACTCAAGCCAAGCATTGTCTTAGAATTCCTGACAATAATTCCTACCTTATAATTGAAGTATATTTTCAATTTCCAGCTTGCCTGGATTGTAATCTTCTTGAGGACAGGGATTACATCATTTCTAATATTACACCTTATAACTCACTATCTCTCAGAACTCCATTTGTTCCAAGACTTTGAACTGTGAAGTTTCACGTTCCAGTAAGGGGTAAAGTGATGTGGCAGAAATAATATTAAACTTGTAGTCAGATTACCTAGATTCGTATCCTAAATTTGTTGCTTCTTTCTTGTGTTACCTCAGGAACTTTCCCTGATCTCAGTTTCCCCATATGAACAATTAAAGAGTTGAATTAGATGATGTACCATACACCTTCCAAATCTAAATCTATAATTCTCTGATCCATGACCTCTTATTTCTTGACTATTCCCACTAATTTATACTAAACATACACTTCACCTTTATTTTATTTTCAGTCACTTTACATACACTTCTAACACAGAATAAACAACTTGCTACCACATTCTGCATAAATACTGAAACATTTTATTTTCCCCTGATGCCACCAATTGTCTACTTCCTAATATGTAAAGCCTATAACTTACTTCACTAAGAAGATTGAGTCCATTCAAAATGTGCTGTCAACTCCCCTCAGCTCTCTCTCCATCTCTCTCTTTCGTACAAGTCAATGTTTAGTTTGTCAGTATTCATTGCACCCATTTCTTCACCATTAACATTTTGCTATTTACATGCCTCTGTTTTTTCTGTGCTCCAACAAAATATGATTATACCCAAACATATCCTGTGATTTCTTGTCCTGTTGCCTTTGCTTATGCTTTTCCTTGTCCCTTGAATGGTTTCCCCTAATTGCCTCTCTTTCTCTTTTGGATTCCAAAGCATTCATAAGATTTTAATACTAGAAAGGAACTTAGGACCCACTCCAACTCTGCATTTTGTAGATAACAAAATTGAATCAAAAGAAGACTAAATGCCTCGGCCAAGATCGTATAGTCAGTAAATATCATGATCAAGAATAAAGCTCTGGAACTTTTGCTCTGTTCCAGCAACCTTTTCATTGCACCATATGGATTCAAATGTCCCCTCAATGAAATAGTCCCTCATATTCCCTGTTACTATTCCCTGTTACTAATAATCTTTCTCCTCATATTTCATAGGGACTTTGTTCTGTCCTTCTCTAATACACTTTTATTTCTAAAATACTTTTAATTTAACCAATCTTATATTTATATGCATGTGGATAAGCTTATGATGTCTTTTTTCCCCTTATTGGCCCATAAGTTCAATGAGATAGGAGTGGTAACTTATTTAAGTATCATAACTCTTCCAGAACTTAGTACAATATGTTACCATCATTCAGTCTTTATTGTGCTTATTATATTGAAACTTTTAATTTTTATTTTCCACTTTAAAGAATACCTGAATCTTTATATGTCCAGCATCTAGCAGTCTCAACATTTACTAATTTGAAATACAGCTCCTCCTTGTCTATTTTTATTTTTTTTCTTATCAGTATAATTGTCTAGCCTTTGTAAATGTACAACTTTCCTACCTCCAGAGCCCAGTCACTGTCACTGCTCACTGTCACACAGGTATAAAGTGTCAAACTTGTCTCCTACCTTCATATACAGCATTCATTACATTACGCCATATTGTGAGGGAATTTGCTGTCCCTGTAGATCTCATCATTTTTACCACTCATTTCATATGCCAAATTCTCATCTTCAACAAAATTCAACAACCAGGTGGTAGGCGTTAAATGTCACACACTTATAAGGTACTATTAAAACTAAGACTGAAATAACATAGTTTTTGTCACCAAGAAGCTTACATGTAATGAAGGTATATAACATGTGCATGAATAAGTAAATACAAAGAATTGCAAAATTCTTTCAAGGAGAGAACATTAACAACTTTGGCATCAAGAAAGGCCTCATCAAGGAGGTGGCACCAGAATGTGTCATGAAGAAAACCAGTGATTCCAAGAAAAAAAGATGAAAAGGAAGTATATTCTAGATAAAAGGAATCATTTGTGCTAAGCATCATATTATTTATGCCCATGTATACAAGGATCTGCAATTGCTTTTGCACAGGACTTCTTTGATCTATTTATAGTCTCAGAGAACTCTCTGAGACTTTGAGAAGATGTGAGGTTTATCTTTGATTACACAAATAGCAAGTGTCAAATGTGGTACTTGAAAACAGGTCTTCTTAATTTCAAGTCCATTACTTTATCAACTAAACCTTTGTACATTTCCTTCATACAATATGGTTATCTCTCTATACCTGTTGAAATTTCTCACTGAGATAACAAGTGGATAGTCACTGTTTCACTAACACCCTTGGGAAAATATGAGGGAGACTCCTAGTATATTGAGAGGATACCTTAAGGTCAAATTTTGGGAGGCCATGGATAAGAGTTGTATAGTATAGATATGGATGTTTTGTTTTTTACATCATTAGATGGAAATTACAAATCAATGAAATTACAGATCCAATAGAGTCTTTGAATTTATTCCAGTCTTTACAACTAAACAACAAATACCTTAAGGGAAAGAACTATATTATACTTTCTTCTTTCTTTAGTATCTTGACAAGGTGCTTCCTTGCTCATAGAAGTCATAAATAACATCTAGTGCTGATAGTATACACAATTCATTTCAACTCCTTTCAACAAACATTGACTAATATGCTAAATCTGGAGATTCAAATACCAAAGCAGAACAGGGAAGAAGCTAATATTCTATTGAAATACACACTCATTCAAACTGGAAAAAAAATCCATTTTACCCTTGACTTTTAAGAGTATGTCCAAAAATATTATAAATATATACATACATATATAACATACATATATATATAAGAAACATAAATATCATATATATCCTAGCCTATTAAAATCATACATATTCATCAAGATCCAGCTCTCAGGTTACAGCTAACTATTCTATTTCAATACTCATGTAGCAATTAGTATTTCTTGCATTTATTTTTTTTGTTAAGACCTGTTATTTCACAAGTATATAAAACTTTCCCAGATAAGGAAATTGAAGAATCTTAACAAATGAGCAAAGTCAGTATTTGAGTAAGGCCAATTGGAGGGATGCTGTATTGTCAGTTTGCTATCCTCTCAGAATTATCTTCTAAAACAATGGATAAATAATCCACATATACCAACAAGAAGAAGTTTTTTAAGTCAAATGAGAATACTGTAATCCATCATTTCACTGAAGAAAATAAATAAAAAATCATTAAATTTTTCACAACTATATAAAATCAGTTCTAGATATTGACTAAATTTATAGAACTCTTAGGTCCCTCCAATAGTTTTCTGAGAATTCTCTCTGGTGTCAATATCCCAAGTAATATGAGGAAAATAATAGCAATTTTAAGTTCATGGATTAGCTTAACCCTATAAGAACAGCCATTATATGGCCATTGATTGCCATTACACAGTCATAAAATATATGAAACAACTACCTGAAAATGCTAGTTAGTTTCCATTACAAACTTTAAGCAACCATCTCCCACTACCCCCACCACCAGGACCTGGATGCAGGAAAAGCACTGTGAGAAACAAATCTTCTGTATCATTTTTATTGCTCTCACTGTTATGTCTGCCAGCAAGACAATGAAATAAACACTGAAGCTTGCTTTCCTGCCCACTGAAAATTTTTGTCAGTGCTTTTTTTCAATGAGAAGATAGAATTATTTTTATGTGCACCACTTTTACTAGCAACTTTGTCACACTCATGAATTGAAACTCTTCTGAAGAGAATTGAAACCATCTTTAAAATATTTGGCAGATGGTATTATATAGGATATTATGAGGCATATAGTGTGAAGTCTATATTAACATTCCCTACAGATGCCAAAGATAGCTCACTTTAGTCCTTTGCAATATCCATTTACGTTTGTCCCTAGGTAAACTCAGTGTATACCACGAAGTCATTCATTCATTTTGCATATATGTATACACAATGTATATGTCATATACATCGACAGAAAGTTGAGAAACCCAAAAGAAATCATATTCTACTCATTTCCTCTACAATATGAATTCAAATCGGGCTTCACTCTTTTGTTTCTTTCTTTAGGCAATTTTTCCCAATGCTCCCCCCCCCCCCCAACTCTTTTGGAAAAGCAGTGGATGCCTCCCCCTGCTGGAAAAATATTAAATTACATGTTGAAATAGGATGTGTCCCCAATAGAAGATTCCTAATAAAGTACATTAAGTATTTTGATTGTCTTACCAGGCACAGTAGAGCTATCAGCTATCTTTAGTGTTTCTTTTACAAACTATCAAACTCAACTGATTTTTTAAACTGCTTATTAATCATAAAATCCATTGTTCCAAAGAGAACTCTTAATTAGTGTACCAGATTAAAACAGAATTTACAGACTAAAGAAAATAATAACAACAAATGGACAAGATAGGGACAGATAAGCCAATTCTATATTTCAAAGTGTACTCCATTTCAGGGGTATGATTATGAGTTTTTTCATCACTTTATTTGTTGTCTTGAAAAAAATTCAAATTTCTTTAATGTTATTTTCTCATATTCTTAAATGAGTTTTTCTTATTTGTTCCTGATTTTTTTTTAAGGAGAGGAAAAGTGGACAAAAATAACTGACTTTTCAACTTTCATTTGTTCAGTCTTTCATTCAGTACCCAGAATTGTGGAAACTATGAATGCAGTCTTCCCTTTCCCAAATTCTCACAGATTAAGCTCTTCAGATAATTACTTAAATCATGAATACTGTTGCAAAATTATCTGTAACTATTTTCTTATATAACTAAACAATAAAGAAGGGAAATAGCTGCTTTTTTTTACTTTTGAAAGTACAAGTATTAATAAAACTTTCATCTATATATTTATAAAGTAAATAAGTGCATTGAAAGACCAGTCTTAATTGCGTATGAAATAGTAGCATGTATAGTTTTTCTATATGAACTATCCATACAAACAATATAATTATATTTTCATGTTTCACTAAAATACCCAACTTTTGACTTATTTTAGAGTGCACTAGCCCACAGCAGCCCAAGCGACATAACGGCGTTCTGACTAATTTGATAAGGAGGAAATAAATAATTGATGAACACTCCTCCCCACTGGAGTTTCTTTAAAAAATGTATTGATATCCACTAGTCCTAATTGCTGCTTTTATTTCAAAGTTACAGTTGAAGAGCATTATTTGAACCTGCATTTATCCATTTCTTTAATCCTAACAACATACAAGAGCCTTCCTTAAGGAAGAGTCCTTGTGCATCCCTAGGAATGTAATGTCTTTTACGTTAGAGGTTCACAAAAGAAAACGCATACTTTGTAAAACAGCTGTTCGATTGGCGAAAGCGTGTCTGGGTACATCTTGCCCAGCGCCTAATCATCACCCTTGAAATAGATTTACCAGTATGCCATCTTATGCTTTCCGACATGTAAATACATACGTACGGGTGGTCTCATCTGACTTACTTAGTAACACGACTTAGATAGGCTATGGTAAAGACTGTCTGATTGGCTTAAATGGCATCAGATCCCTTCCAAAAGGCTGCGGAAGCGCTAGTCGGTAGCGACAAGGTTCGTTAACGATCAGGCGTGGAACCCTAATGGGAATATAAATGACTTCCCGACTGATCATCTATCTATCTCCCTCATTCCCCAAGTGTCTTGTTGTGCAGACCGCCTTTCCACTTTCAGCTTCTTTCGCTGGCAATCCTTGAACCCATATCAGAATCCTCTTACCCATTATCCTGACAGGTCACAATCTCGGTAGCTTTTCTCTCATGGGTTGATTCTCAATTTAAAATGTAAACGCAGAGGAAGAAGAAGAGGGCGGGGAAACATCTGCAGGTTCCCAGGCTCTGACTCTTATCTTCCTAGGATGCTAGGTAAGCCACAGCTTGGGCGGCTAGGAGGAGACAGGTCTGCTTCCCCAACTTCACTTCCCTAACACACTAGCCAAGCACGAGCCGGCCAGTCAGTCGATGCCTACCCATCACGCGCCAGACCACAGTCTTACCTACCTTCGGCCAGGAGGCGCGTTGCATGCACGAAGGATGGATCCAAGCTATCTTTCTCTGCCATCAGCTCAGGCAGATATTTCTCCTGTTCCATAGCGGGCACTCCGGCGCGGCGGTCAGCGCGCAAAAGCTAAAAAGGCGCTGCTCAAATGGCAGTGGCGCCTGATGCCTCTCCCCTCCTCCTTCTCCCTTTCCTCCTCCTCCTCCTCGTCCTCCCGCTCCGCCGCCTCCTCCTCCACGGCCGCCGCCGCCGCTACTGCCACCGCAGCCGCCTCCTAGCCTTTGGCGCGGAACTGGTGGCAGGGGCTCTCAATGGCCCATGCAGCTGTCGGGCTGGCTGTACACTACCTTCTCCCGCCGCCGCCGCCGCTGCCCCGCGCAGACACAGACCCCTCTAGCTCTCCCCTCGCTCTCTTTCTGAGCTCAGTCTAATTGCAGCGGCCTTAACTAGAGAGGCGGGAGGAAGGGGTCCCCCCACCCCACCTTTTCGGACTGCTCATTGGCCACTGCGCCCGGGGAGGCGGAGAACCCAAAGAAGGTTCTGGTGCCGCGATTGGGCTGATAGCTTAGTCTGACCGCCTGACGGGCAGACCAGAGCAGCGGCTGGCGGTGGAGGGAGTCCAGCAGTGCAGAGCAAAAGCAGCCTTCATGCCACCACGACCTGCCCTGCCTAGTGAGCTTGAGGATTTCTATTAGGAGAGCTCTGGGTATCGTCCGGTGTTGACAGAGAGGATTCTGGCCCTACCTACATAGGATACAGGACCAAAATCTGGACGGGGGGAATAAAGAAAAAAAAAAATTTAGTGATGAAAAGTGGATAAGGTCGGGATGGAGTATGCCCTACCGCTATAGTAAGTCTCTCAAAGGCTGATTCTACTTCATCAGCGTCTCTAAGAGCATAAGTGTCTTCTATAATAAATGCCTTTCTGAACCGTGAAATAATTAAAATACAGGCGTGTCCCCACCCCACCCCCCAAACACACACACACACACACACACACACACACACACACACACACAGATAATCTCAAAGACTAAAGACATAAGGACATTGGCTTGAAAAAGGCATTATGTACATAACGCAGGAACTTCACTGAAGAAAAAAGAAGATAAATCACCTTCAGTGATTTAAGGGTATTAATATGTGACAATCCTCTAGAGTACAGTAAATAGAGCAGAGTTTTGGTTTCTTTTTTTTTCTTTCCTGCCGACTTCATCATAGACTTAATCTGGAAGCTAAATTCAAGTACTTAGTTCAGGAAGAAATTCAAAAAGGAATTCAGGAAAGAGACACTGAGCCAGATAGTTCTTATGTTTGCCTTTCCCTTCTTCTAAGAGTACATAGCATTTGACCATAGACCAATGCTCTTCCAGTGACTATCACACTATATTCTAGAGCTAAGAGGTTTCAGATCTCGGGTGTCATCTGTACTGCTGGAATAGTGGTACATAAAGCATGAGTTCCATTTGCACAAGAACCTAAGCAATATTGAACCCTCATGCAAAAATTATTCTATATATTTAAATTATTATTAAATGATCCAGTGTGTCATTGGGGTGATTTCCCTCCCAGATATGTTTCCCTACAATTCGCATAACCTTCCTGGACCCACTTCCTCTCTGTAAAATGGAGAAGTAATGGAAAATTCTTCTCAGATTATCTGTGAGGATCAGTTGAGATAATTATTTAAAGGGATAAATAAATGCAAGCTATTATTATTTCACTTTTCAGGCTAACTTAACAGCAAATGCATATGCTTAGAACTGGATTACTTCATTTTTAAATTAGTATTTGTAATATGTTGTTCCTTTTGGATTTCAAATCCCTTGAGGGATTGTTCCATGTACAATAACAAATAATAATACCTTACCATTATATAACTTGGAAAAACCCATACTCCCTAAATATAAATTCTCTCTTCATAACAATTAAAGTATATTTATTTTATAACATTAAAACTGCTAGAACACCTTCAAATTTATGTTCGTTTAATCCTCACAGACCTGTGAAGTAGGTAGAGCAAATATGACTTTCTGCCTTTTTATAGGAGAGGAAAATGAGGTAGATAGTATTTATTAGTCACTTAACTGGGTAAAATTGGGACTATGCACTTATAGCTAGAAGACTTATGGATCAACCATCTCAATTTACAGATTTGAATTAGTAAATTGAATCTCAGAAAGCTTCAGTGACAGACATAAAACCAATCATTTAGAAAGTGGCAGATTCAAGTCCAAGTCCTATAACTCCTTCTTCTAGTACTCTTCCACAAAACCAAATCCACTGACTCCCAGATCTCTATACCACACTCCCTCTCCTCATCCATTTCTAAATCCAATTCTTCTTGAATCTTTGGTCACCTCTTTGCATCTTTTAGCTCCTATATGTTATTGTAATTTAGGAATGAGTTCAGACAGAAGTACTGTCTTGAGAGACTAAGCATGCTCAGCAGCTTGGATAGACTTTAGTCCCTAGAAAGTTCCTTTGCACTGTTTTCTGTCCATGGTCCTGACCCTGCAGCAAATTACAACTAGAGCAATTCTTACTTGATAGACAGTTGTTGGCGATTACTGCAATAGTGGAGAAGAGTTAGGTGAGAAACAGAGCTAATATTTGTTAAAAGTATGGAATAGGGAATTATAAATTGGAATAAATAGTCATTCTTATTGGATAATGATTGCTTTCATATTTTGTTATATAGTCTACAAGAGACAAACGATATGCACCTATTAGAGAGGTATACAGAAACCGAATTTCATGAATTAAAATGATGCAGATATTTTACTCTATTATTCTGTCTTACAATTATATTATATATTCACAACCTTCTTTTTCATGAGTAAGTGTACATTTAGAAGATACAACAGTTTAGCTGTGGATGCACTGACATAATATAATCCTTCAAAAATCTTGATTTCAGCAGTATGAGTATTCCCTAGAATAATGCAGATTGCAACCCTTATGCTCCTTCATAGATATTCTTCATGAATTGCTGTGGCCAAAAGCATCACTTTGTGACTAACCATCTGCTAATGCACTTCAATGCATTTAATTAGGCTGATCCTCCAATGACAAACACAATTTGTGTCAGATTCCATTAAAATGAAAATGAAACCCTAAGTCATACCCATGTCATACTGAGATATCAGCATAGGAACATATATTTTTTTATCATGAAAATGTCTTAGATGTCACCAACTTAATCTACTGATTGTATTTAGGAAGTACTGATCATCATAAAAAATGTCCAGTAATGTTTTCTTAAAGAATATCAAAAATTTTTTAAAGGTTTGAAAACATTATATCCCATATCAAACATTCAAAATTGCACAGAATGTCAATAAGCATAAAATTATAATTCCCTATATAAAATAATAGCAATGAAACAAATCATGGTATATGAGTACATGGCAATATTATCAGACTATAAGAAATAACTAATATTGTAGTTCCATAATAAATGACCCTGATGCAGGCTCTCATAACCTCATGCCTGAATTGTTGCAATACTCTGCTTCTTGATATTCTTGCCTCAAGTTTCTCCCAACTCCAACACATTTGCCACTAAATAATTTTATTAAAGCACAGGTTTTATCATGTTACTTCTATTTTTCCCCATTGAATAAATTCCTGGGGCTTTGTGTTTCCTCTAGGATTGAATAAAAATTCCTCTCTTTGACTTTTAAATCCCTCCTATATTATTTATCCCTCTCCCATATTTCCAGTCTTTTTATACATTTTTCCCTTCAAAGCATTCTTTGCTGAACTTATGCAGGCATCTTTGGTTGTCCTCAAACTCTAATTCCCAAATCTGTGAATTATCACTAGTTGTATCTCATGCCTGGAATTCTCTTCCTTCTGCTCTGTACTTCTTGGGGTCCTTGTTTTACTTCAAGCTTCAAATCAAACCATACCTTCTTCAAGGAGATATTTTTCTACTCTCCCTTAATCCCACTGTTCTCTGTCTATGATTATTTTTAATTCATTTTTATAAGCCTTGATTATACATAGCTGTTGTGACCTTGTTGAAGGCAAGAGCTGATTTTGCCTTTCCCTGTACCCCCAGTGCCTGGCATATATAAGTTTCTTGATAAGTGCTTGGTTCTTGCCTGTTTACTATGAGATATTGAGAGAAAAACATGAGAATCAATATAGAGTGAAAAAAGCAGAACCAAGACAACAATGGGCAAAATGACTATAGCAATTTGAATATAAATAACAAAAAATGAAAATCAGTGCTAGTTAATCATAAGGAATAAAAAAAATTTCATGTGGTACATGTTCAATGTATCATTTGGTTATACAGAACTCCCTTTATTGGTTTGCTTGTTTCTTTGTTGTTACAAGAGAAATTACACTAAGTAGGGAACAAAAGTCTTCATATTGGGATGGAATGTTATATAAAAGGCATAAATAAACCCACTTTTTTCTCTATATTGTTTTATAATTTATTTTTCAGTTCATAGCATTCACTTTCACAAGAATTTGAATTCAAAATTTTCAACTCATCTCTCCCCATCCTCAACCCCAGGACAACATGAATTCTGTCCAACATTCTTCCAATCTTTCTTCCCTTCTCTTACCCCCCACCGCAGCTTATTTCATTCCCATTCCCCTCTATTTTCCTGTAGGGCAAAATAGATTTCTATACTCCATTGCCTGTATAGCTTAATTTCCAGTTGCATGATGAAACAATTTTTAACATTCATTCTTAACGCTTTGAATTTCATATTCTGTCCCTTCCTCTCAACCCAATGTCATTGAGAAAACCAGCAATATAGTACAAGTCATGCACGTGTAATGATGCAAAGCACTTCCAAAATAGTTATGTTGTAAAAGACTAAACACATTTCCCTCTGTCCTATCCGGCCCTTCATTTATTCCATTCTGTCCCTTGACCTGTCCTCCCACAATAGTGGTTGCATCTGATTATCCCTTTCCCCAATTTGCTGTACCTTCTATTATCTGCCCTCTCCTATTCCCTTGCCTCTTGCTTTCCTGTAGGGTAAAATAGATTTCCATATCCAATTGAGTGTGTGTTATTCCCTCCTTAAACCAAATCCATGAGAGTAAGATTCAGTAATTTCCTTTCATCTTCCCCTTCTTCCCTTCTATTGTAAAAGCTATTTCTTCCCTCTTTTATGTGAGATAATTTTCTACATTCTACCTCTCCCTTTCTCTTACTCCTAATACATTGCATTTAACAGTGAATTTTATTTTTTTAGATATTCTCCCTTCAAATGCAGCTGACCCTGTGCCTTCTGTCTATGTGTGTATGTATATGTGTATAATACACATAAATACCCATATACACATATATACATATATACATACACTTATACATATGCGTATATATGTAGATATTCCCTCTAAGTACCCTAATATTGAAAAAAAGTCACATGAGTTACAAATAACATCTTTCCATGTATGAATGTACACAGTTCAACTTCAATGAGTTCCTTAAGTCTTCTATTTCCTGTTTACCTTTTCATTTTTCTCTTGATTTTTTTCTGTTCAGCCCTGGTCTTTTCAACCAAGCATTTCAAGAATGCTTGGAAGTCCTCTATCCTCTATTTCATTGAAATTCCATTTTTCCCCTGAAGTACTACACTCAGTTTTGCTGGGTAGATGATTCTTGGATTTAATCCTATCTCATTATTTTAAATTTTTTTTTTAATGTTCTACAATCACTACCAGAAAACCTAGATTTTTACTCCCCTACACCTATCCCCCACCACCCCACTCCCTGCCAAAGAAAGCATACAATTCCACATAGGACCCACATATACTTTCCTATTGAATACATTTTCACTATAGTCAAGCTATGTAGATGAACTAAAATAAATGGAAGAAATCATTTAACAAATCAAAACATGATAAACACACACACAAACATGATCTGCTACATTCTGTGAATGAATTCTATAGTTCTTTCTCTGAGTGTGGAAGGCATTTTGCCTTAGAAAACCATTGGGAATTTTTTTTTTAAGTTCTTATGTTATTGCAAAGTTACTAGTCTACCAGAAAAAACACTCGTGCATTGTGGACATTGCTGTGCACAAAGTTCTCCTGGTTCTTCTCTTTTCACTCAGCATCAGGTCCTATAAGTCCTTCCAGGCCTCTCTGAAGTCTTCCTGTTCATCATTTCTTATGGCACAGTAGTACTCTATTATATTCATATACCACAACTTGTTCAGTCATTCCCCAGTTAATGGGCATCCCCTTGATTTCCAGTTTTTGGCCAATACAAAGAGTGTTGCTATAAATATTTTTGTACATGTGGGACCCTTTCCCATTTTTATGCTCTCTTAGGGAAACAGTCCTAGTAGTGATATTGCTGGGTCAAAGGGTATGCACATTTTTGTAGCCCTTTGGGCATAGTTCCAAACCATTCTGCAGAATGGTTGGATGAGCTCACAGCTCCACCAACAATTGATTAGTGTTCCAACTCTCCCACATCCTCTCCAACATTTATCATTTTCCTGTTCTGTCATGTTTGCCAATCTTATAGGTGTGATGTGGTACCTCAGAGTTGTTTTGATTTGCCTCTCTCTAATCAAATGTGATTTGGAGCATTTTTTCATATGATTATAGATATCTTTAATTTCTTCCTCTGAAAAATATCTGTCATATCCTTTAACCAATTATCAATTGGGGAATGACTTGTATTGTTATATATTTGACTGAGTTCTCTATATATTCTAGAAATGAGGTCTTTCTCCCTGAGATTAGCTGTAAAAATTCTTTCCCAGTTTACTACATCCCTCCAAATTTTGGTTGCATTGGGTTTGGTTGTGCAAAAACTTTTCAGTTTAATGTAATCAAAATTATCCATCTTGCATTTCATAATGCTTTCTATCTTTTCTTTAGCAAAAAAAAAATTCTTCCCTTCTCCATAAATCTGATAAATACACTATTCCTTGCTCCTCCAATTTGTCCATGGTATCAAACTTTATACCTAGATCTTGGACCCCTTTGGACTTTATTCTTGTGTATGGTATCAGGCATGGGTCTATATATAGTTTCTGCCACACTGTTATCCAGTTTTCCCAGCAACTTTTGTCAAACAGTGAGTTCTTATCCCAGAAGCTGGGGTCCTTGGGTTTATCAAACAGGAGGTTGCTATTTTCCTTCCCTATTGTGTCTTGAGTACCAAGTATATTCCACTTGTCTACCCTTCTGTTTCTTAGCCAATAGCAAGTGGTTTTGATAATTGCTGCTTCATAGTACAATTTGAGATCTGGTAGTGCTAGGCCACCTTCCCTAGCATTTCTTTTCACTAGTCCCTTTGATATTCTGGATCTTTTGTTCCTCCAGATAAATTTTGATAGTATTTTATCCAGCTCTAGAAAATAATTATCTGACAGTTTAATTGGTATGTCACTAAATAAGTAAATTAATTTAGGTAGAATTGTCATTTTTATCATATTAGCTCAACCTACCCATGAGCAACTGATGTTTCTCCACTTACTTAAATCTGACTTTATTTGTGCAAAAACTGTCTTGTAATTGTGTTCATATAGTCCCTGAATTTGTTTTTGCAGGTAAATTCTCAAGTGTTTTATAGTGTCTACCTTAGCTTTAAATGGGATTTCTCTTCCTATCTCTTGCTGCTGGACTTTGTTGCTAATATATAGGAATGCAGAAGATTTGTGCAGGTTTATTTTGTAACCTACAATTTTGCCAAAGTTGTTTATTATTTCAAGTAGTTTTTTACTTGAATCTCTGGGATTCTCTAATTATATCATCATACCATCTACAAACAGCGATAACTTAGTGTCTTCTTTGGCTATCCTTATCCCTTCAATTTCTTTATCTTGTCTAATTGCTACAGCTAACATTTCTAGTACCACATTGAATAATAGTGGTGATACCAATGGATATCCTCGTTTCACCCCTGATCTTATTGGAAATGCATCTAGCTTATCCCCATTGCATATAGTTCTTGCTGAGGGTTTTAGGTAGATACTGCTTATTATTTTATGAAAAGTTCCTTTTATTTCTATATTCTCCAGTGTTTTTAAGAGGAATGGGTGTTGTATTTTGTCAAAAGCTTTTTATGCATCTATTGAGATAATCATGTGGTGTCTCTTAGGTTTGTTTTTGATATGATTAAGAATCCTAATAGTTTTCCTAATATTGAACTAATCCTGCATTCCTGGTATGAATCTTACCTGATCATAATGTATTATTCTCATGATATGGCTATATTGTTTTTGATAAAATCTCATTTAAAATTTTGCATCTATATTTATTAGAGAAATTGGCCTGTAATTTTCTTCCTCTATTTTGTCTCTTCCTGTTTTAGGTAAGAAAACCATATTTGTATCATAAAAAGAATTTGGGTGGACTCCTTCCCCAATTTTCCCAAGTAGTCTATATAGTATTGGAATTAACTGTTCTTTGAATATTTGATAGAATGCACTTGTAAATTCATCTGACCATTGAGATTTTTTCCTAGGGAGTTCATTGATGGCTTCTTCAATTTCTTTTTCTGAGATGGGGTTGTTTAAGTATTCAAATTCTTTTCTGTTAATCTGGGCAATTTATATTTTTTAAAATAATCATCCATCTCTTGTAGACTATCTAATTTGTGGGCATAAAGTTGAGCAAAGTAATTTCTAATTACTGTTTTAATTTCCTCCTCATTGGAAGTGAGTTCACCCATTTCAGTTTTGATATTGGTTATTCGGTTTCTTTCTTTTTTTTTAATGAAATTGACTAAAAGTTTATCAATTTTATTGGTTTTTCTTCATAAAACCTACTCTTAGTTTTATTTATTAGTTCAACAGTTTTCTCAATTTCTATTTTATTAGTCTCTCCATTGGTTTTTGGTATTTCTAATTTGGTCATTGTATTGGTTTTGTTTTTTCAGAGGGAAGAATAATGACTATGGTGTTTAGATATGGTTCATTCTCACCTCTGCCACTTTCTTGCTGTGTCAACTTGATCAAATCCATTTAGCTCCCTAGGGTTCAGCTTCCTCATCTGTAAAATGAGGAGGCTGGATCAATTGACCACTGAGGTTCATTTCAGGCGATATATAGATTAAACAGATCTATATTTGAATGATTATAAGGTTGTGTTCATTGGATAACTAGCTGTCCTTACTGGGAGTCAAAAAATGAAAAAGTTTGTATTATCCAGCATCCTTTCATCCAAGGGTGGAGGGTGGACAAATTAAAGGAATAAAATAGTTGACATTTTAGAAAGTTTGTAGGAGATAGAATCTGATATGTCTAACCGTGGAATAGAAGTGCTTATCTGAGAAGAACTAGCTTTTCCTTCTCTGTAACCAGTGGTTTTGGTCACTGACTCTTGGTTTCTCCCTACAGACATGCATTTCTATCTAATAACTGACTGTCAGTGCTCCCACAAACAGGAAAGGTTTCCATGAAATCTGTCTGTGGCAGAGAATAATGTAGAGGTATGTTGGTAGAGACCACTGCCTCATAAAGACTTCTAATTCTCATTAGAAAATTATCTCTTCCTAATAGAACATTATTTGTTCATTCTGTATCTCAGGATAAGTCCATATTAAATTGATATTTTCTCTTCTTTGGGAACTATATAGACGTACGTATGGATATGGATATATATGTATTTGCAAATACACGTAGTCTATTTTGTTCCCTCAAGCTTCCCACATGGAAAAATACCAGGCATTATACAAAGATTCTACCTTTCTCTATCTTTTATTGACCCTAGAAATATTCCAGATATCACACATAAGCTATATATGCTATGCATACATATATATATGTTTATATATATATGCATGTGTGTATATGTATGTGTGTACATTTGTATGTGTGTATATATTTGTGCATATACACATATTTACACATAATAGATATTATAACACATGATATATGTATATAATATATAAATATAATACACAATGCATGTATATATAATATATGTAAATATATATGTAAATATAAAATATTGCATAATATGTTATATATAATAATATATAATATGTGTGTTTATATGTGTGTATATATATGCATATTAGAATGATTGATTTTGTTTGAGAACATATGGCAAATAGAGAATGATCAAATTCTTAAAGAAAGAAGAAATGATATAAGGGTCTGTAAAAGAATTAATATGAGGAAAATAAGAAGAAGAGTTTCACCATTTTTGTTCTCAGCATCAGGGACAGCCACTGACACTCTGCATTGGTTAGGTTGTCTCTCTCCCCCACTTCAATATCTGTCCATGATCATGCCAGCATTCATGGCAACAGCTATACCCTTTAACTATACCCTACATATCATTCCCTGCTTCCTTTGTTATATCCTAAGTTAAGACACTAGCAAACTCCACACTCCTTATCATTTCCAACTTCTTACACCTCTTATTTTTCCTTATGTTTTAGCTCCTCATTTCATTTAGAAAGAGATGAAAAGAAGGCTATCTCTTCATACAGGGTTAGAACACAAAGTTCTTAAATTAGACAACACTGAACCTTTCTGTTTCATTTTTAGGCACCCATCTCAGTCAACTATGTTACAATTTTCTGATTAAGAGTATTCCATGTAAAATTATACTGCCAAGTACATAGATATGTACCACATATGCATATGTTTGTACAAGTAGGTGTATAGATGTATATGTGTATATACATGTATATATACCTGTACATATGTATGCATATGTATATGTTTACATGTGCATAAGTGCTGGGCCCAGAGCAGTCCAACAGGTCCGGGGTGGTTACGGGCTCACAGAGTGAGGATGAAAAGACAGGCGGGACACAGCAATCTGAACAAACTGAGTTTATTCTGGACATACTGAGCCAATAATTCAGGGAACTGGGATGCTTAAATAGTAAAAAACCATAAAGGTAGTGATTGAAGCTTGAAACAGAGCAGATGGTGATAAGTAGAAAAGGAGGCTTCAAGGCCTCTTTATCGGAATGTTATCCTGTATAGCAGGAGCCCTGATTCCTGGAACTTCAACACCCCAATTCAAGGAGGTGCGCCTGAGAACAATATATCACTTAACTTCTCAAGCCAACTATTCTTCTCCCTTGGAGGAGGGGAACTCTTGATCAGGAGCTCTTTCAAACTCCTCAAGGTTCTCTGCATTTCCCCCTTTTTGTTTTACAATGACTCGTTCCTATTCATCCGAATGTTGAATGCCAGGTTATGTATAGTATTGATGATCAAGGACATCAGGGCAGGAGCAGAAATACAAATACAAAATACTCTTTCAAGGCCTATGACCAACAGCCCAAGGTCTTGTGCAAGGTCACTTAAAAACCCAAATGCTCTATTAATCACATCTGCAATCTGTTGTGCAGCCTCGGGTGGATCCAAGTCACTATGAGTTCTGACATCATCAATAATCTGAACAATTTGTTCCAAATCATCCTTATCCATAGTCACATTATTAACATTCCATAATCCTCTTAAGTGATTGGCAATTTTGGTAAAATTATAATTCACATTTAACAAACAAAAATGGGTAAAACTATAATCACATTTCAATCTACTATATAAGGTGAGTATCTTAACTTGTTCATTAATTTCTATTACATCCCATTGCAATTCATCAATGGCTTGACAAAAATCCTTATTAATTTTTTCTTGTACTTGAAATGCTCTTGTAATATTTCTGGACAATTGATCTAAATATTTGGCTTGTTTAACTTCTGTTTGTACACTCATAATACCTTCTGTTAAAGCTACACTACTAGCAATAATGGCTACTAAAGAAATAATTCCAAAAATAATACAGGAAATACACCTTTTTTTTTTTACAGGAAAGCAATTTTCTGTGAAGCAAATCGATAGTCTGATCTCCTGGAGCTTGATACCATTGAGTCCCCTTGGCCAGAAGGAGAGCGAATGGACTTTGTCTAATAACAGATACGTTTTGGCCTCCTACTTTTTCTTTTATGCAAGCATTCACAAAGCAATTCAAACAAGTGACATTGAAAGTGTTGTCCCCTCGTGCTGTCACAGTCTCATTTTTGTCAGCCTTAACCAACTTAAGGGAATTCAGTAAAAATATGAGCTCAATGAGAGTCTGTTTGGTATCTCCTTTAGCATTTCCTCTTCTTCTGCACCCCCGGTGGGTCTTTTTGTGCATGCACAGCTTCTGTATCTACTTGGACAGGTCTTGTATCTCTTTCTCTTTCTTGGACCCAGACAATCCCACCATCTGTGGAGACAGAAAGAAATCCTCTCCCTCTTTTTAACACCCTATCAGGTCCTCTCCACACCTCATTGACATCCTTCCATAACTGGTGTTGCTGGGGTGTAATCTGCTTTTTACTAATAAGTCTGATATCATTACAGCTGAAAAATGAAAAGAATTTTTGTGAAGGAGTAAGGTTGTCATAATCTAAGGTTAAGTTGTTAATAGTATATATGGCCTGTGCCAATTGCTTCCTAGGGGACCTACCAAGCATTCCCCCTTTTTGTTTTTGAAGGAACTGGTTGAGAGTTTTATTCTTCCTTTATACTATTGCCTGACCCATAGGCTTATATGTTATTCCTGAAATATGAATGATTTGTAAAGAAAAATGTAATATTAGAACTGAGGCCTTGGTACATACATGCACTCAAGCACCCAACCCTGTCCCCCTTTAAACAGATGGTACCCAACATATTTTGGGATAAGAGATGAAGATCTTGGCTTCTGAAATTGATTTCTGCTGAGATTGCATGTGGAACTGACCCTGCCTCACAGGGTCCCAACATTGGAGGGGTTAGATCTTTAACCAGTACGAGGAACTTGACGATTCAGAGGGTGATAGTTGATGGTCTTGGACAAAGAAACCTACAAGACACAAATCTGGCACAGAGATTAAACAAACAAGGACCAAAAAGGAGTAATAATAAAATAACTAGAAGTGAGGTGGGTGTGAGAATACTGTCACAATTCCTTACACTCTCTTGCCATACTTAGTAACTATCTAGGAATAGGACGGGTTTGGATGATTCCCATTTGTCCCCAACCTCATTATCTGCTTTCTACATTTTTTGATCAAGCTTGTATTTAGCTTTCCAAATCTCTAGAACTGATCATTCAGCCTGCTTTAGTTTCCTTTATATTTCCGCCATAGACAAGATAGTGCATAAGTTATTACTGCTCACTAGCAGAGCTGTATTGTCTTAAACAAAAGAGATTTCTAAGTTGAATCTCACAGCTGAATAGATGGTCATCTTTGTTTCGTTGGCTTTTTTATTTTTTTCTGATTATATTCACTCTGGATGAAAAAAACTTTAGAAATTAAGTTGTTAAAAAGTTCATACATTAATTTTAATTTTTGCTTATTAAAAAAGCAAGATCTTTTCTGCTTTATAGATCATTACATATTAAGTAGCAATACCTTATCTTGAAAATGAAAATTTTAGTAGGCTTTATCCTTATTTTGAAAAACATTTCTTCAAAAATATTTCTTGTTCTTTTTTTTTGAACACTTGACATTTTATCATGATGTTAAGAAAGTTACTAAACTTTTATAAAGAAGATTAAGTGAAACCTTTTAAAATGATAGTTGTATTTTCATTTTGAAACAAAAATAAACCTTTTAAAATTAAAATTTATTAGGACTTAGTTGGTATAAAAATGTACTTAAGTAATATGAATTCCCAAAGTATTATAACAAACCAAATTCTTAGGTATTACAGAATTCCTAGATATCACAAAATGCTTTAATAAAAGTGCATAAGAGAATCTCACATTGGTAACAGTAAGAGACTGATTACAGAAAAAAAATTACTGCTTTTAAAATCCTTTAAACAGTAGAGACATCTTAAGGTGAGTCTTAAGTCATTTACATAAATTTCTGAACATGTTCTAATTTCAAGTAAAAATAATACTAAACTTTCCAGTAAGATTACACAAAAGGGCTCACATGTTATACTGACTATTTGTAAATGATCATAGAAGTTTGCTACATAAGGAAAAAGTAGGGACATGTGATATAGCAAATATGATAGAATAAAACATCTTTGACTCTTTTTTAATTCAGACAGGAGTGAAATTTTCCAATCATGCAGTATCTGAATCGTCAGGTGGGAAACATTCCTTTATAAAAGGACACAATGGGGAAACTGACCAGGAGGATCCCATCCTACACTGAGTCTAGAATTATCCCCTAGGTGTTTCCTCTCCAGATACAAATTTCACCTGATAACAGTACGGGATGCAGGATCACAGTCCCTCTGAGTAACTTGTGGCATATTCTCTCAGACACTGATTTAATGCAGACAACTATACCCAAATTCAAATTAAAACAAAAATATTTATGTTTCCAAATGATTTTACCTTAAACAGCTAATTTTACTAATCACAACTTAAAGCCAAATACAGTTATTTGTATTCCCATGGAGTTGCAATAAGCAATGAAATTTAACAGGATTCACATACATAAGAGATTTCATTTAAGATCCTTCCTTCTCAAATTTAAAACTTGTCCTGATAGAAAAGTCAATTATTAAAAATATTTTCTATCTATTACAACTTTTGAGCAAGTCACATTCATTGTTTATGAATGATATAAGCCAAACAAATTTCTTTCTCAGGACTGATGACCTTGTCCACATGAAAGGAGCCTTGGCAGTTTTACAAAATAAAAGGAATTAGCATGAATCCCATGCCTGCCAGCCCCCAAACGTACAGGAGGACTCTTATGAATGGGCAGAACCAGTCTAAATAAATTTTTACTCCATTAATTTCTTTCCACACACAGCAATAAATTAACAATTTTAGGTTTAGCATTAAAACAGCAACTTGAGAAACTTAGTTAACAATCTTACAACTTTTATAAAGGATAATCAAATTATTTAGCTGTAACTTCTTTAACAGGCAAAGGTGAAAATACCTGGTTTTAAATAACATAACTGGCTTTACACACTTTTTCTAATATCTTTTAGTTTCAACAAAATTCAGATTACAAATTGCTTTCTCTAACACCATTTCTGTATTACAGAGTAAAATAAAAATCTTAATGGTACTAACTTTTACTCAAGAAAATTTCATGTCTGCGTCGTCCACTCCTTAAACTACTTTTGAAAGAAAAAGTTGTAAAACTGCAAGCAAAAGTGAGGGACACTCTGGTGCCCAGTCCCCTCCTTTCCACTTGGGAGTTCAAAACTTAATCTCTGAGGTGTCTTTTTTCATTTTCAGATTATGGATTTTCTCAATTTGCCTTAGTGCCAAATAATACAACAAATTCTGATCTGTCTTAAACATCCAATTAGGAGTGACATGTTTCACTTAATATACAAAAACTTTACTCTTTTAGGTGAGGCATGAAATAATTAAAATGCTATTCAATCTGCTTTTCTGGTATGAAGGCAAAAATTTTCCCAGTTTCTTCTTGTCTTTCTCTCCACCTTCACAACCTGGCCAGGGTTAGAAGATAGAAAGAGAGAGAGAATTTTACCAACAACTTTCCAATAATTTCCAAAACTTTTATGCTTTCCTTAAACTTCATACCCATGCTGTACTCCTAGTGGGCTTTGATTAAAGCCCCTTTAAAACTGCACATACATTATTTCCTTGCATTTTTTATCTAAAACTGCATTTAGTAATCATATAAACTAAATAATATGATTAGTTTTTCTCTTTCTCTCTCCCATTCTCCTCCCTGATGCTGCAGTCATCAGAGAGAAGGGAGGAGGGGGAGGAAAGGAGATAACATTCCAAATTCCAGCTACAATGGAGCCAGCCATAATAACTCACAAACACACACACAGAACATGTAAAGACAGAACACATATACAGACAATAAAAAAAAATCCAAAAACTGAGAAAAAATTGTCAGAAATTCTCCGCACAGTTTATAACTTTGGCTTACTTTCTATTACTATGTTCCAAACATCTTTCATACAATTCAGATTTCCAAATAAATAGTCTTGTTCCTCAAGAGTGGTTCAACTATATTGTACCAGTCAGTGGGGTATAGGGCTGTCTGAGAAATGCTGTCTGGAAAAGACTGAATGTAAAGAATATCTGGTTCATGATTGATTAATTTCTTTAAGAATTTAAAATCCAGAGGGGTATGTTCTCTTACATCAGCTCCTGGGTTATAGGGATGTAGGGTTTCTATTTATACCAATATTAGCCTCATTTCCAAAAGTATTTTTTCTCCTCTTTTGGCTTGCCAAAGGACTTTTTGTACAATCCCTTCAGGCTCCTGGATTTTTTCACAAATTTGTGATCTAGACTTGTAGAATGGAGATGCAGTGGGAGGAGGGGACTCTAAAGTTTTGTGTGACACACTCTATCAGGTCTTCTTTCTCTTTAGTACTAGAGGCTGCATCTACCTTTATTCTTTTTGTGGCTAATGATGCTTGTTTGGGTTTCTGTAGACATATTTTAGGTACATTCCAAATTGAAAATATTGTAACTGGAGAGGCACTTGTTCTGACCTCTCTATAACAGTCGCTCATTAGATTGCCTACTGTTTCCCACTTTTCAAGATTTATAGTCCCTTCCTCTGGGTCTGTCATTCCTTTCACCACATGAATTACTTCATGACCCCAAGATTACTTCACCTGTCTCTTTTAAACACCTGGGCTCTAGCCTATTGCTAAGGAGAAACTAATTTTTCCGAGCTCAAAGTGAAAATGACCACCCCAAAGAAGTGTCTCCCTTCCACCTCACCTTCCCCTCACCTTTTACCTGCGCGTTCCTTTCTTTTTCAGCTCCAGGGGTCCTCCTCTGGTCTAACTAGGCTCTCCTGTCTAGAAAGGGTGGGGCCCCTCTTGGGCACCAGATGCTGTGGCCAGCACAGTCCAGCAGGTCCGGGGTGGTTACAGGCTCACAGAGTGAGGATGAAACCTCAGGCGGAACACAGCAGTCTGAACAAACTGAGTTTATTCTGGACATACTGAGCCAATAATTCAGGGAATTGGGATGCTTAAATAGTAAAAAACCATAAAGGTAGTGATTGAAGCATGAAACAGAGCAGATGGTGATAAGTAGGAAGGGAGGCTACAAGGCCTCTTTTTCAAAATGTTATCCTGTATAGCAGGAGCCCTGATTCCTGGAACTTCAACACCCCAATTCAAGGACATGCACCTGAGAACAATATATCACTTAACTTCTCAAGCCAGCTACTCTTCTCCCTTGGAGGAGGGGAAATCTTGATCAGGGGCTCTTTCAAACCCCTCAAGGTTCTCTACACATAGGTAGGTCATATATAATGAAACAAATTCATTATTAAATGTTTTCCATAATATAGCTAAAACATTATTAATGTCTAAAAGCTGACCCCATTACACAAAGCTGCACAACTATAAAGTTTCAAGATGGTCAATTGTTGCTTCATTTCTCAAATAGAGAACAGGGTGAAGAGTGCCTTGGTTTTCTTATCATTTGGAAAAGTCTTCTTTTGAAAACTGAATTCAACTAATAGTATGTCACTATTTTAATATTTAATTATTTAATAAAATAATGGAATTGAAAAATATTTTATATGAGTATTGTTTCAATAAATTAAGATAATTTCAGGCCTCAGAGATTTCCTAGCTCTGTGCCCTGGGCAAGTCATTAATTCTGTTAATATCAGTATCTCAACTGTAAAATGATCTGAAGAATAAATAGCAGTATCTTTACCAACAAAATCCCAAATGGGGTTAAGAGGATTTGGACATGACTGAAAAATTACTGAACAACAACATAAAGAATACATTTGAAAAAAGAGGGAACACACCTTATCCATGTCTCTTCCATATAGGGTGTTCATAACCAAACTAGGAAAATATTAAGTAGAGAAAGAGAACTACAGAACAATATCACTAATAATTATGGAAGCAAAAAGTACAGAATAAATGACCAGTTTGCATATATGTCAGGAATTCAAGCATGGTTCAATATCAGGAAAACTAAATTAAACAAATAAATATGAAAGTAATAACAATCATATGCTTATATGAATAGATGTAGAAAAATATTTAATATGATATAGAATAAATGTACCTAAAACAATAATGTACATATTAGTGAAAGATATTTTTATTTAATATGATAAATTATCTTTACTTAAAGTCAACAGGTTCTATTTATACTGTAGAAACATTAGAAGCTTTATAATAAGAGTAGTGTTAACACCTTAATTACCACTGTCACTTTCATTATTTTATGTGTTTCTAGAAATGCTAACTCTATCAATAAGGCTAGAATTTTTAAAAAAGGGAAAAATGAGCAGTTCAGGAGAAAAACCATCTCTGTTTCTATATGGTTCTTTTAGAAAATCTTTATTAATGATTTCAGTAAAATAATAGGATAAAATTAATCAATAATTTCATTGACCTTGTGTGTATTACTAATAAAAAACAGCAAACAACTGAAAAATTAAATTCCATTTTAAAGTATGTCAAAATACATAAAATACTTGATTAGCTAATCTATAGAGACATGTATAACTTATATGATTAGAACTACATATCATACTTTGCAGAAATAAAGGGAAAATAATTAGATATGCATACATTTGTTCATTTTGGTGCTGCGTCAAAATAATAAAACATGATACTTTAAAGAACTAAACAAAGCCAGAGTAGCTAGAAAAATACAAGAAGCTCATCAATGCAGAATATTTTATTCATGTAATCATTCTGAATAACACATGAAAACAAAGATATAATAGGGGTTGATACAAATTGATAAATACTTTCCTTGATACCTAAGTCATTTAAAGACACAAACAATAAGAATTCTTGAAAATTCTGCATATTTCATTGATGTGGACATCTGGGATGGGGGAAAGATGGTAGAATAGAAACAGAACTGAACCAATTTATCCCAACATTCCATAGCAAAATCTTTAAAATAATGTCTCAAATCAAATTCTGGAGAAGCACAGTCAACAAAAATTCAGGGGAGACTTTCTTATAGTCAAGGACACCTTAGAAGGTCAGAAGAACCTGCAACATAAGGTTGATGGCTGCCTTGGAGCTCATGTGGATGCAACACGGTGGTGAGACTTGATGCTGGTGACAGAAGCAGCCACAGCTTCAGTAGATCTTAACCCAGAGATGGTAAGGGGATCTGGTGACAAATTAAAAAGCAACTATAGGGGACCTCCATGCAAACATTGGATGTACAAATGAATATTGTTTGGCATCTCAATATGCTATATCCACTTCCAGGACAAAATTCCAGAGCAATGAGGAGCACTTCTGTTCAAAAGTGAGGAGAGGTCCTGAGGAGTAATATCAAATGTAATCCCAAAGGATTAGTTCCTTCCTGAGTTAAGGACCAGAGGTCAGAACAAATGAGAAGGGAGTGTGTCATTAACTGCATCCCAAGACCTTAGAAGCATCAAAAACTTTAAAACTCTTAGAAATAGTTCTAAAACCGCACTGTAAAAAAATCCTGAAGTTTGGGAAATTGTCCCTTACTCACCACCTCATGCCAGAAATACTATAAAAATTAGAATTGGTCAAATGGTAAAAGAGGTACAAAATTTCACTGAAGAAAAATACTCCTTTAAAAAGTAGAATTGGCCAGATGAAAAGAAAAGTATGAAAGTAAATATATTTTAAAAAAATAGAATTAGGCAAGTGGTAACTAATGACTCTATGAGAATCCAGAAAACTATTATTTTAAAAAGCTAAAAGAATGAAAAAACAAATAAGAAAATATGAGATATCTCATTAGGAAAAAATAACTGATCCAGTAATTAGACCAAGGAGTTATAATTTTATAATTGTTAGACTATCTAAAAGACATCATCCATCAAAAAAGAAGAAAAATATCAAATTTCAAGAAATTATCAAAGAAAATTCCCTGATATCCTAGAACCAAAGAGTAAAATAGAAATGGAAATAATCTACATATTACATTGCAGTTCTTGCTAACTATGAATATGATGTTACTCTTTTTTTAAAAATCAGTTAATTCAGTTTTAACGTTCAATATTCACTTCTGCAAGTAATTAATATTTTTATTGGAGGCTTTGGATGTAGGAGTTCTGACTTTGTTGTTTTCTTCTGGTTGTATGTTTTGATCTTCCTTATCACCAAAGTAAGACTCTATAATCTGTTTTTTGTTTTTTTGGTTTTCTGGTTTTCTCATTTTCCTGGTCAATTACTTGACATTTTAGCTCTTTGTCAAGGTAGGTCTCTGCTTCCACTGTGGAGTATTGTCCAAAGCTTCAGGGGTTTGTGCAGTTTTTTCAGAGATATTCCTATGCTACTGTAAATTTTAAGTTCTTCCAAGGCTGCATGATGAAAGGAGAGGTGTTTATATCTCTCTACCGCCACTACAAATTCTGCCACACAAGCATTCCTCCTCATCCCAGGGCCATCATCCAGGAGTGCAATCTAGATCCAGGCATGGGCAAGGCAAGAGAATCTGCCTCAGTGCCACCAAAGAGATCCCTGCAGTCCATTTCTGATCAGCCACTACATCCCCCTACTCTCTGTGGGTTAAGAATTTCAGAACCAGCACCACCACCACTGTCTCCCTGGGGCTGGGGCCAGGACCCAACTTGCTCCTTTCTCACCCTGGTCCAGGAGACCTTTCCTACTGACCTTTCAAGTTGTCTTTGACGTTTGTGGGTTTACAAGTCTGGAAACTGACACAGTTGTCAGTGATTCAGTCCCTGGAGCCTCATCAGTGCCGATGCAGCCCATGCTGAACTGTCCTCTTCTCTCATGCTGGTGCAAAAGACATTCTTATCTACCTTTCATGTTGTATTGGGTTGGAAATGTGATTCACTCTGTCATTTTTTGAGTTCTTCTGTTCTAGAATTTGTTCAGTCATTTTTTTCAGATATTTGGAAGGGTTTGGGGAGAGCTCAAGCAAGTCCCTACCTTTACTCCACCACTTTGGCTCTACCTCCAAACATGGTGCTATTCTTGACATAATAAGGAAGTATAGAACCATAGAGCACACTGATAGAACAATATAAAACAAGATTCATTATTTTAACATATAACTGCTGTTGCAATATCTGTTATATTGATTCCTAAACCTCATCAGGACATAAAAGTCTCAGGACTATTGGATGACCATGGCCACATTTTACCTCACTTTTGCTTAGTAAAAAATAAATTCCAGTTATTTTTCTGCAGATGGACACTTTCTCAGGTAAAGAAATTTCCCTGGGCTCAAGTCCCATGAACCTGATGAACCTCCATACCTCTCAAAAGCACAACTTTATCTCTAAGCTTTTCTGAGGACTGACATTCAGGAAAGAAAACACAAAACTGGAAGAAGGATATAAGGGATGAGATACAAATACACCTCGTTGAGTGCCCTGCTAAAATTACCAAATATTTAAAGTCATTATGATGTTGGGGTGGAGAAGAACCAGCTCTTCTCTAACTTTCACTGTCATTCTCTGGTACATAATGCTACATAAAGGAGAAAAATAGGTCAAAAGTTCTTTGTTATTTTAACTAACTACGCAAACTACTCCTCTGACTCAGTCACATTTAGAGGAATGCCAAGGGTTTTTGTGCACTACCAAAAGAAAAAGACCTTTCAGGGTTGGACCAGCACATAGCCAGCAATAACCAAAAAATTTATCAGCCCCAAAAGGCCCAAGCCCTTAATCAGGAAATATGGTGTGATGGCACTCATTGGTCTTGTGATGGCACTCATTGGTCTATAAGACTGGACCTAGAGTCAAGAAGACTTCAGTTCAAGTGTCTCATTAGAAACTAACTAGCACTGTGACCTTGGGCAAGTCACTTAACCTTCCTCTGTCCTACTTTCCTCATGTATTAAATGGAGATTAAAAAAATAGCACTTATAGCTCCAGGTTGTTTTCATGACACAATGAGATACTGTAAGGTACATTGCAAACCTGTAACTGCTTTTTGTTATAACAATAATAATTTTGATTTACTTACAAAATGCTAGTCCAATGTCTCATTATGATAGTTTATTCTTGATCGTAAAAGGCTTTGCAAGTGGAACACAAATACTGATAATTTTATCAAGTTCCAAAAACTGGAATTTAAGGCTGCTGATGAACAGGATTTTTACTCTCCAAGACCAGCCTAGCTAAATTTAGAGACTCCTATCACCAGAGAATTAGGTTCAACTTGCTTGTTCATTCCTTTGTTTTGCCACAACAGTTGATGGGCACTTTAGAATACTGGTATGTGTCAGTGAAGGGATTAGACATACAGATAAAATAACATATTCTTTAAAAATAGAGCATAAAAATCATTTTAGATAATATTGTTTCATATGTGAGAATTTCTGTCTATATATTTAAGAATTGTCTCCTTTTCTTTTTTTTCTGTCACCTCTACTAGTGCTTTTTTCTGCTATCACCTTTTTCTTCAACCTTGTTTCTGTGTCACCCCAATTTGACAATAGGAGAGAATGAAAACTTTGTCTTCACTCTTACCCTCATCTCTGAATTCAGCACATAATTCAGGTTTTTGTAAGTTTTGTTACTAAGGGAAATATATCTAAACTTTGAAATCTAACTGTTATGGCATTATACCTATTAATGTAATATATCCACATCTCATTACAATCATTATGTATGTAAATTCCTTGAAGATGATTTATCTAACATTCTGGGGCATCACTTTAAGTTCATGGGTAGTGGTAGGCTATTAAAAAAATTGGTAAATCTGTCAAGAAGCATTATTAGGTGCCTTTCACTGTGCTAAGCAATGGGGATACAAAGAAAGGCAAAAAAGAATCCCTATCCTGGAGGGATTCATAAGGCAATGAGAGAGATACCATGAAATAAACTTGTAGAAACAAGATATTACTGGATAAACTAGAAAAAAAAAACAGATTAAAGGCACTAGAATTAAGGTGGAGTGGGAATGACTTCCTTCAGAAGGTTAGAATTTTAGCTAAAGCATGGAGGATGCCAGGAAGCAGCGAGGAAGCAAGAGAGAATTCCAAGTCTGGAAGAAAAATTCCGGTGAAAATATATGAGATTTGGTGTTTCCATGCTTTATGTGAGCAATAGCAAGGAAGTCAATGATGCTGGATTGAAAAGTGCATCAGAGTGAGGTGTAAGAATACTGAAAAGATAGGACAGGTCCTGGTTATGAAAAGATTTGAAAGTCAAATCGGGGATTTTAATGCCAAGGGTTTTTGTGCACTACCAAAAGAACAAGACCTTTCAGGGTTGGACCAGCACATGGCTGAAATAAGAGTGATCCATTGGAGTTGACTGAAGAGGGAATGACAGTCAGGCCTATACTTCAGGAAGATCATTTTGGCAGCTGAATGGAAAGAGACAAGGCAGGGAGACAAAACCAGCAAGTTATTGCAATATTCCAAGTGTGAAGTGATTTATTATCCTTTATTTTAAATATCTCACTCATTCATAAGCAGCTCATTTCCTTTTCCTAGGAAATATAATTTTTGCCACCTCTTATATACCAGTCATGATTGGTGATGGACTATAGCCTACTCGTAATTATCTTGCATTTCCCCATTGTCCTTTGAGTTACCCATAATTTTGATTGTCAGTCATATAACATCACTAGAGGAATATTGGTGTTAAAATGGGTTTTTGTATTATTTCTGACAGAAAATTAATGAATTCCTGGTTATACCCTACACTCTCCTAACTCTTTATTTTAACATTGTAGTATTTAGTACAGTATTTTATGGCATATATTATTTAGTAGTATAGTATATAGTAGCATATAGTATTTAGTATACTAGGTACTGCAGAGGTAAGTATACTATGTCCCATGAAATCAAAAAGGCATCTATTTAATACCTGTATGTGTGTTTGTCCTTCATTGCCAAAGAATACCACATCATCAGAGAAATAATGACATGACTTGCACTTGATTTTGTTTTGAGTGAGAGAGGTCTGTGCAGGTCACCAGCCTCACTTCTCCTCCAGAGCCATCTGAATCCAGTGACCAGATATTCATCAGGATGACTGGAGATGACCTAGGATGAGGTAACTGGTGTTAAGTGACTTGCCCAAGATCACACAGCCAGTGAATGTGAAGTGTCTGAGGTGAGATACGAACTCAGGGCCTCCTGACTCCTGCACTGGTGCTCTATCCACTGCACCACCTATGTGCATGAAGAATGAAGCAATAATTTCTTCATGCTTTAGTATTTACTTTGATTCATCAGGAGAGGGAAGAGGAAAGAGTTTTAGAATTATTTGATAAGCAACCTTGGTACTGCTATGGCAAGTGGTGTAGCAGTTGAAATTAAGAATTTTACAATCTAAAAGTCAGAACCAGTAAAGGAATAAGTTTTCCTTAGATCACTTCCTCAGAATAATTCCTGTGCTAATGAGGATCTCTTCCTCTTCATATTTATTCTAGTTATGTTGCAGTTTCTTCTTTCATTCAGATTCCTTTCTTGTCAGATACTGGTAATGAAATGGCAAGTACTTGGGTATATTTAGTTGAAAAAGAAAATATACTTGCACACACACATATATATATAGGGAATAAGTAGCTTAGCTTTATCCACCACAGTCATCAAGGTCTGTTTACTAATTACATGGGAGGGGTAGGAGCTTTTCAGATATGCCTTAAATAATATAACCTAAAAAGGATGAAACTGACAGCATAAGCTAGTATAATTTCACTATTCACTGTGAAATATTGGAGGAATTTTGATTGTGTCAATATTAATGGCTAACTGGTTCCTTTCATTCATTTGAGAGCTTAAGACACCTTATATATCATTTGAACCACTAGTGACAAGTATTAGTTCAAACAATAAAAAAATTAAATGGGGAAAAGGTGCACATTTTAAGAGGTAATTGATTTCTGCAAACATTTGTGATTTTGTATTCTTTCAAGTGGAAAGAAATAAATTCTTCTACCTCATAACATTTATTAAGAGATATGTCCTTGGTCACCTTATCATTCTGAAGTTACTCAATACGCAACCCAAAATACAAGGTCCTTTGAAGGAGATTTTTTTCCCATGGTGCTTTTCATGATTTTTGTTTTACCCTAAATACATTTTCACATAATGGCAAACTCTGACAGACTTTTGCAATCAATGTCATGTAAGCTACATTGTTCTCTAAAATATGTCTAATCCTCCCCCAATTATTTACTTCTGAAAGTTCTCTGCTTGAGGCTACAGATTTAGATTTTCCTAATGCAACGTATATTCTCATATTTTAAAGTTGCACGTGTGCAGCACAAAACAGTGATTAAATCGAATTGAAGAACTGAGTTTGGGTCCTGAATTTGTCATTTACTAATTGTATTACCTTGTGTAAATCACTCTCGGCTTCTTCATCTGTAAGATGAATAGCTTGCATTTTATGGACAGCAAGGTCCCTTTTGGATCTAAAATATATGAATTCATGAATCCAACAAATTTCTACTAATTAAAAACTTTCTTGCTCTAATAAATCTTGAAAATTCTTAATGTAATAAAATAAATAGATCACAAGCACAAGAATATAAAAAATGCACATCAGTTCAATTAATGTGACAAAGAATTAAACTTATGGAAGTAACTTATTGGGGATGATCTAGAATATGACACATAAAATTAATCTGATATAAGAAATAACAAATGTATCACATATTAAAATGATATTTAGCTCCTTATGATCTGGGAATAATTCAGAAATTTATAACAACTATGTTGTGCAAACTTACAAGGAAAGATTAATAACTTCTTATGACAATCATATATTTAAATTGAAATAATTTCAAATATAATAATGATAAAATTACAATAGCTTTTTTTGCTGACATCATTGATCAGTGCTTGTTATAAAATATGTCATATATAAATTAATGTACCTCTTAAATAGTCTATTTTCAATTCTCTTTTCTTCAGAAAACTTTTGGCTCACTTTTCCCTCCATCTGGACTATTTTGAAGAGTAAATGAGATACAGTAATTAAAGCACGTTACAAATCAAAAAAGTACTATATATTAGTACGTTATTATTCACGGTCTAATTTAAAAAAAAAATCAGTCGCTTTCTAATCTCCCTATTTTACTCTAATACTGGCATGTTATTCATCTGTAATGCCTGCACCTAAGTAGATGTACAGGTAGGAAATTAGGTGTAGGGAACCAGCAGCCTAGAGGCCACATGTGGCTTAGGTCTTTGAGTGAGGTCTTTTGATTGAATCCAAGTTTGGATATAGAATAGAACAAGTCCTTTTATTAAGGTGATTTGTTCTGTGAAGTTTGGATTCAATCAAAGCGGTGCACATAAGAACCTAGAGGGCCTCAAGGCCACATGTTCCCCATCCTTTGTAGCTCAATGGGTTTTCCAACCAAAAGTATTTCATAATCTCTTTTGTAATCTTATAATCTCTCTCACAATCCTTCCCAATCATCTTTGCCAATAGGAGAAGGAAAACATGTTTCCCTTCGGTCCTATTGTCTCCTCTAAAGATAAGGTATGTCCCTTCTTTGATTTTTTTAATAAGTTTTAATCTTCATTGATGTGGGGAAATATATTTTGATACTGCTTTGGATCTAAGACTTAATGATGTGAATATTCCATCTAGTAGTATAGATCATATTCCGTCTACACATTGTTCCATATGACTCTTGTCCATGTTCTTCCCAACCCAGCCCCTATTATTTACTCAACAACACGACGAATCCCTTTAGATCTTTTACCATCTAATAGATTTTTAATCAATTAACAGAATTCCAGCTGTTTATTATACCTCATTCATACATATCCCCAGTTTCTCTTTTAACATAAATTCCCTTGGCAATATATTGTATGATATTTTTTGTACATAAGAAAGTACTAAAAATATATTTCAGCCTATTTGTGTTCATCTTTTATCCCTCAGTAGTTGTTTTTAGGTGATCCAAAATTTGTTTTTTTTAAAGATTATGGTATTCTATGAAATGTATTGATACCTGAAGAAATATTGGCATGAAAATGATGGATTTTTGTCATGGCACAGCTTGAAAGGTACTGCATGGTACAATGCAAAGAATTTATGAAGTCTAGTAAGGAGACAACATGCTTCAAATCTGACTTTTGGAGCTTCCAGCTGTGTTATCATATGCAAAGCACTTATCATCATTGAACCTAATTTTGTTGATATTTGAAATTGGTATAATGAGATCTAGAGAAAAGTAAAACACATAGTTATAATCATGTCTAGGCTATACATACATATATATATATATATATATATACTGGGATTAATTTGGATGAAGTAATAAAAACACTTTAGCAAACTTCTCATTTTCTATATATCTCTATATTGGAGATAGGGCGTCTACCTATGATTTAATGTGTACTATTAACTGTTCAATGAGAAAACTGTCAGTACCACTGTAGGTCAATACCTTCACTGCAATCTATGATATTGAAAGAGTTAATTAAGGCACTGAACAGTTAAGAACGTTCCCCATGCTCAAAGAATCAGCTATACAAAATAAAAGTAAAATATGAACCCAGGTCTTTCTGGCTCTGAATTTACCTTTCTAGATACTATAGCACACCCTTTCTAATATCAGATGATGATTTCTGTTTGCTATTGTTTATTAAAATCATGGTGCAATTTCTCAAACCCAATTCCTCCTATTTTCTTCTTTCTATCCAACCTGACATATACTAAAATGTTGCCCATCTTCAATGTCTATCCAACATAAATATAATGATTGACTAATCAGATGGCCTATCTTTTTACCATAACTGGCATAATGTACATTCTTCATACATTTTTTTCTACATCATTATTAGGCTGATAACTTTTCAAAATATTCTATTATGACCTTATCTAGCTCAACAAATCTGAATATTTCCAGACATAAAGAAGAGAAAAATGAAGCTTCTTTAATAAACTTTTATAAAGTCATATTTTAAAGTGTATGTAAATTGCATACAATTATAATAAAATTGTGTTTTTATCAGAATTTATTTTCTTTTTAATCATTTGTTCATATTTTAGAATATTAAAGCATAAATTCATACCTGAGAAAAATGTGAAATGTATGACTAATTCTGCATTCCTTATCCATTGTATCATTGCCAAGATGCAAGAAACAGGCTTCATCATCAGTCTTCTGAAGCCATAAAAATTGGTCACTTCATTTATCAAATTTCTTAAGCCTTTCAAAAGATTTTTTAAAAAATTATTGTGAGTATATAAATTGCTATTTTTTTCTATATCAGTCAATCAATTTTACAGGATTTTATAAGTTTCTCTGAATCCGTGCTTGTCATAATTTGTTGTGAAAATAATACTGTGCTTTATTCATATACCATAATTACTTCAACCATCTTCTAATTGATGAACATGCACTGTTTGCTACAACAGAAAAAACGATATAGATATTTTTGATTTATATCATTTCTTTTTCCCTTTCCTTGTCCTCTTTGTGGTATAGGCTTAAAAGTGGTAATGTTAAGTGAAAGGTTATAGACAGTTTAATGACTTTCGATATGTAGTTCTAAAGTTATTTTTTGTAAAATTTTGGACAACAAAGCTCCAGCAACCCTGCATTAGTGTCCCTGCCTTCCCATATCCCAATAAAGAACAAGAATTTCTCCTTTCATGATCACTGTCAATCTGATGATTTTAAGAAAGAAACAAAAAGTAGTTTTAAATTTCATTTACCTTAATCTTAGTGGATAGCAGCAATTTAAGATTACTGTTGATAACTATCTTCTTCAGAAAACTACTTGATAACATCATTTTATCAATGTTTTTTTACATGTTATTCCCTCACTAAAATCAAAGTCAAGAGCAAGTCAAGTCATCATCTTGATATCATGGTCCTCTCTGAGGCTGAAGGACAAACGCAGCCTGTGAGTGAGTAGCAACACCTCCTCTTCTCTCCTCCTTTTCTCTCCCATCCCTTCCCCTCCTCTCTGTTCATGTCTGGGGTGCTTTACCCAGGGGAAGGTACACTATCATCAGCAAAAGCCGCATTTTTCCCCTTTGACTTTACTGGGTAGATTTCTTGCTCAAAGACCAAGCCGTAAGCCCGATTCATTCTGTATCTCATAGATAGGACAACAGGTTCCCACTCACCTAGCACAAAGTGAATGTGGATATTAAATAGTAACCATTTCTCTTTTTTACCTAAAAATCCTGAGGTTCTTCCCCTCCCAGTTTGGCTTTTGTTTTAATCAAAAGAGGCCATCCCTTGCATAACTACTTAAAGAGGCCTATTTATCAAATGGATGTATATCACTCAAAGTGAGAATCTGATAAGACCTTGTCACCTAAAATGGCCAGGGACCCACAATGCATCCTGGGTCATCTCCAGTTGTTCTGATGAGTATCAGACCACTGGACCCAGATGACTATAGAGGAGAAAGTGAGGTTGGTGATCTCACATAGCTCTCCCTCACTCAAGTCAAAGTCAAGTGCAAGTCATGTTATCATCTTGATGTCATCATCCTCTTTGAGAACAAAGGACAAACACAACAAATGTGTTATTCCTCAGTTAATACTAATAATCATAGTATCATTAAAGTAAGCCATGCTATTTATTAGGAAATCTCATATGCATTTAATATGTATTACTTATTTTATTACATGTTATAGCATACATACAAGTATCTATAAATAAGTTATAAACATGTTATATAGCATATTATATATAGCATGTCTATATGTGTCTATAAGTACATATTCATAAGTGTGTATACATTATGAGGGAACAGAGTATTGTACACATCAACTTCTTACTTACTGTCACCAAAATAAAGACCAGGTCCCAATTTCTTCTAGTCTCCAATCACACACACTCACAAACAGGATTTAAGAGGATGTTTCTACAATGATATAGAGAAATTACAGCACAGAGACAATCCTTCCCACCAAGTCCATGGTACTACAATTCAGCAACTGAAAGAGGCATACAAATCAGTAGAGTTTACATGTGCAGAAACCTCAGAAGAATACATCCAGTGCCAACCTATCCTCAGTCAACAATAAGACTCTGAATACACTCCCATCTGTATGAGAGGAAATGCTAGTAAGATAGCTAGACTTGGGCACAGCTCATTTATTGCTTCTTTATTGTCTGACAACTGCCTATATCACTACCATGACTAATGCAGCTACTGCCTCACCTCAACATCTTTTTGTAGAAATAACTCTATCATGGGAGTCATTTGTCTTGTTACTTCCAGGTTTTGGAATATCTTTTGGGTCAGCTGTATCAGCACCATGAGTAGCAATTTTCTCCATATTGTGTCTGCTGATTCTAGACTTTTTAGTCATAGGATGAATAGTCATAAAAGAGGATTCAAGTAGTCAAACCAGGCAAGCATCTAGAAATGTGAACTGGACACGAGAATGTAAGCAGAAATATAGTATGAATCTAAAAATATGGTTCAGATTCTAAGGACTTTGGTATAAAATTAGATGACAGTGTAAATGACATGAAATTATAGAAATGTTTTAGAACATGTAAGTTCAGTTGGGATCATGTAATAGCACAATTTTGTGCGAGTGTTTATCCTTAAATTGGGTCTGTGTTCCCTTGCTTTAAATATGGTTAAAGCAGTAGGGAAATATTTATAAATAACTATGAGAAAAGGGGTACTTTTTCTGCAGAGCAGGTCAGGGCTCCAAAGGTATTCATGGCTGGTAATAACAGAGAGAACCAAGTCCTCTGGGGAGTTGTATCTGTTCCAACACCTTCTACTATATCAGTACCTCCTGCCTTCTGGTGTCAATGTTACATAAGTCAATTCATCAACCTGTGTGCATGTGTTCTTTATCTAGACAGAAAAATATTAGTGATCTTTTTCACAGGACAGTGTGAAAAATAACAGTTTGTGTATCACTTCTATTGTCCAGACAGTTTATACATTATATATAATATTGTGACAAATGTGACATATTAAGCCAGATGTCCACAGTAGGCAAGTAACTGCCTGGGAGTTTGCTCAGCACTCTAGGGAGAAAAAAGGTGGGAAAAATGCATTTGCTGATTCAGGGTACCTCTGACTTACTAACTAAGTAATTTACCTAAGAGACACCCAGTGTTGCATAGATACAGCCACTCTCAGAGATTTGATCTAAGAGTAGGTCCGGGAGCCTTATCTAGAAGTGGGCCTTGGCTGAAATCACTATGGGAGAAATAAGTTCGGCTGGGATGAAAACACAGTAAAAGTTACTATCTCAACAAAAAAACCCAACACATTATTTCTGTCACTAAGACAGAATAAGGAGAATTCCTACTGGAGATAGGACAAGACCTAGAGTCAAGAAGATGTGTAGTCAAGTTCACTCATTGACACAAACTAGCTGTGTGTACATAAACAAAATGATTGACTTCTCACTGCTTAAACTATATAAATTACTCATGAGCTGCCAATTTGTATCAATGGAAGAAGTTTCATAATACACAAAAATTTAGCTTATGTTTTCTTTCAGCAGCATGGAAAATATTGTAACTCCTCCTCCTGTACAGATTAATCTCATTTACTCCTCACTTTATTTTCATTTTATGAATAGACTTGAGTGTACATATCACGTTTCTTTTCTGCCCCAGGCACTAAAATTATTAGTTTTAGGTCTGACCACTGGAATATAATTATGGACTTCAGAAGCTCAACAAATATTTATTAAGTATTAACTATATGGCAAATGCAGTGATGATTGCTGAAGAACAAAGAAAGACAAGAATATGGTTCCTGTCTTCCACAACTTCTTGTTCTAATGGGGGAGATAACATACACGCAAAACTCCCTCTCTCCTTCCCTACCTCTCTGTCTCTGTCTTTGTCTCTGTCTCTGTCTGTCTGTCAGTCTGTTTGTCTCTCTCTCACTCTGTGTGTGTTTCTGTTTCTGTCTTCCTCTGCCTCTGTCTCCATCTCTCTCTGTCTCTCTCTCTCTCCTTTTCCAAATGGAGGGTAATCTCAGGAGTGAGACATTAATATCTGGAGTATGAGTGTGGTAGGAAACACTGGGAAGGGTCATTTGCTGAATGAGTTTACTGAATAGTAAAATGACATAATTATACCTACTATTTAGGAAAATCATTATAGCATCTAAATAGATAATTGATCAGACTGGAGAAAATCATGAGGCAATAAGGAAACCAGAAGACTATTTTAATGTTCCAGTTGTGAAATGATAAGGCCCTATACCAAAGTACTGCTGGTGTGAGTGGAGAAAAAGCAATACATACATACATTTGTACATACATACATACATGTCATGGTCCTCTTCGAGAATGAAGGACAAACACAGCAACAACAATAATACATACATACACACATATACATATACATATATATATGCATATACTGTTCATATACACACAGTATATCAGCACACACACACACACACAATGCCAAGAAAGTAGAAATCATTCAGTCAGATATTTAATAAACATTATTAGGAACCTACTATGTAGAGGCAGAGTCAAGATGGCAGAGTAGAAAGATGCACATACACTAGCTTTTTCCCCACAGCCCATAAAATACTTGTAAAGAAAGACTCTAAACAAATTCTAGAGCAGCAGAAGCCACAGAACAACAGAGGGGAGGAGATTTGCAACCCAGGGTGATGTGAAAGACCAATGGGAAAAGTCTGTTGCACTGGACCCAGAGCAGATCCCAGCCCAGCCTTGGCTGCACTGAACAGCTCTGGGAGGAGTACCTGAGCAGGCCTTGGGGGCGAAATCCTCATTTGCAGTAGCAGTGTTTGCAGATTCCTCAACCCACAGGTGCCAAAGGTCAATGACAGGGTTTTTTCAACTGACTGAGAAAGGATCAGGGTTTTCCCACATCTCTGGCCTCAGGAGGCAGTGTCAGAGGCCAGATTAAGCAGCAGAGCTCCCACAGCGGCCCACATCCATTGTTGGATTGTAAAGCCCCTAGGGGATCTGAGCAGCTGATCCTTACCTCAGTCCTTTGTGGTGGCCCTGCCCCCACCTACTACTCCTGGGGAAATTGAGCAGCTTACCTGAATCTCAACCCTCAGGCTGGCTTGGTGGAACTGGAGGCCAGGTGGCTGTGCAGAGGAATCTACTACTCACAGATTCTGGGCAAAAAAGTTTCTAGTTGCTCCCAGACCAGTGTACACACTTAATTGTGTCACCTTGGAGGAACTGAGATCTTACAAATCCCCAGAGTATACCCTACTCTTGATAAAGGACCCAAAAATCAGGTAACTGGTTGGAAAAATGCCCACAAAGGGACAAAAAAATGACTATACAAGGTTGTTTTCTTGGTGAAAAGATGTATTCTCCCAACCTTTCAGATGAGGAAGAACAACGATTACCATCAGGGAAAGACATAAAAGTCAAAGCCTTTGAATCCCAAACATCCAAAATAAATGTTCAATGGGCTCAGGCCATGGAAGAGTTCAAAAAGGATTTTGAAAAATCAAGTAAGAGAGGTGGAGGAAAAATTGGGAAGAGAAATGAGAGAGATGCAAGAAAGTCATGAAAAATAATTCAACAACCTGATAAAGGAGACCCTAAAAATACTGAAGAAAATAAAACTTTTAAAAATAGGCTATCTCAACTGACAAAAAAGATTCAAAAATCCAATGAGGAGAAAACTTTAAAAAGCAGAATTAGCCAAAAAGAAAAGGAGGTTCAAAAGCTCACTGAAGTAAACAGTTCTTTAAAAATTAGAATGGAGGGGCGGAGCCAAGATGGAGGAGTGAGAGCAACGACTCACCTAAGGTCTCAGACAAACTCCTCCAGGTACCTCTGAAAGGAGAATCTGACCAAATTTTGGAGGTGCGGGATCCAGTGGGAGACAGATGGTGACGGATTCGGAGCTCAGGTGGGACTGGAAGGTCCACGAGAAGGATCTGTTCCATGGGGGTGAGCCCACAGCGCACAGCACAGCACGGCCAGCTCAGTAGAGCAGAAGAGATCTGAGAAACCTGAGTGGCGGGTGGAACCAGAGGAGTGGCCCCCAGGACAGGAGACAACCCAAACCGAGTCAGTGAGAGCCATGGAGCGCCAGATATCAGCGCAGCAGCTCCTGAGACCTTCAGCCCACAAAGTCCGGTAAGTCACCAACTTGAACTTCCGGGAGCCATGATGGTGGAGTGATCAGTAAATGCTCTCTCCTCCCCCCTTGATGACCGTGAAAGAACCATAAAATATCTCCCCAGAAAAATCCCAGATCAGTAGAAATAGAAGAAGGAGACCAATAGTCTCATAACACCTGAGATGAGGAAAATAACTAAGGAGGATTACTCCTATGGCAAACCGGAAGGACAGAGGACCCAGGGCAGAGAAAACTTGCACTAGGACCCAGGCAAGCCTCAGCACCAGAAGAGGAGCCCCAGGAGGGGTGGGAACACGCATTAGCATCTAGGCGTGCCTCAGCTGTCCAGGGGAATCAGAAAGACAATAGAGCAGCTGGGATTAACAGCCCCTGAGCTTGACTTTGCCTCAGTTCAGCTGAGGAGATCTCCTGTGACCAGACCACCTCTTCTCCACACTTAACAAGCTAAACCCAGGGCTGATCAGGGAAACACCAAAAATTAGAATGGAACAGTTGGAGGCTAATAACTGTATGAGAAATCACGAAATCATATAACACAACCAAAGAATGAAAAAGTAGAAGACAATGTGAAATGTCTCATTAGAAAAACAACTGACCTGGAAAATTATCCAGGAGGGATAATTTTAAAATTATGGTACTACCTGAAACCATGACCAAAAAAAGAGCTTGGACATTATCTTTCATGAAATTATCAAGGAAAACTGCCCTGATATTCTGGAACAAGAGGGCAAAATAAATATTGACAGAATCCACTGATCACATCCTGAAAGAGATCCAAAAAGTGAAACTCCTTGGAACATTGTAGCTAAATTCCAGAATTATCAGGTCAAGGGGAAAATATTGCAGGCAACTAGAAAGAAACAATTTGAGTACTGTGGAAATACAATCAGGATAACACAAGATCTAGGAGCTCCTAGGAGAATCAATCAAGGGATTGAAAGGTATGGAATATGATATTCCAGAAGTCAAAGGAACTAGGATTAAAACTAAGAATCACCTACCCAGCAAAACTGGGTGTAATATTTCAGGGGGAAAAAAATGTTTTTCAATGAAATAGAGGACTTTCAAGCATTCTTGATGAGAAGACCAGATTTGAGAAGATAATTTGACTTTCAAACACAAGAATCAAGAGAAGCATGAAAAGGAAAACAGAAAAGTTGAACTGTTTACATTCCTATATGGAAAGATAATATTTGTAACTCTTCAAACTTTTTTCAGTATCTGGGTTGTTGGTGGGATTGCACACACACACACGCATGCGCACACACACACACACACACACACACACACACACACACACATATATATATATATATATATATATATATATATATATATATAGAGAGAGAGAGAGAGAGAGAGAGAGAGAGAGAGAGTACAGGGTAAGCTGAATAGGAAGGGTTCATATCTAAAAAAATAAAATTAAGGGGTTAGAGAGGAAAATATTGGGAGGAGAAAGGGAGGGAGAAATGGAATGGGGCAAATTGTCTCATAAAATAGGCAAGAAAAAATTTTTCACTGGAGGGAAAAAGTGGGGAGGTGAGAGGAAAAACATATAGCTTACTCTCATCACATTTGACTCAAGGAAGGAAAAAATGCACACTCATTTTGTTATGAGAACCTATCTTACAGTACAGGAAAGTGGGGGAGAAGGGAATAAGCAGGGTGCAGGTGATGATGAAAGGGAGGGCAATGGGAGGTGGGAGCAATTAGAAATCAACACTCTTGGGGAGGGATAAGGGCAAAAGAGGGAATAGAAGAAAATGGGGGACAGGATAGGATGACGGGAAATATAATTAGTTTTACACAATCATTTGCAAAACCACATATGTATAGCCTATATTGGATTGCTTACCTTCCCAAAGGGGATGGGTGGGGAGGGAAGAAGGAAGAGAAGTTGGAACTCAAAGTTTTAGGAACAACTGCTGAGTATTGTTCTTGCATACAACTGGGAAATAAGAAATACAGATAATGGGGTATAGAAATGTACCTTGCCCTACAGGACAAAAAGAGAGGATATGGACAAGGAAAGGGAGGGATGTTAGAAGGGAGGGCAGATTCATGGTAGGGATGATTAGAATGCTTGACATTTTGGAATGGGGGGAAGGGAGAGATGGGGAGAAAATTTGGAACTCAAAATTTGGTGGAAATGAATGCTGAAAACTTCAAATAAATAAATCAATAACTTTTAAAAAATAAAAATAAATAAAAAATTAAGAAATTAAGAAAAATTTTAAAAAAAGAACATACTGTGTGCTAGTCACTATGTTAAGTGCTAGGGATGCAAAGATGCAAAAGATAGTTCCTACTTAAAAGGAGCTCACAACCTAATGTGGGAGAGAACAAGCAAACAATGCTGTATAATCTACAAGACTTATATGCAAATTAAATATGAAATAATTAAGAGAAACAAAGTGGGAAGGTAGAGAAAAGATGCTGCGAAAAGACAGAGGAACTTGAGTTCTCCCCCAAAACCCTCTCAAGACCTACAAATATTGCCCCACTTAAAACAAATTCTTGAATAGCAGAACTTACAAAAGGATGTTGAAACAAGTTTTTAGCCCAAAACAATTTATAAGGTCATCAGGAAAGTTCTGTCTAATGAAAGTGAGAGGGGAGCATTGTTCAATGCAGCTTGAGCCAGTGCTTACCAAGCTTCCAGCAAACCAGGAGAAGGCCTTGGGAGAGAGAAAAATATGAATCCGTTTTTTTCAGGCTATGGAAGAACTCAAAATGTATTTTATTTGTATTTTTCCTTAGTTAATTTATTTTCAGTTTTCAACATTCATTTCCATAAGTTTTAAATTTTCTCCATATCCCCCACTCTCTCTCTCCCCAAGATCCTACATGTACATTTCTATCAAACAACTTTTCACATTACTGTTGTTGCGTAGAAAAACTATAATGAGTGGGAGAAACCATGATAAAGAAAAAAAGGAAGAAAACAGTCTATTTAAGTCTGCATTCTGACTCCATACTTTTTCTTGTGATGTGGATGACATTTTCTTTTCATGAGACCTTTGGAAATGTTTTAGCTCCTTACATTACTGAGAAGGGCTAAAGCTATCAAAAATCAGTCACCATGTACTGTGCCTGTCACTGTGTACTGTGTTCTTCTGGTTCTGCTCACTTCACTCAGCATCACTTCATATAAGTCTTTCCAGGTTTTTTTGAATTCCACCTGTTCATTATTTCTTATAGCACAATAATATCCCATTACCTCCAGACAATAAGCAATGCTCCAGGAAAAATCCAATTTGTGATATTTTTCATTTAACTATTTTCAAGCCTTTTACAGAATTTTAAATGGTCATTTTTATAAAGTCATTTGGTTCCTTAATTTGTAATATTTAACGAGTAAGAATTACTCTTAAGAAAGATTCCCATAGTGTTTATCACTTCAATTTAAGAAATATTAAATGATTGGGACCTTACTATATGTCAAAGACTTACTAAGTTCTTACAAATAAGAAAAAAGAAATATTCTTCTTATAATTTAATGAGGGAAGACAACACACAAAAGAAAATTAGGAAAGAGTGGATATGTAGGGATTGGGGAACCAGAGATTACCATGTCCCTTGCAGTTCAAACAAGCAGATGGAAAGTGGAGAGTTACCTGTAAAGACTAAATTGTAATTCCCTATAAAGGAAAGCTTTGGGAGGAGTTTGGTGTTTCAACTACTAATCAGAAGAGAAAGGAAGCTGAGCAAACTGGAAAAGTGTCAAGTATCTAAAATTGGTTTGGCATCATGATAAATTTTCAGGTGATCAGCTTATCTTGGGTAAGGTTTCATTTTCCTTGGAGTTCAAACCAAGCAGAACTACAGGCAGAACATGTTCATTTGTGAAAAGTAGCACTTCTAAGATAATCCAAATGAACCATGTGAAAACTACTTCAAATACTATGCTTCCCTTTGAACAGTAAACACATTCAATGAATTCTACCTAAAGGCAAGGGAATAATCTAAATGATTTCTCATGGTCATTTCTAGCTTTTTCATTTTCTGAAAAGTTTTCTCATTGATAAAAAAATGGTTTTCTATGAGGCACCCAGCTGAAAATATATACCCCCTCATTAACAACATTCTCTCAAGAATACTAATATATCTCTTCATTAAATATAAGATATGTGTCAGACAAAATTGGTGGCAATGTGCTCTTCCATAAAATGTTTCTGAGGTTTACTTTGGCAATTTTTTTAAAGAAGCAAATGTAATGGTGTCAGCTTGTGAAAAGCAAAATGAATGGAAATGTAACTCTCCTAAAAGGCAAACTAAGAGAACAAATGAAATTCAAATCAATGATTAGAAAAAAAGAAAATATAAATGATAAGTCAACATTACTTGACAGAGAATCTTTAAATAAAACTAATCAAAGTACAAACTGTACTAACAAAAAAGGACAAGGCAAATCCAGTGCTATTTCAGGATGAATATTGTGTTCAATTTCTTTTTTTAAAAAAAAATATATATATTAATGTAAGTAAAAGTGTCACTCTGTTGACAACTGAACACACAGCAAATTTAAAAGGGATGTTTAGGAATGACAAAGTTTTATAAGATATTCAAGAACACTTAATTCAAATGGATTGATTTCTAGAATAAATGATTTTGTATTCAAGACAGCACTTTCATTCCCATTACTATACTGGCAAAAGTCTTCTCTTAAAATATATTTTCACTTCCTTACAAACAAGCAGACAGAGTATTTTTTTAATGTATTCAAAAATTGAATCTCTATACTTCCAGTTGAAGATTGCAGACACCTAATATTCATTGGTCCTAAATTCTATTCTAAAAAGCTATCAGAGATTTTTCCTTAAAAGTCAATGTCCTAAGGCTGAATTAAGTTCTAAATCTTTATTGCATCTTTTCTCCACAGGATCATTTGAATTCAAGTTATGGTTTCAAGGTAAAGAACACTTTTCAGCTAGAAGTTATATGTATATATGGAAATGTCTATGTATTAAAAATATCAAGAAAATGTTAATTTATTGTTGTAATAATATGTAGTAGTTTGTCACCATAGAGAACTATTGGTATATAAACAAAAGATAAATGTTCAATGTGGAGGCAGATTCCATACCTTCATCTGTCTCAGAAGTTAAAGTTCTTAGATCCATGAGAATCTTGACCCTACCAGTATTCTATTGGATTTGTGAATTCTACAATACATACACACACACACACACACACACACACACACACACACACATATTCCCTCCAATGCCGCAGGTAAAAATCCACTCCTTACTGTCTCTCTAGTGAAATTCTCATCCACGTTCTCAAATTTCATCACAGGGCTCAAACCACTCTGTTTGGTGTTTTACTTGATTTCTCTTCACATCTCAAGGATATCTTTGAATAACATGGTCTTTCATACATATTTTACTTGCTTTATGTGGTCGTACACAGTGTTATCCTTAAAAGTATGTTAATTTTAAATCAGAGTTTACATAAAATTCAAATTTCTTTCTGAAGATTGTATTTATATTTCTAGTTATCCACTAACATGATGAACTACTGTTGATGTTATTGTCATCTCATTAATAATTTTTTGTGGTTGCTTCTATGATTTCTTTGGTGTAGTACACTTTCGTAATGAAGTTTGGCAACTATTCTCCAAGTTATGATCATAAAGTTCTTTCTTTTTCCTCCCATGGCACTGAGATGTTAACTAACTTGCCTAATGTGGTTCAACCACATGTAATTGAGATGGGACTTGAAGTCCAAGCATGATAATTCTAAGACTTAATTTCTTTTTATTATGCCATGCTTACTTGACTGTAAATATTTATGATTATAAACCCTCCACTAAAGTTCTATTCTTATGTCTCATCAAGGTAAGTTTTTCTTTGGGTCTGTACTAGCAAACAAGAAACCTAAATGTATCCTACACCAAGATGAAAAGTTTTAAAGTGCAGGAATAGTGATGGACTGTGTTCATTCTCTGTGATCTAGCCTAACTAAATCTAGCGAGGCTCATAACTAAAAGGTTGGTCACAAGATAATTGTTTTTGTCTGTAGTACCTTCTCTCACTATCACTTTCTCTCAAATCCTTCCAGAATTAATGAGCTTCTTTAATGTTAGATTTCTTCCTATCAAACTCTTTTGAATTTCTGGTATTTATAAAGAACTGGCTAACCTCAGGGGATAACCATGTTCCCCTCCACCATCTTCAGCATTGGCTGTATTTTTAGCTCCTATACAAAACATTGCTTTTTAGGGGGAGTCAGAAGTGTCCTTGATCTCTGTTGTCACTTTAACATTCTTTCTTTATGGACATCAATTAGCATCTTTTTCCTTTGATGTTCACTATATATAAATGTATCATTTAATCAAGATCCTTGTGCCTAATATATATTAATCACCAAGTTATTCTCTACTTCTCAAAGAATTCATATGGTGTCTGGATCACAATATTTGTATCTACCCTATCTCATCTCTTTATAATAGGGCACTTAAACATACATTTTTATATTCCCTCAAAACACCATCATCAGTTGTTTGATGTCCTTACTTTCAAGTGCATGCTTTGCTGCCATCATTTACATGTATACATATTTTCTCCCACATGAGAATATAGGGTCTTTAAAGCAGGGACATTTCACTTTTATCTTTGCAGCTATCCACGTGGCACAATATGGTGCCTGACACATGATAAACAATTAATTAAAGGTTACTGAGAAGTATTCCTCTGATCCTGAACCTTTTATCTCCATCTTCATATGTTCCCTGAAGGAAGACTTCTAGCCTCTGGATAGAAGAGGAAGAAACTTCCCTTTGACCACAAGGTGTTCTTCCATCTCCTCCTGCAGCTATCTCTTCCTTCTTCTTTTGATTTCCATGATCCTATAATCTTCAGATAGAGGCAAAATAAAAATAACTAACAGTAAGATGAATCCTATTTAAACCAAGGAAAAGTTATCAAACTGCCCTCAATAAGGCCATGCAATCATGCCAAGTTAAACGAATATTACATGACATGAAAATAACTTGCAGCAGTGATCTTCAAAAGAGGGAGTTAAATTGCTTTGTCATGATAATTAGAGACCAATTTAGAGGACCAAGGTAAAAAGTTCTCCTAGGGAAAGACGAAGTTTTCTAAATCTTAATTTTTGGGTCTTTCAGACAATATTTTTCTTCGGTTGAAATTGATCAGCAGTGAGCAAGAGAAACTAAATATCCAACCCAAATAGGGAAATTTAGCCTCATAGATAATATACAATAAAATCTTGATATGATGAAATATCTGTTTTCAACAGGGTTGTAGACTGATTTAACTTAAAGGACAAATGACAGTATATGCAAAAGGGAAGAAAAGTATTGTGTATTAAGTAGCGTTTTATGTTAGAATTAAGTATTATATATTATATGATATTAATATAAATATATTATACTATGTAATAGATACTATATTTAGTATTCTATATTATTAATTATGAGAGGAAATTGAATTAATAAATAGAGGAGTTGATTTGCGGGGGAAAAGATAGATCATTCCTTAAAAGAAGGAAGAGAGCACAGTGTACAATAAAGCAACATTGTGTGATAACCAACCCTGATAGACCTAGCTCTTCTCTAAGACAACTCTCTTGGTCTAGGACAATTCTAAAAGACTGAAGATGGAAAATGCTATTCATATCTAGAGAAAAACTATGGAGTCTGAATGTAGACCAAAGCATACTATTTTCTCTTTTTTTCTTTCTCATTCTTTTCCCTTTTTATTCTGATTCTGCTTTCACAACATGATTAATAGGGAAATCATTAAAAATGATTGTACATGTATAGACTATATCACATTGCATGTCATCTTGGGGAGGGGAGGCAGGAGGAAGAAAAAAAATTGGAACACAAATTCTTATGAAAGTGAAAGTTGAAAACTCAAAAAAATAAATAGATAATACTTCAACGTAAGTAGTATCTATTTAAAATCAAAATTCAGTTTTGTAACTACTTGCTACAGTGCTACAAATTCTAGTTTAAGTAATAGAAAAAATAATTGAAATTAAAGGAAAATTGCACCAATGTAATAATCAATATGAAAGGAAATATATTCTAGATTTTCCCATGCATATGCACGTTAAAAATAAAAAGCTAATTTTTCATAAGCAACACTTTATATTTCTAGGATAAAGTTGCAAAACATAGACTCTCTTTCTCAAAGATGGAACCAAAATATATATCTAGATACCAGAAAGCCAATTCCACAGTGGTAACAAATAATTTTGTACCTTTACCAATGGAGGGAGGACTGCCAACCCCAAGCCTTCCCTCTCTCAGGCCTCCCCACAAACAAGGTCCTTTAGGCAGAATGTCACTCTCTCTCTCACCCAGGCTTGCTGCTCTACTCTGCTCTATTTGCTGCCTCTCTCTCAGCTCTTCATCACTCTCTCTTCCTGCTGCGCCCTTCTTGTCCCATCCCTGCATTAAGCTCCTCCCAACATGGGTTTCATGCTAAACAAGCTGTAGTCTGGGTCAAAGCTCAAAGCAGGTAACATGGGCCTATGAAGGGGAGGGAAGATCTTCAAATCACCTTAACATTACAAGGAATAATTGTGGACAAAGAAGAAACAGATTTATCACTTGTGAAGAAGATATAATAGTGTCCCTAGAAAACTTTATGGAATCAATGAAAATTAATTGAAAATGAGTTCACAAAGTTAAAGTATATAAAATAATCCCAAATATATTATAAACATGTGTGTATATTATCAATACAATCAAGAAAGAAAAGATCAGAAGATGTATTACATTAAGAAACATAAAGCTTATAAAATACTTGGGAAACAATTTGTCAGGATACATACATACAAATATAAATTATATGTATATCTTTGAAGATGCACTCAAATGATCAGAGATATAATATATAATTCATAATGTACAGGTCACCAAATAAAGAGAAATTAAAATGAAAATACTATCTAAATCATTTATGCACAGCAGTTACTAAGGGATAGCTTGAAATAGCTAGAACAACTTCAAAAATAATCTAAAGGGAAAAGAACGGTCTACAGTCTCAAAAGAAATGATGACAGGTGAAAACAGAAAACCACATTAAGTATACAACATATAGAAGGAAATGAACATAATTGCCTAATTTTTAATAAATCCCAACACACCAGTTTCTATGGGGTAAAAACTCAATATGTGACACAAATTTCTTTAGTATCCTGAAAAGCAGTCTAAGAGAAATTAGGTCTGGATTAATATTTCCTACTACTTACCAAGATAAGCTCCAAAATGATACAAAATTGAAAGATAATGGATGATATCATAAACACATGAGGGGTTTATTGAACAAATTGACTTTCACATAAATGGATTGGGACAAGTTCATGAATAAAGAAAACTGTAGACAGGCTCTCAGAAGTTAAATGTGTAATTTTGATTGCATAAATTAAAAAATATTAAACAAAAAACCCAAGGCAGGTAGCATTGGATGGGAAGCTGAGGAAACTTCCCTGTGATATTTTTTTTTCAGATAAAAGTATTAATTCCAAGACATAAAAAGAAATTATTATAAAATTATAAATTTTAATAATTAGTCATTTTCCATTGAAAGAGTAAGAAAAGACACTTCTGTGAGAAAGAAATGCAAGCATATGAGTGGCCATATTTTGAAAAAAATGTTCCAAATTATTAACAATTTGGTAAAAGCAAATTATATCAGCTGCAAGAATTCATTTCACAGTCATGAAATTCCCAAAGATGACAAGGAAGTAAAAACTACTACGATGGCTGAGGGAAAAAGAATATTAATATATTATTGGTATTTCTGTGAATTTGTGAATTCTTTTTGAAAAGTTTTGTTGAAATTATACAACCAAAAATAGAAATATCTTATATTTTAAAGGTATTTCTCCATTTTTTTGTGTTCTCCTTGTTATCAGATGGCTTCATCAAGTAAGTTCTCATTATAATTTTAATTTCTTCTTGTTTTGCTGCTGTTTCATCTTTCTCATTTCCTAATTTGTTTGACTTTCTGCTCTCTGATGTTTGTTAACAAGATCGATTAAGACTTTATCACTTTTATTAGTCTTTTCAAAGCATCAGATTTTAGGTTTATTTATCATTTATATGACATTTTTGTTACCTCAATGTCCTCTCTAATTTTAAAACCTCTTTTGTGCTTATTTTAATTTTGTATTGGCTTTCTCTTTTTAAAATGCATTGTTTATTAACCCTCTTTTTTTATTCTTCCTAACAGATGAAAGGGTATTACTTTTGCTTTATTTTTAAAAATTATTTTATTTGTTTTCAGTGTTCTACCATCCCTTCTAAATATCTGAAATTTTCTCTCCTCCCTTCCCCTCTTTCTCCACTCCCTCTCCACTTCCTCCCTGAGATGGTGTGCAGTCTTATGTAGGTTCTACACAAACATTCTTATTAAATATATTTTCGCCTTAGTCATGTTGCATAGAAGAGTTAAAATGAATGGGAGAAACCGTAAAGTAAAAGTAAACAAAACATAACATAATACAAAAGAAAACAGTCTGCTTCGTTCTGCATCCCAGTTCCATAGTTCTTTCTTTGGATGTGGAAAGCACTTGCCTCAAGAAACCACTGGGAATTTTTTGGATGCTTGCATTGCTATGAAGGTCTAAGTCTACCAGAAAAATTTGTCACACACTGTGGTTGTTGCTGTGTACAAAATCTTCCTGCTTCTGCTCCTTTCACTCAGAATCAGTTCCTATAAGTCTTTCCAGGTCTTTCAGAAGCTTTCCTGCTTATCATTTCTTATAGCACAATAGTATTCCATTATATTCGTATACCAAAAATTGTTCAGTAATATCTTAGTTGTGAAAGTCTGCAAAGTATACTTTAACCATGGCATGGTTTCCAACTCTTTCAGATAGCTTGAATTTCTTTTCTCACAATAGAAACAACTTTAGAGCTAGTCTGGCAAAATATACATACATTTCTAGTACCACAGAGGTTGTGAGTTTTACTTAAGTAGTGAATATCAGCTTTGAGATTTGAAACCATGTTGTATGATTCCAAATCCAGTTCTCCTTTTATGGAACCAAATTACTTCATGATTACAAACAAGTTAGGTTTTATGATAATTAAAATGGACAATTGATTTAACTGATTTTTCTCTCAAACTTAAATAAATTGTGCATTTAGCCATTGTCTCACTGTCCCAGTTTCTTAATTTTATTGTTAATAACTAAAAAGTATTTTATATTTCCTCCATAGCTCAAAAGGGATGTTATAAAGGCAGTAGGAAATGGGAAAGAATAGATTCTTCCTACAGTGAAAAATTTGAAAATGGCAGTCTTAGAATTTAGAAGACTTGGGAGACTTTGACTTTAACTCTCCCTTTAACTCATCATAGTTTGTGACAACACACAAATGAGTATGTGTCCCAGGCAATATTCCATTTTCCATAAAAAAATGCCGTTACATTTTGGTAGAGGGGATTCCTTACTTGAAGTGTTAACATTAATCAAATTTACAAGTTTGCCTAAAAAAAATTCTTAATTTGATATTACTGTCCTAGTAGGACAACAGTCATGTTAATTGACTTATAGTAATTTTTTTCCTATATAGTAAGAATCTTTCTTTTGGCATGGGCTCAGAACTCAAGATGGATGTATGGAATAATAACTGCCTTGTTTTTTTCTACAGTCATCATATAAAAACAATTTTGAATGAAATAAAATTATAATTACAGAAAATATATAGATATAGATACACATACACAGAGAAAGGTGACTCTAGGATTAAAAGTTCTAAAACATCTGCCATCCAGAATTGGTAGAGGAAGTTTCTCTCAAGAATCTATTCATTGCCACAATCTCCATGCAACTACAAAATCATGGATCTGATAACAAAAGAAAAAAAGTTCATGTATTGCCATATTTTCATATATCATATACATATACGCTCTTCCCAAGAGATGCAAATATATAAGTACAACTTCTTCTGACTAATCCTGTGTCTATTAGGTTGCCCCTGGCACTGATTAAAATGAAGTTTTAAGAAATTATAATTTAGTCTCTTGGAAAGGCAGTCCATTTTCTAAGCATAATGCCTCCTAAATGACTTGAAAATAAAAGCTTACTGGCACTAAAGACATAAAATAAAGAATGATAGCCTAGTACATGAGATTAAATTGAGAAATAAGACAAGTAAATAAAAGGGCACTGCCAATTCTAGCCAGAAGGAATTGTAATATGTCCACTTGGGAGGAAGAATGGAATGTATTTTCATAAAAAAAAAAAAAAAAAAAACAGTTGGATACATACAATCTGCTTTTAGATTCCCACAGTTTCTCATTGAGTTTTATCTCTTTTACAAATTTTTTTCATTATTACATTCTGTTATTTTACATCACAATCTCTTCTTCCTACAAAAATACTTTCCTTTAGAACTAAAAGCAATACCCCACCAGTAAAAATTAACTGCAAATAACTTCATATAGTGACTCTACTAATAAATAAAATAATACTCTTTGAATTTTTTTCAGACTAATAATGTTATGCATTGCTTTGTTTGTTATTTCTACAGTAGACAACATCACAGTAATTTTAGTTTAGCATCAAGTACAAATGCAAAAGAAATAATCTTCCAAAAATCCTGTTTTGTGCTTACCTCAAATTTTATTTTATTCTTTACAAGTATGCCTCTGTTTAAAAACAAAAGAAATATTTCCTTTACAACAAATTGCTAATTAAAAGTATTAAGAAAATATATTTTTTCAAAACCAGTGAGGTATTTGGATAGTGATGGACACATAGTATAAAATTAATAATTGCTAACTACAAAATATAGATAAAGATAGTGAATTTGAGAGAAAATAAACTTTTTCTCAAGGATCCATAGCTAATAAATATCTCAGACAGGATTTGAACTTAGGTCTCTCTGATTCCAAACCCAGTATTGCCATAGCATCTAAATTAAGGGAAAAAAAAACGTTATTTGGGTGGAAAAGTAATTTTATCATATTTTCTGTTGTCTTTCTTTGGTATATACTTTTCTCTTGTCTAGGCCCACCACTCTACCACTGCCTTCTTATTATCAATTAGATCACTTGTTCCTAGCTATCTTCAGCCACTATCATTATCTTCCCCTTTCTGTGCTCTATTCTCTTGACACAAAACAGTCTAGCAAAAATGGTCTACTTGTAGGCCCTTCCCTCCAGCATTTTCTCTTTTGCTCCAAGGTCAATATCTATTATTCCAATGTTAACCTACATGTCCTCAACTTAATTGAATTTAATAAGCATTTATTAAGTGCCTTCCAAGGGCCAGGCGCTGTGCCAAGTGTTGGAGATAAAAATAAGAAAATGAGATACCTTCTGCTCTCAAGGAGGTTATATTCTAGTGGAGAATGAGAAGATACAATAGGAAGCTGAAAATGGGGGTGAGAGGATGACCTCCTACAAGTACATGGCATAGAATCATGGTGTTGGGAGGAGAATCAAAGGTAAATAGAGCTGCTGATGGAAAATGGAGCTACTTGAAAGGTTATGAGCTGAAGGTTTGGGAGGAGATTAATACTCCACCCTTATCCAGACTCCCATATGAAAAGTTTCAAATTAATATTAAATGTTTTCATTTAGCATTTCATATTTTACCCAATTTTATTTAATATTTAATGTTATTTTCATGCCACTACTCTCCTTTTCTGACACCATTCAATTATTGTTTTTATTTCTACTTCTAAACAAATTCTAAAAAAGAAATATCTTACTGGGATACATCTATTTCATTAACACAAATTTCACTGAATTTTTCAAAAATGAAAAAACCTAACTCTCAAGTGGTTAGGATTACTAACAGGTATGATTGACGCATGCTTCAAGTATTCAATCTTGAATTAATGCAAATTTTTAAGCCAAGGGAAATGTAGCTTTACAGCAATTTTTAATTTAATATATAAAACGGCATTGTTGTAAGACATATATTGCTACAATTGCATAATAGAAAAAATCAAATAAATTTGCTAATATGAAATACAAATTTAAAAGTATTAGTTCAAAAAATGATGGAAGTTGATATATTTTTGAAAACATGAACTCAATATTAAACATTTTACAACAACAGAATCACTAATATACTCACAAATGATACTTGAACTAAAATAATCATGTTTTCTAATATGATCCTGCAAAGTAAGAATAATAAATATTTTGTTTGTCTTTATTTAAAATCAGGAATGTTATTCCATTTTATGTTTATTCTTTTATTTAATATCTATTGCTTTCTTTTTTAAATTTATTAATGTAATTTATTTTCAGTGTTCTACAATCACTATGAGATAACTTAGATTTTTTTTCCCCTCCCTCCCCACTACTTTCCCCCTATTCCACTGGTCTACTCTTTTGTTTCTTAGCCAAAACCAAGTGGTTTTGGTAACTGCTGCTTTGTAATACAATTTCAGATCTGGTAGTGTTAAGCCACCTGCTATAGGATTTTTTTCCATTAGTCCCCTTGATTCTCTGGACTTCCTGTTCTTTCAGATGAATTTTGATTATGTTTTTTCCAGCTCTAGAAAATAATTATCTGATAGTTTGATTGATATGACATTAAATAAGCAAATTAATTAAGGCAGAATTGTCATTTTTATTATATTGGCTTACGCAGGAGCAACTGATGTTTTTCCACTTACTTAGATCTGACTTTATTTGTGTGAAAAATGTCTTGTAATTGTGTGCATATAGTCTCTGTATTTGTTTTGGTAGGTAAACTCCCAAATATTTTATACTGTCTACCCTAGTTTTAAATGGAATTTCTCTTTCTATCTGTTACTGTTGTGCTTTGTTACTAATATATAGAAATGCAGAAGATTTGTGTGGCTTTATTTTGTAACCTGCAACTTTGCCAAAATTGTTTATTATTCAAATAGTTTTTTATCTTAATCTCTGGGATTCTCTAAGTATATCATCTTACCATCTGCAAACAGTGATAACTTAGTTTCTTCTTTTCCTATTCTAATTCCTTCAATTTCTTTATCTTCCCTAATTATTACAGCTAACATTTCTATTGTTACATTGAATAACAGTGGTGATAATAGACATCCTTGTTTCACCCCTGATCTTATTGGAAATGCATATGGCTTATCTCCATTATATATAATACTTGCTGAAGGTTTTAGGTAGATATCATTTATTATTTTATGAAATGTTCCCTCTATTCGTATGCTCTCATGTGTTTTTAGTAAGAATGAGTGTTATATTTTGTCAAAAGCTTTTTCTGCATCTGTTGAGATAATCATGTGGTTTCTGTTAGTTTTGTTGTTGATACGATCGATAATGCCAATAGTCTTCCTAATATTGAACCAGCCCTGCATTCCTGGGATGAATCCTACCTGACCATAATGTATTATTTTCGTAATAAGTTGCTGTACTCTTTTTACTAAAGCTTTATTTAAAATTTTGGCATCTATATTCATTAGAGAAATTGGTCTATAATTTTCTTTCTCTGTTTTGTCTCTTCCTGGTTTAGGTATCAAAACCATATTTGTATCATAAAAAGATTTTGGGAGTACTCCTTCTTCCCCAATTTTTTCAAATATTCTACATAATATTGGAATTAACTGTTCTTTAAATGTTTGATAGAATTCACTCGTAAATTCATTCAGCCCTGGAGATTTTTTCCTAGGGAGTTCATTGATGTCTTCTTTAATTTCTTTTTCAGAGATGGGATTAAATATTCAACTTCCTCTTCCATTAGTTTGGGCAATTTATATTTTTTAAAATATACATTTACCTCATTTAGATTTTCGAATTTATGGGCATAAAGTTGGGCAAGGTAATTTATAATTATTGTTTTAATTTCCTCCTCATTGGAGGTGAGTTTACCCCTTTTATTTTTGATATTGGTAATTTGATTTTCTTCTTTCTTTTTTTATATCAAATTGACCAAAAGTTTATGAATTTTATTAGTTTTTTCATATAACCAACTCAGTTTTACTTATTAGTTCAATAGTTTTCTTAATTTCAATTTTATTGATCTCCTTTGGTTTTTAGTATTTCTAATTTGGTCTTTACTTGGCGGTTTTCAATTTGTTCTTTTTCTAGCTTTTTCAGCTGCATGCCCAAGTCATTGATTTCCTCTTTCTCTATTTTATTCATGTAGGCATTCAAAAATACAAAATTACCCCTAAGAACTTCTTTTGTAGTATCCCATAAGATTTGGTAGATTGTGTCATTATTGTCATTCTCTTGAAAGAAGTTGTTGATTGTTTCTAGGATTTGTTGTTTAACCTACTTCTTAGGATTAGATTATTTAGTTTCCAACTAATTTTCAGTTTCTTTTCCCATGGCCTTTTATTACATGCAATATTTTTTTTACATTATGATCTGAGAAGGATGCATTGACTGTCTTTGCCTTTCTGCACTGGATTGTGAGGTTTCTATGCCCTAGAATATGGTCAAATTTTATATATGCACAATGTGTTGCTGAGAAAAAGGTATATTCCTTTCTATCCCCATTCTATTTTCTCCAGAGATCTATCATATCTGCCTTATCCAGATTTTTATTCACCTCCTTAACTTCTTTCTTGTTTATTTTAAGGTTAGGTTTATCAAATTCAGAGACAGGGAAGTTGACATCCCTCACTGGGATAGTTTTTCTTTCTATAACTCTCCCAACTTCTCCACTAAGAATTTGTATGCTATACCACTTGGAGCATACATGCTTAGTAATGATATTGCTTCATTGTCTATGGTGCCTTTTAGTGGAATGTAGTTTCCTTTCTTATCACTTTTGATTAGATCCATTTCTGCAGGTGTGAGAAGCAAAGGGCAGGTGCCTTTTTCCTTTTTGTTTAGTGTTTCCTGGATTAGCCCTGAGGCTAATTTTTTAAGTGCAGGGTGGGGGAGGGAAGCTAGAGCAAATGCAAACTGATTCTGGCTGCTCTATTGTCTTCCTGTTTCCCCTGGAGTTCTGAGGCATACCTGGGTCCTAGTTCCAGGCTCCACCCCCTGGGACTCATCTCCTTCTATTTCATCTCTAGCACAGTAAGAAGAAAATTATTTAGAGATTTTCCTAGCCTCAGGTGCTACAAGACTGTTTGCCCCATCTATTGACTCCACTGATTCAGGATTTTTCTGAGGAAACATTTTATGGTTCTTTAGAGGTCAACAAGAAGAGGGGGAGAGAGCATTTACTAATCACTCTGCCATTTTGGCTCTCAGAAGTTCAAGTAGGTGACTTACAGATGATTAATCTGTGGACTGAAATTTTCAGTAGTGGTTGTGGCTGATACCTGTGGCTCAGCGGTTGTCACTGTCATGACTCCCGCTGGTCTCCTCCCATGGGCTGCCACTCTGCCATGCCACTGTGCTGCTGCTGCCTAAGGCCTTTGAGTAGGATGTAGTTTCCTTCCTTATCTCTTTTGAATAGATCTATTGCTGTTTTTACTCTGTCTGAGATCAGGATTGCTACCCATGTTTTCTTTTTAATTTACCTCAGTTAAAGCATCGTATGTTTTACCCCAGTTTCTCCTTTACTCCGTATGTGTCTCTTTGTTTCAAATTGGTTTCTTGTAGACAACATATTGCAAGATTCCAGATGTTAATCCATTCTACTATCCATTTCTGTTTTATGTAAGACTACATTTTATTCATATTCACAGTTATGATACACGTTTCTTCCTTTCCATCCTATTCCCCACCTCCCACCCTGCTTATACTTTCCTCCCTTCTTTCACCCTTTTGGTCCACACCAACGTTTTGCTTCTGACCACCATCTCTTTCAATCTGCCCTCTCTTCTATCCACTCCCCTCCTTTTTCTTTCCCCTTTTTCCTCTCACTTCTAGAGTAAGAAAGATTCCTATGGGCAACTGAATGTGTATATTATTTCCTCTGATCTAAAATCAATGAGAGTAGATTCAAACTGTATGCCTCACTCCTTTCTTTCCCTCCTCTGTAATAGATCTTTATGCTTCTTCATGTGGTGTAATTTACCATTTTCTGCCTTCTCTTGTCATTTCTTCTCAGTAGATTAGAAAGGGGAGAGAAAGGCATAAATGAGGGGGGCAGGAATAGGATAGATAAAAACAGAGATAGTAATAATTACTCTGAATGTGAATGGGGTGAACTCTCCCATACAATGGATGCAGACAGCATAGTGGATTAAGAACCATAACCATAAGAACCATACTCTAAAAATGTGTTGTTATAAGAAACACATTTGAAGAAAGGGGATACAAACAGAGAAGGGGTAAAAGGCTGGAGAAGACTATATTATGCTTAATTGAAGCAAAAAAAAAAATCCAGGGGAGCTAATCTAGTCTCAGACAAAGCAAAAACAAAAATGCGTCTAATTAAAAGAAATAAGGAAAGAAACTACATTCTGCTAAAGGGTACTATAGACAATGAAGTAATATAAATATTAAACATATATGCATCAAATGGTATATCATCTAAATTCTTGGAGGAGAAGTTAAGAGAGTTACAAGAAAACTCTGTTCGTGGGAGACCTCAACCTCCCACTCTCAGAGCTAGATAAATCTAACAACAAAATAAACAAGAAAGAAATTAAGGAGGGGAATCGAATTTTAGAAATGCTAGATGTGGAAGACCTCTGGATAAAATTGAACAGCGATAGAAAGGAATATTCCTTCTTGGCAGGACATGGAACCTACACAAACTCTTACTATGCACTAGAGCATAAAATCCTCTCAATTCAATGTAGAATATAAGACATATTAAATGCACCCTTTTGAGATCATGATCAAATAAAAATTTCATGTAATAAATGGCCATGGAAAGAAAGACTAAAATTTATTTGGAAACTAAATAGGCTAAGCCAAAAGAATACATAGGTCAAACAACAAATCACAAAAACAATTATTTCATCCGAGATCATAACAATAATGATACAACATGACAAAATGTATGGTATGCAATACAACTGACTCTTAAGGGAAGTTTCATATCTCTAAATGCTTCAATAAAATAAAGTAAAAGCACATCAATGAATTGGGCATGTAATTAAAAAAAACTAGAAAAACAACAAATTAAAAGTCCTCAATTAAATACCAAATTGGAAATTCTTAAAACCAAAAGATAGATTAATAAATTGAGATTAAGAAAACTTGAACCAACAAATAAAACTAAGAACTGATTTTATGAAAAAAATAAAATTGATGAACCTTTGTTTAATTTAATTTTGAAAAAGAAAGAAGAAAACCAAATCACCGGTAACAAAAATAAAAGGGTGAATTTACCTCCAATGAAGAGGAAATTAAAACAACAATTAGGAGCTATTTTGCCCAACTCCATGCCAACAATATTGACAATCTTGGTAAAATGGATGATTGTTTACAGAAACATAAAGTGCCCAGATTAATGGAAGAGAAAATAAATACTATTTTTCCAAAAGAAATGATGAGGAGGAAGATTTCAGAAAAACCTGGAAAGATTTACATACTGAGTGAAGGGAACAGAACCAGGAGAACATTATACACAAAAACAGAAACACTGATGAGTACCTTCAACAGATTTAGCTCTTCTCAGCAATGGAAGGATCCAAGACACCTGCAGAAGAGTCATGACAAAAAATGCTATCCACAAAAGAACTGTGGAGTTTGGATGCACATCAAAGCATACTTTTTGTGCTCTCTCTCTCTCTCTCTCTTTCTCTCTCTCTCTCTCTCGTTTCTTCTTTATACTGCTTCCTTTCATTGCTTCTAATGCTTCTCTACAACATGACTATTGTGAAGATATGTTTAATATGATTTTGCATGTATGGCTTATATCAGATTGCATGCAATCTTGGGGATGGTAAAAGGGAAGGAGGAGGAGAAAATTTAGAACTCACTTACAGAAGTGAATGTTGAAAACTAAATACAAATAAATTTATTAATTTAAAAATAAATTTTAAAAAATGCCAGTTCCTTCTTCCTGGTTTCCAATCCCACCACTATATTGAAACTCTTCTCTGAAAGATCAATTCCTGATAAGCAATTAGAAGATTCCTCCCCCATTCTTTCCTTTCTCTCTCTCTCTCTCTCTCTCTCTCTCTCTCTCTCTCTCTATATATATATATATATATATATATATATATATATATATATACTATATTACATATGGATGTATGTATATTTGTACGCATATATGTGTATGTGCACATATATGCGTACAAATATACATACACACATATATATTATATATGTATATATGCATATATATTCCTCATGCCCAAGGGTCATTTTCTTAGGTAAGGACACTGCACTAGTACCTCTTACGTAACAATCTGACCATAGCTCTGTATAATGGGACATAATTAGCAACTCCAGAGATATGAATGCACTAATCTTCATTGACCTCTTCTTTCTTTGTTTGAAACTATTTCTCACTGCCTAATTCTTAAAACTATCTCATCCCTTGACTTTTGTGACATAAAATCTTCCTGATTCTCCTCAAGCAATCTCATAATATCTTTGTCTCTCTCGCTGCCTTTTTCCTGGTCATCATCAACAGCCTGAGAGCCCTCCCTTACAGGACCGACCATATTCACCATGTGAGATGCCTTCAATGAGGATGCAGGTCAGATACCACAATCATAATAAATTATTTAACTTGAAAAGTCCGTAAACCAATACCAAAGTAGTGGGAAAGTTGGTGCATTGTTTTTTTGTTGACAAATGGTTGTGCACACAAGGCAGCCTTTGAAGCTAATATGCAACAAAGTATAAATTAATTCTTTGCTGTTTGTGATAGTTTTGATCTAACAATTAACACCCAGAAAATGCAGATTCTCCACTATCCAGCACCATACCACTTATATGTGAAACTCTCTGTTATAGCAAAATAGAGAAGTATTGAATATAGTTGTGGATAGGTTCAATTACCTTGGTAATATACTTTCCAGGTTTATACAGATTGATAGTGAGATTAATTGTTACACTGCTACAGCTACTTTAGTGTTTTGGAAGCTCGGAGGAAAGGTATGGGAGAGAAGAAGCGTTAGGCTGCCTACCAAACTGAAGGTCTGCAGAACGATTGTACTGATCTCACGGCTGTATGTCTATAAAACCTGGACAGTACACCAATGCCATACCAGGAAATGAAACAGCTCCATAAGAATACCATAAAAATTGTCTTAGGAAGATTATGAAGGTGATCTGGCAGGATAAGATACTGGAAAATGAGGACCTTTCTCAAGCTAAATTGTCAAGTATTCACACTCTTTCTACTGCAGAGAGAACAACTCTGATGGGCTTGCCATATTGTTTGAATTCCAAACATAAGCCTATCTAAAAGAATGTTTTACAGAGAACTTATGCAAGGTAGGTGCTCTTGTGGTGGTCAGAACAAGTGATAAAAAGACACTCTGATAGTCTCTCTAAAGAACTCTAGATCCTGGAAGACATTAGGAAATGACCACCCAGCATGACAGGCCTGCCTCAAAGAAAGTGTTGTGCTTTAGGAGCAAAGCAAAATTGCAGTAGTTCAAAAGAAACATAAGATGCTCAAATTTAGAAACATTTCCACTCCAAATGTTCACAGGGACTCTTTTCCCCAACGGTGGTACAGCCTCAGAGCTTGTATTGGTCTGATCATCCATAGCTGGACACGCTGTACCTTGACTCCAACATAGTGATGCCATGTTGATGCTTCTCAACAATGAAGGATAGCAAACAATCTCTCTATTCCTTTCTTTCAACTCTTAAATTTTAATATTTATTAGACTTCTTTACTTCCATCTTTCAATATGATTTCTCTGGCCAACTGTATCTCTTTCTAGAGTTTATCATTATTGGAGAATCAACATAGTATAAATAATACATTACACGTGGAGTCAGATTTGGGTTCACATTCTGCCTCCAACACTTATTAGAGATACAACAACAGAAAAATTGCTTAACTTTTCCAGCTCTTTTTTTTCTCACTTTTTAAATGGAACTAACCATCTTATAGAATTCTATGGAACAGTTATTATCAAATCTGCCTAACTCTAAAATCACTTAATTTTAGATCCTGATATTCTAGCTTATTTTTGATACTGCATACTGGATATAATTAACTGTGTATTCCACTAGCACCAGAAATTGTACATTCTCAAAAGCATTATCCACCATTACAAAAATTGTTCTTCATCCTCCTACTTCTTGATACTGTCTATATTCTTTCAATTCCATGGGCTGAAAATCTATTATCATTGAGTACTGACTATGTCCCCCATCAGAACTACTGTCCTTTCCCCTCTCCAAATAACCATTGCATACTAAATTTTTACTTTTTTAAAATAGTATTTGTTTTCCTCCAATTATTTGTAAAACAATTTTAACACTTCTTTTAAGTTTTGAATTCCAAATTCTACCTCTCCTTCCCTGAAACAGTAAAAATCTGAAACAGATCGTACATGTGCAATCATGTAAAACATTTCCGTATTGGTCATTTTGCTTAAGAAAACTCATACAGAAAGAATAAAAGAAATGAAAGAAGAAAAGAAGGAAGGAAGGAGGGAAAGAAGATAAATGCAGCATGATTTAGTTCATTTTCAGACATCAGTTCTTTCTCTGGAGATGAATAACATATTTTGTCATGAGTCTTTTCTATCCATTCCAATTTCTATCACCATAATTTAGGCCATCATTAACTCTGATTTCTATATCTGTAATACTTCCTTCCAAGACTTCCTACCAGCGATTTTGAAATGAATTTTCTCAAATCAAAGATCTGATAACATTATAGACTCCACCACCTACACACTAACATAATTTCTATTAAAAGCTTCAATAATTTCCATTTACCTATCAAATGAAAATAAAAACTTTTTTGAAATTTGACATGCTTTTTAATAAATTAATGTATATAATATATAATTTTATATAATTACAATATAATATAAATTAATTTATTTTTGGTTTTCCACATTCACTTCCAAAAGTTTTAAATAGGCATGCAATCCAATATGGACTCTACATATACATTTTTATTAAATGTATTTTCACATTAATCATGTTGAAAAACAATCTTCTTTGCTAGGTATTCAAGGCGCTCAGACATTTGGCCTCAACTTCTTCTCTGCTGTTCTCCTTCAAGCACATTCTAATCTAACAAAAATATACTTTTCTTTCTCCTTTGAGATGATTTATTTTTGCTGTTCATTCCATTTGAAACACTTGAATCCAGTCAGATCTGCAAGAAAATTCCTAATCTTCCATCTAGAACTTGCTCAAATGTCATCTTGCAACTAATGTTGACTCTAATTTGTCATCTTGCTCCTAATGCTGACTCTCCCCCTCTGAATTCATATATCTCTGTATACAACTATGATTACGGTTTCTTATTATTCTATTAATCATTTGCATGCACATCTTATATTCAGTAACAGACTGTTAGCTGCATAAGTACAGAGATTATTTCTGATTTTTTCTGTGCCCTAAAGTGCCTATTCCAATATTGTCAACAACTAAAATACAATACATATTTATGGAATGAATGGATGAATTCAATTGTTTGCCTATTTGTTTCTAAGAACAGTAAAATTGCTTCCATATGCTGTGGTGATCTGTATGAATTGGATAACATTTGAAATATCTGTTAGAAAGATGTATAAGTTACAAAAAATGTTAACCAAATGCCTGTATCACAATTATTATTTTTAAAATGTAAGAATCTATAAGAATATGAACATAAAACAGAAGTTGAACTAGGAGTTTTAATCCTCATGAAAAACTGGAAACTCATTTCACAATGAAAAGAAATAAGCATTAATTCAAAATAATTGTGGAAATAAAGGTAAATTATAAAAGTGTTAACTGAATTTTGATAATGGTGAAGAACTATGCTCTAGGCCTGCAATTATAATTAATTTCTAAAAGAAGAATATGACGATTGATTTTGCTGTGGGGGATGGGGAGCCAAGATGGAAGACAGAGTGAAAGGAAGGACTCACTTTAGCTCTTCCACAAATCCCTTTAGATACCTCTAAAAAATAAATCTGAAGAAATTCTAGAGTGACAGAATCTACTGGGAGACAGAGTGCGGCAGATTTCCATCCAGGACAGCCAAAAGATCTATGAGAAGGATCTGTTACACCAGGCTAGGGGAGCACAGAGCAGCATCCTGTATCTAGCTGAGACTCAGCCAGCAAGGAGCAGGAATGGCTCCACGTGGCATGAATCAGTAGCAGCAGTGCTGATTCCAAAACCTCTCAGCACATTAGGGGAATCTGGTGGAGCTGGGTGGGAGAGAAACACAGGGCCCATAGCAGCAACAGCAGCTACTCCTTGGCACACACCAGCCAACTCAGTACCACATAAGCTGCAGCATCATATACCCTCTAGATGAAAGAACTAGAGGCCACAGCACACGACATCAGTAACTTGGCACTTAGCTCACAATACAAGAAATGTGAGACAGAGCCCCCTGTCCCTCAGAAACAGAGCTCCACTATATAAGCCAGGGAAGAAGGCAATGACCATGAGTAAAAAGGAAATTAGAAAAGCATAGACCATAGAATCTTATTACACGTACAATGTAGATCAAAATATGAATTCAGAAGAGGACAACATTGATACTGTACACGTATCTGAAACCTCAAAAGAGTATATGAACTGGTTTCCAGCCCAAAGAGCATTCTTGGAAGAGCTCAAGAAAGATTTTAAAAGCAAAGTATAGAGGGAGAAGAAAAATGGACCAATGGCTTTAAAAATACAATCAGCTCCTTAAAAAGTAAAATTGGTCAAATGAAAAAGGAGGTACAAACTTAACTGGAGAAAATAACTCCTTAAAAGGAAAATTTGGACAAAAGGAAAGAAGGTACGAAAACCAGTTCAACAAAACAATGCTATAGAAACCAAAATTGGGGGGCAAGTGGAAACTAATGATATTACAAGACATCAAGAATAAATCAAACTTTGTTATTCAATTTGAGCATACTGTTTACATCCCTATATAGGAGAATATTTGTTAATGTTGAGAATTGTATATTTATTATGACACTAAAAAGGGACATGCATAGACAGAGGGTGTAGGTATAAATTAACTGACTTGATAATAAAAAAATACTAATTAAGTGGTGGGAATGGAAAAGAGGAAGGGGGGAGGCAGAAAAAAGCAAATTCCATCACATGAAGAGGCACAAATATATATGATAGTAGAAGGAAAGAATGGAGTGGGATGAGCATTGTTTGATCTTTATGTTCATCAAATTTGATTCAAGGAGGGAATAGCATGTTCAGATGAGTATAGAAATCTAACTTTCCCTACAGGCAATAGGAAGGGAAAGGGGAAAGAAAATGGAGGGATGATTAGAAGGGAGCGCAGACTGAGAGAGGCTTGGTCAAAAGTTAAACTTTTTGGGGAGAGAAAGGGAAAAAGGAGAAATAAAAGCATAGACAGAGGGGAGTAGGACAGATAGAAAGACACAGATAGTATTCCTAACTAAGAATGCAATCCTAACTAAGAATGTGAGTGGGGTAAACTCTCCCATAAAACAGAGAATGACAGCAGAATGGAATAAAAACCATAAAGCTACAATATATTGTTTTCAAGAGATGTATTTGAAACAGCAGGATACCCTGTAAAGGTAAAGGTAAAAGGGTAAAGGGTATATTATGCTTTAGCTTACCAAAAAAAGGCAGTTATTAACAATTTTAGCTAATTAGCAAAATTAACAAAAAAAATTATTAGCAAAAAAAAGGCAAAATTAGCAATCCTAATCTCAGACAAAGTAAAAGCCAAAATGGATCAACAAAAAGAGATAAGGAAGGAAACTCTATCCTGCTAAAAGGCACCACAGACAATGAAGTAATATCGTTACTAAACATACATGTAACAAGTGATACAGCATCCAGATTCTTAGATGAAAAGTTAAGGAAGTTACAGGAAGAAATAGAGAGCATAACTCTATTGTGAGATCTCATATTCCCCCTCTCTGACTTTGTTAAATCTAATCTCAACATATACCACAATGAAGCTAAGGAGGTAAATAAAAATCTGGGAAAATGTAGGTATGATAAACCTCTGGAAAAAACTGATTGAGGATAGAAAGGAATATACCTTTTTCTCAGTGGTAAATGGGACATAACAAAAATTGACCATGTACTAGGGCATAGAAAACTCACAATTCAGTGGTGAAACGCAGAAATGTCAATGCATC